>OY856409.1:1624427210-1624599710 GCA_963693085.1 Alisma plantago-aquatica | reverse complement strand
ACCCAAGATGTTGGCTCTCGTAAGAGCCACTCTACCAGTAAAGGACATACGGTGTAGTGGCCACCGATCAATCATTGCTCTCAATCTATCCATGCATGCACCATAGTGTCTAGCATAGACCATCTCGGCAGTAAGAGGAAACCCCAAGTAAGTACACGGTAGCTCATGGATAGGCATGCTAATGGCTGAAGATAGTAGGTCACCTATCTGTCTGGCCGTCTTTGAGAGAAGTACCGTGGATTTGGTTTGATTGGCATGTAACCCAGTGATGGAAGCAAATTTATCCAATCCTTCCTTTAGTGCTCGCAGATTCACAATCGTCCCATCCAAGAACATGAGGACATCATCAGCAAATATTAAGTGAGAAAGCACCGATGTGCGTCTCACTTTAAATGTTTTGAGGCTGCCCCTTCTTTCCATATCTTCTAGAATGAGCGTGAGATGCTCCATAACAAGGGTGAAGAGCAACGGTGATAGCGGGTCACCTTGTCTTAGACCCCTATTGCTTGTGAATAAACCGCTTGGCTGTCCATTGACCAACACTGAAAAGGAAGCAAATTGAATACACTCCTTTATCCATCGTATCCAAGTGTGTGGAAAACCGTAGTCCTCCAACAATGCCGATAAGCTAGCCCAAATAACATGATCATATGCTTTTGAGATATCGAGCTTGATGCACACCTTCGGCTTGTTCCCCTTCAATTCAAACCCATGTAGAAATTCCCCAGCAAGTTGAGCGCAGTCGCTGATGCTTCAGCCTGTTATAAAAGCTCCTTGGTTATTTGAAACAAGTGCGGGCAGTACCACCTTGAGCCTAGATGCAAGAAGTTTTGCCCAAATCTTGTATAAAACACCACAACATGCTATGGGGCAAAAACCCATCATAGAGGAGGCCATCGTTGTCTTAGGAATGAGGGCTAGGAATGCATGATTGCACTCCCACAACATGCTTCCTCCCTCTGCTAACCACACTATAGCATTGTATACATCTTTGCATATAACCGGCCATGCATGTCTGTACCATTTGGCGTTGAAACGATCTGGGCCCGGGGACTTATCCACCCCTATGGACCATAACGCCTCCTTCACTTCAAGAGGTGAGACCTTGGCACACAGACTCCCCTTTTGTGCTTCAGTAAGAATACGTTCAGACTTTATCGTGGTGAGGTTGTGTGTGCCTCCTTGTCCATTATATAGGTTGGTAAAGAATTGTGCCACCTCCGTGCACAGCTCATCATGTACACTCACTTTCCGTCCATCATCAGATATAAGTGTGGCGACCGACTCGCGAAAACAAGATTAACTTAAGAGGAAGCAGATTATTTGCAGCGGATTACTGAAAATCACTAAAAATTAAAACTTTTTCAAAGAGATCCATTCATAGGAAAACTCTTTAACCAAGAACCAAAGTATTTCAAATTCATCATGGTTCACAAGTACACAACCTGTACCATTCCTTTTTAAGGATTACAACATTGACTACCCTGTTAACAAATATACACAGGCAGTATAAAAACTTCGAGGCACGAAGCCAAAACTCAGATTGATACATTTAAAACTCCGAGGACCTGAGAGTACAGAGACGACACATAGGACTACTATCTATATGACTAGACAGACAAAATCTCCACCTGAGATCTTATTGTTGTCCCTGCTGTTGCTGTTGCTGCTGCTCTTTCCCTGTTTTAGGGTTTCTGCTCTGCCTTCCATGCATACCTAAAAATGTTTCCTATGGGGGTGAGACAATTGAAAATTTCCCCAGCGAGAGATATATCTCTCCTCCAAAACATTGTTATTGCAGTTTATTAAATTAAAATTGTACAAGAGTTACTTTTACATTATCAGGCAGAATTATTCATCATAGAACAGAATAAGATAATATCATATTATCAAGGAAGTCATTGCCTCTACCCATGGTAGATAAGTAATTCATCTGTCTACTTTGCAGAGAATATAAAGAAACATAAATAACATTTATCCACTAAGGAATACACAAAGAAATACAACATCAATCAATGAATTTCCGTATTCAATCCTTAAGCAAACATGCTATACGGCTGATTACATTTTACAATCACACTTATGCCCTGAGGAAGTGAGCTGTACCGCTCAAATCCAACCTTCGGTTGCGAAACCCAAAGCCGGTGCCATACAAGGTCAATGGAAAGTCGGACTCCATGACCTCCCACGTCTCGGTCAGTGCGAGAAAACAAGCAGGACCGCAGTCTCTTGCTTAAGTGACCTCAGTCACAGGGTTAGCTCCCGTAGGCTACCCTTTCTCTAGCCCGCCTTGGTACAGGTCTCGGCGCTAGTATATCTGAGTCACGGGCCAGTTCACCGTGCTCCCTGAGCCATGAACGCATTCATGCTCTATCACACTGAGCCATGGGCCTATTCACCGTGCTCTTATACAAACCTTGAGTCTACAATTGAAGTTGCACTCTAATCCTCCTATTTTTGGCTAGGAGAAACCCCGCATATTCAACAATATACGCTGCGGATTAACCCACAGGAAAACCCGTTTCACCATCACCAGCTACTGACGATGATGGATCTATGGCCAGGGCACTACATGAATAGATTTCACTTGATTATTTAAGTACATTATCATATTATTTTAGCATAAGTCAAGTTCTCAAACATAACTTATTAAGACAATTTCTACAAAGAAACATGTACTTATATTTAGCAATGTACTTCTCAGTTCTTGTAAGACATTGGGATCTCAGTCCCTGATCACATTACTGGGAACTCTCAACCCTTCACATCATCATTATCATGATTATTGGATCCGAGTATTCAAACCCTTAGTTCATCACAGAACATTGTTACCACTTATCAGGTAATTAATACTACAAGGTCCTCAGACCAAGGTATACATGATACTTGTTGTTCAAGCATCTCACGTGGCTCAAAAGGCCCATTAAGTATCTTGTCACCTCTCACTAGGCAACAAATTATCACATGGCTCACAAGGCCATTACACATCTTGTCACCTCTCACTAGGCAACAACTTATTCACATGGCTCACAAGGCCATTACACATATTGTCACCTCTCACTAGGCAACAACTTATTACAAAGGCTTACAAGCCCATAATTATCTTGTTACTTCTTTCTAAGTAACAAAAACATAATGGCACATATGGCCAATCAATACTTATCAAATGAACATCATAGCTCATACCTGGCTATGTTCATCATGTCATAATATCTACATGGTTTTAGACATGATAACAGTCATACAAGATATTCTTCACATCATGTGATACAATAGTAACACCATTATTCCTTTCCCAGGAATTAGGGTTTACTATCAAATAGGGCTTCTCATTCTCTTTACCCAAATTAGGGTTAGGGTTCCCCATTTCTCATTAAATAGGGTTTCATGATTACATTATCTGTCTAACCCTTAATTCATTATTCCATACTTCTGAGGCATTCAAAGGTATCATAAATGATTATTCAAGATCATTACTCACATCATATAGCATTGATGATCATTAATTCAAGGTATGAGTTCATTTATCATCCTCATCATGGTATGACTACATCATACTCATCATTTTGGCTTAACCCCATTCTCAACGTACATTAATTAACACTCATCAAAGTGCAACAACTCATTACATATCATTGTAATAGTTGCATAACACACTTCATATGTTTCATATTTGGACATATAAGATTTGGAGTACATCAAGGTATATAAAACCTGAAGTGCTACATGTGATAACTATTATATTTTGATGTATCACTTTCACATCATTTCAAACTCTATTGAATTAACCATCTTATCTTGTATTAAGGTATTTCCCTTCTTAATACATTCCACCACAAATCTCTCACCTTTAGCATATAAGGCAAAGGCCACACATTAGAATTGTCCAACTATCTTTAATGGTATGGACTTGTCTCATGATAAAGACATTGCTTATACTTAGGTTGTATATAGTCCACCACATGAAATGTTTCACCTTTATAAGGCCATTCCTTCTATTTCATCATTAAGATTTCTTTATACCCTAATTAAAATTAGGGTTATAATTCATTGTCATATTGCCCAAGATTAGGGCTTTATGCATTATGACTTCACATTAGAGTCTCATATACCTTCACCCTTCTCAGGGCCTCTCATCACAACATAGTATTAGAACATCATATGATGTTAATACTTAGTTAGGGTTTCTCATGGAATCACCCTCAACTAGGGTTTCACATGGAATCACCCTCAACTAGGGTTTCTCATGGAATCACCCTCAACTAGGGTTTTACATGGATACACCCTCAACTAGGGTTTCATAAGGATACACCCTCAGCTAGGGTTTCATAATGATACACCCTCAACTAGGGTTAGAGTTCAATAACCTTGTCAATTAGGGTTCGTGTTCATGATTAGGGTTTCATGATATCTCTACTTTAAGGATCATACCCTTAAACACCACATGAATCATATTCTTATATGAATTCATTCTATCATCATCTCAACTTGATTAGGTCATATCAACCCTTCAATCGAGTTCATACAACTATGATTAACATAGTGTACCAAGTCATTGATCCTATAAGAAATTAGGGTTCATCCCTTAATTGGCACTAACCACTTAGGTACTAATAGGGTTTCAACCTTTGTACCTTCATTGACTATCATTACTAATCAGCATTGGATCAATGGATCATTCATCATCTTGATTCTCAAGAGATTCAATCACATTGGACCTCCATTACATAAGGTATCCAATTGAATTGGTCAATTGAATCTTCAATTGCAGTAGGTATTCAATTAGGTTATTCAATTGGACCTTCAATTGCATTAGGTTCTCTATTGGGTTAACCAATTGAACCTTCAATTACATTAGGTATCTAATTGGATTGACCACTTGAACCTTCAATTGCATAACACAACTTGACCTTGAAACCACCTAGGTCTCCAAACAGTGTGAGACTGTTTGCCCAAGTAGGTGAAGACCGTTTGGCCAATTAGGTGAAGATAGTTTGGCCAAGTAGGTGAAGACCGTTTGGCCAAGCAGGTGAATACCGTTTGCCAAGCAGGTGAAGACCATTTGCCCATCCAACCCTTGGATTCTAGTGAAATTTCATCAAGGTTTGGTCTATCGAGTTGATCAACACATCAGCACTTGGTTGTAATATGATTTGGTACCTTTGGACCTTCAATTGGTCAACTATACTTAACCCTTAAACCTCCAAACGGTCTTGGGTGATCCCCAAACGGTCTTGAGACCATTTGGGTGATCCCCAAACGGTTTTGAAACCGTTTGGGCTATCCAACCCAAAATCCCAAATTAACTCATTGGAATTTCAGCACTAATCTCAATTAGGGTTTACCCAATTGATTAGCCTTCAACTCATGACCCGTTTGGAATTAATCCATAAAATTTGGTGAGTCATTAACCAATACCATTAGTAACAGTAATCCCAAACGGTCAACGTTTGGTCAACCATCTCAAACGGTTTTGAAACCGTTTCCCAAAAAGTCAAATTACTCAAATTGAAAATCAGCACTTAATCCAATTAGGTTTTCCTAATTGATTAGCCTTCAACTCACGATTCCTTTGGAGTTAATCCCTAATATTTGGTGAGTCATTAACCAAAACCATTAGGAACAGTAATCCCAAACGGTCAACGCTTGGTCAACCATATCAAACGGTTTTGAAACTGTTTTCCCAAAAGATCGAATTACTCAAATTGAAAATCAGCACTTAATCCAATTAGGTTTCCCTAATTGATTATCCTTCAACTCACGATACATTTGTAGTTAATCCCTAATATTTGGTGAATCATTAACCAACATCATTAGGAACAGTAATCCCAAACGGTCAACGCTTGGTCAACCATCTCAAACGGTTTTGAAACCGTTTTCCCAAAAAGTTCAAGTTAATCAGATTGAAAATCAGCACTTAATTCAATTCGATTGCCTAATTGATTAGCCTTCAACTCTCGATTCCTTGGGAGTTAATCCCTAAAATTTGGTGGTTTATCAGCCTACATAATTAGGAACAAAATTCCCAAACGGTCAATGCTTGGTCAAATATCGCAAATGGTTTTGAAACCGTTTTCTCCCAAACGGTTTCAAACCGTTTGCCCTTAAACGGTTTGCTGAAACCGCATAACCAATCAAATTAAAACGATTTGGAGTAGCTATCAAAACCGTTTGTCTTGGTACTTTTCTTTGGATAAGAATCTAGTATGATTTCATCATCCCCTTCCTTCTAAAAACCAAGAACAGCAACCGTTATTGATGGAAATTGTAGCAAAGAAACAAGAGTGTAGCAAATTGAAGAAAACAATCAACAAAGTATAGAGAATTGATGCAATATCAATGATTAAGGGTTTGAGTTATAAAACCCGCCTCAAATCTGATCTCCAAGCTCCAAGATATATGGATCTAATGGTGGATGGAGCTTCTCCAACTATTCCAAGGCTCAACTTCAAGATTTGGAGTGAAATGATCGGCTAGAATTGAAGATTGAGTGAAGAAATGAAGGAATTACACATTCTTTTATGATTTTCACCATGAAATCATGAAGAACGAAGATCAAAGGCTTACCAACAGGTTGGGGACGTTCTCCCTGCTGTCCGTAGCCTTCTTGGTAGGTTTTTCAAGCAAGGAGAAGAAGTGGGGTCGTAAAAGCATTTCATTTGGCTTGGAAAAGGTACTTTTATAAGAAAATTGAGGAGAGAGAAGATACTTTATAAAAGTCTTTTAAATTCCAAAATTGTTGCCACCACTTCCCCCTTGGTTTCTTTCATGCAAGGGCATCTCTATCCCCACCGAACTCCCATCCATTATCTATGAATTAAGGGAAAAGAAATTAAGCACCTTAACCCTTATAATAAGAATATCCATATTTGAGTGGAAATTCTTTTTCTTATAATAAGATGAGTGGAATTTCACCTCCTTAAGATATTTTCGGTCCTTGCAAAGCTCAAGGACGTTCACACATACATATGAATCCAAACATTTTAATTTTTGTTGAAGTCCCTTTAATTAATACATCCATTTTTGCCCTAAATTGAATTAGGGTTTCAATTAAGCATTAATCTTGATTATTTTAATATCAAGATTCTCTCTCCTCCAACTTAATTCAAATGAGGAGTCCCTCTCATTTTCTTTGCTCTAAATGATGAAAAGAAACATTAGGGACCTTATTGAAGTGGTAATTTGCATATTGAACCCTAGGTTTTGGGTAAATTGCATATTACACCAAAACTAGGTTTTCATGCACAAACATTGATTTATCAGCTCTTTCTTGGTATTCAGGCTTCCATAAGCCATACCTCAGCATCATTTTCACTCTCATGATGCTTCAACACATGAGGAACATATTATCATGCACAATTTTCACTTAAACCCCTCAACTTGGGTAATTTGCACATTAGTCCAAAATAAGCAAACATTGCTTCAACATCGTCCAAACATGACCAAAATTGAAACATAAGTTCCTCATGAGCCCTAATTACTTTTCACAAGATAAGATTAAGCATATAATCATTTTTCTTAATCAAAACACCTAGGGTTAGAGTATAACCCAGGTCAGGGATGTTACAAATTATAAACCCCTAACAAGGATTCCGTCCCCAAAATCCAGATAAAGGAAGATAGATGTATATTACTCATCATACTATCTAGTCTTCACATATCATCTCCTTGTTATGGAGACATCAAAAATATTTGATTAATACAAAGTGTTTCCATACAGGATTCTTATAGAATCAACACACAAGGCACATGCTCCATTGTTCCTCATCATTGACTATAAAGTCAACTTTGGGTCAAATAACACTTTTCTTGTTCAGAGAAACATCGTGCATTCTTTATTAATATCATGTTTATGCAGAGCATAAACCCCTAACATATGATGTTCATATTGTTTTATACATCCAGACTAATTTCACAGTTGACCACCCCAGGTAGCCAACCTAACCCATCTGATAACTCTCAAAAACCAGAATCTTTCACCTTGGTATCTATCACATGTGTTGGAAACACATCATATATATCTCTTCCTTTCATCTTGGAACATTAATTGTTTCATATGTCCTCATCTTGGGACTAAAGTCCAAGATAACTGATACTTTTCTAAGTATCCGATACATGAACTCCTTTATCTTATGCACATCAAGTGTCCTAAGACCCACTTGATTGCCATGTCCCTGAAAGGAAAGAAAACAAGGATTCATATTCCTCTTATTAATTCATGTATTTTCAACTATTCTTGAACCATTTACTCTTTATCTCATCCTAGGTTCCTTGCCTTTAGTATTAGAATTTGTAAGGATGATTGCATGTCATTATCCCTTTCTTTATTGTTATCTAGCATGTTTATGATCATCTCATGATCTCATCACATCTCCCATTTCCTCATTATGGGAAAGATCTATATTATGCGGGCAACATTATTGAACAGGGTTCATCTCCCTTATTCTTATTCTTATCTTTATGAGGAGTACATTTTTAGTTCCTCATACAACATGCTCATCTGGGATTATCTCAGACTTATCTTTCTCATGCATGGGATATGACACATTTATTCATTCTAGATTTCTGATTTCATGATACTCATTAGATTGTCTCAAAATGACTGCTTGATCAGAGCAATCAAAAAGACAACAATCTAAGAGTTTCCATACCCACTTTATCATCAATAGTTGTATACCTGGCCAGGGTATATAAATACTGAGATCAAGTGGTATGCACTTTATATACTATTATATTCCTTCTTTTCATATTATCATAAGCATAAGGCTTAACATCTCTGGATTTTATCCAGGCATCCCTTCTATACCTCATCTTTTCTCAAGGAGGTAAAAACAACATAAAACATTTGTAATGTTTTATTATGCTAAACATAAGTCCTCATAGGACTAATCAAGGAAAGTTCAATCATTTTCTTTCTCAATTAATCCAAGAATTCATAAAGTGACATATTTGAATGACATTATCTTGTCTAACTTGTCATGATTCATGGATTATTCACTGCCTCAGGCTAATTCTGCCTCAAAGGTTGATTCAAGAGGCTAAGGTTGAGCACAGACTCAATTTAAGTCCAGAAATTCATCATTTCCTTTTGCTTCAACCTGCTAATGTTGAGTATAAATATTGTTGATATCTAAAACATCATCATTGAGGCTGGTAACCTAGGTTACACTGCCAAAACTTGATCCACTATATACATTACTGTTTCCCTAAGTTCTCCAACAGTAATACGTAAAGAAGGATTTTCTTATTATAGTTGGATCAGCTAGGGGTTTCTCAGGCAATTGTCTCTCTCTTGCCTGTTCCCATTCACGTCTTCTTGGTGCAACATTGTTGCTCTCAGCAGCAATCTCCTCATGTGACCCAATCATCTTAAAGTTCTTCTTCTCTTATACGAGCAGAAGACACTATCATATACACTGGATGACACCAGAACAGACTCTACTACCTTAGTCCTATGTCTCTGTAGACTCAACGAACCTAGATCTCTGATACCACTAATTGTGGTGATCGACTCGCGAAAACAAGATTAACTTAAGAGGAAGCAGATTATTTATAGCGGATTACTGAAAATAACTAAAAATTAAAACTTTTTCAAAGAGATCCATTCATAGGAAAACTCTTTAACCAAGAACCAAAGTATTTCAAATTCATCCTGGTTCACAAGTACACAACCTGTACCATTCCTTTTCAAGGATTACAACATTGACTGCCCTGTTAACAAATATACACAGGCAGTATAAAAACTTTGAGGCACTAAGCCAAAACTCAGATTGATACATTTAAAACTCCGAGGACCTGAGAGTACAGATACGACACATAGGACTACTATCTATATGACTAGACAGACAAAATCTCCACCTGAGATCTTATTGCTGTCCCTGCTGTTGCTGTTGCTGCTGCTCTTTCCCTGTTCTTGGGTTTCTGCTCTGCCTTCCATGCATACCTAAAAATGTTTCCCACAGGGGTGAGACAATTGAAAATTGCCCCAGCGAGAGATATAACTCTCCTCCAAAACATTGTTATTGCAGTTTATTAAATTAAAACTGTACAGGAGTTACTTTTACATTATCAGGAAGAATTATTCATCATAGAACAGAATAAGATAATATCCTATTATCAAGGAAGTCATTGCCTCTACCCATGGTAGATAAGTAATTCATCTGTCTACTTTGCAGAGAATATAAAGAAACATAAATAACATTTATCCACTAAGGAATGCACACAGAAATACAACATCAGTCAATGAATTTCCGTATTCAATCCTTAAGCAAACATGCTATACGGCTGATTACATTTTACAATCACACTTATGCCCTGAGGAAGTGAGCTGTACCGCTCAAATCCAACCTTCGGTTGCGAAACCCAAAGCCGGTGCCATACAAGGTCAATGGAAGAGTCGGACTCCATGACCTCCCACGTCTCGGTCAGTGCGAGAAAACAAGCAGGACCGCAGTCTCTTGTTTAAGTGACCTCAGTCACAGGGTTAGCTCCCGTAGGCTACCCTTTCTCTAGCCCGCCTTGGTACAGGTCTCGGCGCTAGTATATCTGAGTCACGGGCCAGTTCACCGTGCTCCCTGAGCCATGAACGCATTCATGCTCTATCACACTGAGCCGTGGGCCTATTCACCATGCTCTTATACACACCTTGAGTCTACAACCAAATTTGCACTCTAATCCTCCTATTTTTGGCTAGGAGAAACCCTCCATATTCAACAATATACGCGCCGGATTAACCCGCAGGAAAACCCGTTTCACCATCACCAACTACTGACGATGATGGATCTATGGCCAGGGCACTACATGAATAGATTTCACTTGATTATTTAAGTACATTATCATATTCTTTTAGCATCAGTCAAGTTCTCAAACATAACTTATTAAGACAACTGCTACAAAGAAACATGTACTTATATTCAGCAATGTACTTCTCAGTTCTTGTAAGACATTGGGATCTCAGTCCCTGATCACATTACTGGGAACTCTCATCCCTTCACATCATCATTATCATGATTATTGGATCTGGGTATTCAAACCCTTAGTTCATCACAGAACATTGTTACCACTTATCATGTAATTAATACCACAAGGTCCTCAGACCAAGGTATACATGATACTTGTTGTTCAAGCATCTCACATGGCTCAAAAGGCCCATTAAGTATCTTGTCACCTCTCACTAGGCAACAAATTATCACATGGCTCACAAGGCCATTACACATCTTGTCACCTCTCACTAGGCAACAACTTATTCGCATGGCTCACAAGGCCATTACACATATTGTCACCTCTCTCTAGGCAACAACTTATTACAAAGGCTTACAAGCCCATAATTATCTTGTTACTTCTTTCAAAGTAACAAAAACATAATGGCACATATGGCCAATCAATACTTATCAAATGAACATCATAGCTCATACCTGGCTATGTTCATCATGTCATAATATCTACATTGTTTTAGACATGATAACAGTCATACAAGATATTCTTCACATCATGTGATACAATAGTAACACCATTATTCCTTTCCCAGGAATTAGGGTTTACTATCAAATAGGGCTTCTCATTCTCTTTACCCAAATTAGGGTTAGGGTTCCCCATTTCTCATTAAATAAGGTTTCATGATTACATTATCTGTCTAACCCTTAATTCATTATTCCATACCTCTGAGGCATTCAAAGGTATCATAAATGATTATTCAAGATCATTACTCACATCATATAGCATTGATGATAATTAATTCAAGGTATGAGTTCATTTCTCATCCTCATCATGGTATGACTACATCATACTCATCATTTGGGCTTAACCTCATTCTCAAGGTACATTAATTAACACTCATCAAAGTGCAACAACTCATTACATATCATTGTAATAGTTGCATAACACACTTCATATGTTTCATATTTGGACATATAAGATTTGGAGTACATCAAGGTATATAAAACCTGAAGTGCTACATGTGATAACTATTATATTTTGATGTATCACTTTCACATCATTTCAAACTCTCTTGAATTAACCATCTTATCTTGTATTAAGGTATTTCCCTTCTTAATACATTCCACCACTAATCTCTCACCTTTAGCATATAAGGCAAAGGCCACACATTAGAATTGTCCAACTATCTTTAATGGTATGGACTTGTCTAATGATAAATACATTGCTTATACTTAGGTTGTATATAGTCCACCACATGAAATGTTTCACCTTTATAAGGCCATTCCTTCTATTTCATCATTAAGATTTCTTTATACCCTAATTAAAATTAGGGTTATAATTCATTGTCATATTGCCCAAGATTAGGGCTTTATGCATTATGACTTCACATTAGAGTCTCATATACCTTCACCCTTCTCAGGGCCTCTCATGACAACATAGTATTAGAACATCATATGATGTTAATACTTAGTCAGGGTTTCTCATGGAATCACCCTCAACTAGGGTTTCACATAGAATCACCCTCAACTAGGGTTTCTCATGGAATCACCCTCAACTAGGGTTTTACATGGATACACCCTCAACTAGGGTTTGATAAGGATACACCCTCAACTAGGGTTTCATAATGATACACCCTCAACTAGGGTTAGAGTTCAATAACCTTGTCAATTAGGGTTTATGTTCATGATTAGGGTTTCATGATCTCTCTACTTTAAGGATCATACCCTTAAACACCACATGAATCATATTCTTATATGAATTCATGCTATCATCATCTCAACTTGATTAGGTCATATCAACCCTTCAATCGAGTTCATACAACTATGATTAACATAGTGTACCAAGTCATTGATCCTATAAGAAATTAGGGTTCATCCCTTAATTGGCACTAACCACTTAGGTACTAATAGGGTTTCAACCTTTGTACCTTCATTGAATATCATTACTAATCAGCATTGGATCAATGGATCATTCATCATCTTGATTCTCAAGAGATTCAATCACATTGGACCTCCATTACATAAGGTATCCAATTGAATTGGTCAATTGAATCTTCAATTGCAATAGGTATTCAATTAGGTAATTCAATTGGACCTTCAATTGCATTAGGTTCTCTATTGGGTTAACCAATTGAACCTTAAATTACATTAGGTATCTAATTGGATTGACCACTTGAACCTTCAATTGCATAACACAACTTGACCTTGAAACCACCTAGGTCTCCAAACGGTTTGAGACTGTTTGCCCAAGTAGGTGAAGACCGTTTGGCCAATTAGGCGAAGACAGTTTGGCCAAGTAGGTGAAGACCGTTTGGCCAAGCAGGTGAAGACCGTTTGCCAAGCAGGTGAAGACCGTTTGCCCATCCAACCCTTGGATTCTAGTGAAATTTCATCAAGGTTTGGTCTATCGAGTTGATCAACACATCAGCACTTGGTTGTAATATGATTTGGTACCTTTGGACCTTCAATTGGTCAACTATACTTAACCCCAGACCTCAAAACGGTCTTGGGTGATCCCCAAACGGTCTTGAGACCATTTGGGTGATCCCCAAATGGTTTTTAAACCGTTTGGGCTATCCAACCCAAAATCCTAAATTAACTCATTGGAATTTCAGCACTAATCTCAATTAGGGTTTACCCAATTGATTAGCCTTCAACTCATGACTCGTTTGGAATTAATCCATAAAATTTGGTGAGTCATTAACCAATACCATTAGGAACAGTAATACCAAACGGTCAACGTTTGGTCAACCATCTCAAATGGTTTTGAAACCGTTTTCCCAAAACGTCGAAATACTCAAATTGAAAATCAGCACTTAATCCAATTAGGTTTCCCTAATTGATTAGCCTTCAAATCATGATTCCTTTGGAGTTAATCCCTAATATTTGGTGAGTCATTAACCAACACCATTAGGAACAGTAATCCCAAACTGTCAACGCTTGGTCAACCATCTCAAACGGTTTTGAAACCTTTTTCCCAAAAGGTCAAATTACTCAAATTGAAAATCAGCACTTAATCCAATTAGGTATCCCTAATTGATTAGCCTTCAACTCACGATTCCTTTGGAGTTAATCCCTAATATTTGGTGAGTCATTAAACAACATCATTAGGAACAGTAATCCCAAACGGTCAACGATTGGTCAGCCATCTCAAACGGTTTTGAAACCGTTTTCCCAAAAAGGTCAAGTTAATCAGATTGAAAATCAGCACTTAATTCAATTCGATTGCCTAATTGATTAGCCTTCAAATCTCGATTCCTTGGGTGTTAATCCCTCAAATTTGGTGGGTTATCAGCCTACATAATTAGGAACAAAATTCCCAAACGTTCAACGCTTGGTCAACCATCTCAAACAGTTTTGAAACCGTTTCCTCCCAAACGGTTTCAAACCGTTTGCCCTTAAACGGTTTGCTGAAACCGCATAACCAATCAAATTAAAACGATTTGGAGTAGCTATCAAAACCGTTTGGCTTGGTACTTTTCTTTGGATAAGAATCTAGGATAATTTCATCATCCCCTTCCTTCGAACAACCAAGAACAGCAACCGTTCTTGATGGAAATTGCAGCAAAGAAAAAGAGTGTAGCAAATTAAAGAAAACAATCAACAAAGTATAGAGAATTGATGCAATATCAATGATTAAGGGTTTGAGTTATAAAACCCGCCTCAAATCTGATCTCCAAGCTCCAAGATACATGGCTCTAATGGTGGATGGAGCTTCTCAAACTATTCCAAGGCTCAACTTCAAGATTTGGAGTGAAATGATCGGCTAGAATTGAAGATTGAGTGAAGAAATGAAGGAATTACACATTGTTTTATGATTTTCACCATGAAATCATGAAGAACGAAGATAAAAGGCTTACCAACAGGTTGGGGACGTGCTCCCTGCTGTCCTTAGCCTTCTTGGTCGGTTTTGCAAGCAAGGAGAAGAAGTGGGGTCGTAAAAGCCTTTCATTTGGATTGGAAAAGGTACTTTTATAAGAAAATTGAGGAGAGAGAAGATACTTTATAAAAGTCTTTTAAATTCCAAAATTGTTGCCACCACTTCCCCCTTGGTTTCTTACATGCAAGGGAATCTCTATCCCCACCTAACTCCCATCCATTATCCATGAATTAAGGGAAAAGAAATTAAGCACCTTAACCCTTATAATAATAATATACATATTTGAGTGGAAATTCTTTTTCTTATAATAAGGTGAGTGGAATTTCACCTCCTTAAGATATTTTCGGTCCTTGCAAATCTCAAGGAAGTTCACACATATATCTGTATGCAACCATTTTAATTTTTGTTGAAGGCCCTTTAATTAATACATCCATTTTTGCCCTAAATTGAATTAGGGTTTCAATTAAGCATTAATCTTGACTATTTTAATATCAAGATTCTCTCTCCTCCAACTTAATTCAAATGAGGAGTCCCTCTCATTTTATTTGCTCTAAATGATGACAAGAAATATTAGGGACCTTATTGAAGTGGTAATTTGCATATTGAACCCTAGGTTTTGGGTAAATTGCATATTACACCAAAACTAGGTTTTCATGCACAAACATTGCTTTATCAGCTCTTTCTTGGTATTCAGGCTTCCATAAGCCATACCTCAGCATCATTTTCACTCTCATGATGCTTCAACACATGAGGAACATATTATCATGCACAATTTGCACTTAAACCCCTCTACTTGGGTAATTTGCACATTAGTCCAAAATAAGCAAACATTGCTTCAACATCGTCCAAACAGGACCAAAATTGAAACATAAGTTCCTCATGAGCCCTAATTACTTTTCACAAGATAAGATTAAGCATATAATCATTTTTCTTAATCAAAACACCTAGGGTTAGAGTATAACCCAGGTCAGGGATGTTACAATAAGTTCATGGATGGTGTCTTTGATGATCTTCCTCTTCATCGCCCCTTGGTAAAAGGAAGTGTTGCGATCTGCATCCTTAATCCACCTTGTGTGACTCCTTTGGTAGAAATAGCATTCTTCTGCTTTGGCTAGCACCTCCAGCCGGGCGCGTAGTTCCCTTTCTGCTTCAATTAACCCTTGGTTCATAGGCTGGTGTTGAAGTTCTTTACTAACTTTCTCAAAATCGTGGAGAGCATCATGTTTTAGCTTGACAACGTTGCATTTTTCAGCAGCCCATTTCTTGATACACTTCTTCATGTTTTGAAGTTTCTTAGCCATAACAAACATAGGATTTCCTTCTACTTGGAGATCCCATCCTTCCTTGAGTACTTGGTCATAACCATCCCACTCTAGCCAGTAGTTAAGAGATCGGAATGGTTTCTTCTTACGTGTGGACATTGGTGTGCCAAGCAGCCGTGTCACCAGTGCAGCATGGTCGCTTATCGCTGCAGAGAAGGTCAGGCTTACCGCCACATTCCTAAACAGTTGCGTGAATGGATCATTTGCCAACACACGATCCAACTTGCATGCTACCCTCGTATCTTCGTCTTGTAGATTAGTCCACGTAATGTCCCCCCTTGCATGGGGAGCTCCATCAGGCTAGACGTAGCAAGGCATCATTGAAGTCTAGGATTGATCGTAGGCCACGCTCGCGACCTCCTTTCTTCTCCCACGTGAATCTTGTGCAGTTGAAGTCCCCCATCAGTAACCATGGTCCGCTCACCATGCTGGATATGTTGTTGATGTTGGACCATAGTTGTCTCCGTTCGCTTGTAGTTGTGTATCCATAAACCGCCGTGATGGATAAGTCTGCCCCTCCTTTATTGTAGCAACGTGCAGTGATTGTCTGGGGGGTAGAGTAGATAACCTCTATATCCCAAACCCTTGGGTCAAAACCCCAACATATGCGTCCACCTTCAACCTGTTCATTGTTAGAGAAAAAACTCCAACCGACTGGAAAAAGTGTTCTCACCTTGGCAATGTTGCCCCTCATGATGCGAGTCTAAGTGATGATAGCAAGAGAGGAGTTTGCTTCATAGATGACTCTTCTAATCTCACCTTGACGGTAAGATTCCACACCCCCTCTCACATTCCATGCGAGAAGGGTCATTTAATCACCTTGGCCGCGTTGTGATCCGTCACGTGGTAACAGTGATATGATGGCCTTCTCGCTGCCTCTTGCTCGCGTGCCTTGCCTTCCTCCTGCTCACGCATCACCCTTCTTTTTTCCTTCCTCACCTCCCTGTCTCCCTGCACCGTATCAGCAGTTGCTAGATTCCCAACTCGGGTCTTCTTAGGAGGTCCATTGTAGAACCTAGATCCCACTCGTATGTGTATTGGGATCTTCGGCGCCGTCCTAGGTCTTAGTTCCTCTGCCGTAGATTCTTTAGACACTAAGTCTGTGGATTCCATACTAGCAGCATCTCCGTCGAGGGGGTTGTCCCTATGGACAGCCGTTTCATCATCATCCAAACTGACTTGGATTGTAGCCAAATTTGGAGTGATGACTGCCCCCGGCGTATAAGGACAGATGGTATTTAGTAGATCTTCCTCCGAGAAGTGTGGGCAGTCCTCCACTTCACTGTTCAGGGTAGCTTTGGTGTCAGTCTTGTGACCCTCTTCATCGAAGCTCGACGAGTCTCCCTCCTGGTCAACGTTAAGACGCTCACAGTAGGTCACTGTAGCTGATGCGGTCCGCGTAGGTGGGGGTGTCACTGTCTCTTATGTATTAGATCGGTAGCGGCACCCATAACGGGAGCGCTGCCATTAATTTCTACATTTTGGTCAAAATTACTGGCCTCCGTCAATGCCCCCTGGTCATTAGAATTAACAACAACGTGAAATTGAATGGTCCCGTTTGAATCAGAATTGGTTTGGTCCATATTTGAAATATTTTCCAAATTCAAATCTAATTCAATACGGTTGTTGCCGTTACTGTCCCCCATTAATGGGGTTTTTGAAGAAGAAGGAGGGTTGATTGGCCCGTTGGTCTCCTCCATCACCTCCGACAGTACGGGTGGCGGCGCCGCCTCCTTGGCCGCTGTTTGGGTGGCGCTGTCGACTGTGGTCGTCGTCCCCAGACTGTCAACCCCACGATCTTGGGCCTCTGTCGCCTCACTGTGATCCTGTTTCTGTTGCCGCGATGGAGGTGGTCTCCTTGAACGGGATCGGCCAGTGCGCACCAAGCCAACACTGGATGGGCAGCGCTCTTCTGTGTGGCCAAAAGCTACGCAGGCTTTGCATCGCCTTGGGTAGTATTCATATTCCACTGGGCATGGAATAGCCTCTCCTCCTTCCACCCAAAGATCAACGGAGAGCGGTGAATCCTTCTCTGCAGAGAACTCAATCAGTACTCTCGCGTAGTCAGGGTTGGTACCCCTCGCCGTCCTGGCATCCATGCGAAGGGGATTACCAAGAAAGCTTGCCGCTGTACTTAGAATTTCCACTGAGTTGAGTAGTCCCAAGGTCGGGAACTTGACCAACATGGAACCGTAGACAAGAGATCACATTCCAAGGACGACGAAGGTCTCCATCGTTGCAAAAGAACCACTCTTCCGTCATCGTTACTACATCTTTAAAAATGATTGAGGTGTATGGTGCCTCCGGTACACTCGAGTATACACTAGCCTGACTCTATATATATATATATATATATATATATATATATATATATATGTATATATATGTATATATATATATATATATCATACACTTTCAAGGATGTTCTCATTGATCTGGTCATTATTTGTATTCTAGCAATATGTAATTGTGCTAATTAATCCAATTTATTTATATGCTAATCAATTTAACTTGTTTGTGTACTAGCAGATTAGAACGAGTAGACCGAATGTTAATCAAGTTGCTCTTTCTTTTAGAGAGTTAGGTTAACATTTATTTATTATTCTCATTTTTTCTGTATTTTAATTTTTAATTTTTGTTATGCGTACCGGAAGGAGTCAACTAGATAATAATCGAGTTATTTTCTTATAATAAGTTGCATGTAACTATTGTTATTACTAATAATAAACCAAGAGAAAAAATCAACTTTCTAAGAATTTGAATAATCATCAAGCATTTTTATCATATATAATAGTATATGTTAAATGTTTTATTATACTAATTCGGCAGCTATCTACGTGCTTAGCACGTACTTTTAACTAAGAAACGGAAAAGGTAGATAGGATAATTACGCCTTCAGATTTTTCGTTTAGATATCTCGAATCGCAGCAATGAAAATCTGTCCATATGCATAGTAGCAAGCATTCCGTTGCTCGTTCGTGTCTATCTTTCGGACAGAACTGGACCAGACTCTATAAACATAGGAGGGTGCAATGGATACAGTACCCTGAAAGGAACCAGTCCATTCATAACCGAGCCCAGTGAGACATCACACTAGACCGAGTCTCAGACTGGGATGGACACAACTAACTAGCCTCCATTTTGATTTAATACGGCCCAAATGTAGATTGATATTTGAAGTGGTGGACACGATACATTTCAAGTCGCTTGCTAAATTTCTGAAGCCATTCCTGACTAACGAACACAGGCAAGCACCGTGAGTCTGCAACGCATCCAGAGACTTGGTAAAGAAAGGTAATTACACTTTAGATGTAAACCCTCATCACCGCCTCCATTCCAAATTTATTCATTATATGTTAAGATTTCAAACGAGAGAATACGACGAGTTTGGTGGAAGAACAAAACAAAAATAAAAGAGAACGATCACGCGATCAAAACATAGGATTTATGTGGTTCGGTCGGATGACCTACTCCACCGGAGAGGCTACATTAAATCGTTACAATTAATCGTATTTCTATTCAGGACACATATACTTATAGATGTAGAACTGTAATCGTATTTCTATTCGGATCCGAAAATACAAGATGATTGCAAACTCTAATCAGGACACATATACTTATAGATGTAGAACTGTAATCGTATTTCTATTCGGATCCGAAAATTAGATCGTGCCAGTTAATCGGGTCGGCGAAGTTCCATTTAATTTTGAGACCGGATCTACATTAAATCGTGCCAGTTAATCGGGTCGGCGAAGATCCATTTACTTTTGAGACCGGACCCTGCTCGTTTTTTTTTTCTTCTCTTTCACATTGTCTAGCTATCACAAATAAATCATCAGACTCGGAAGAAAAGACAAATAGTTCACACTAAGAGACCAAATCAATGTCGGAATTGCTCTAATAAGAAATAATCTTATGAGTGAGCCTCTAATCAGTAAGCCAATTTGCAAATGGGCATATGCCGTCACCACTTTCACCTTACCTTTTTTTTTTTTCTTTCTTTCGGGGAGCCTACCTTCACCGTACTTGTGCAGATTATTATAGAAGTGCTTCGGTTACAGTATTATAAAATATACTCCACGGATTAGATTGGCCGACACGAGATTGGCATTTAGTTGAAGGCCGCACTATGAAAGACTCTCTCTCTCTCTCTGAGTATTATAAGTAAGAAAAAAACCATGAAGTATGGCAATTCCTTACATGTATTTATTATTTAAAATGTATGCCGCGCAGACAATATAGATGAATTTTGGGGGAAAACAACATATGTAGAAGTTGGTCGCGGCTGTAAGTGGTACCTAAGATGTATATCTTGTCTTGTTAATAGTAACGATTGGGAGGTGTAGATAACTGGACTGAGATTACAACAATAAATGTAGGACTGGAGCTACGCTGATCAAACTGACCGGCCCATTTTATTGAATTAATCAGACCGTCATTAGGCTTATGTCATACCAAGTTATCAAGCCATCTCTGTAGTGGGCCATGTTTGTAGCAAAGACTGAAAACTCAACTGTAGGTGACTGGGTCGCGGTGTGCCCATCATCCATTTATAATAATATATATATGGATCAGAGTCATCAGACTCGGAAGAAAAGACAAATAGTTCACACTAAGAGACCAAATCAATGTCGGAATTGCTCTAATAAGAAATAATATTATGAGTGAGCCTCTAATCAGTAAGCCAATTCGCAAATGGGCATATGCCGTCACCACTTTCACCTTACCTTTTTTTCTTCTTCTTTCGGGGAGCCTACCTTTACCGTCCTTGTGCAGATTATAGAAGTGCTTCGGTTACAGTATTATAAGATATACTCCACGGATTAGATTTGGCCGACACGAGATTAGCATTTAGTTGAAGGCTGCATTATGGAATATGAATATACAAATCTGACTCACTCTCTCTGTATCACAAGAAAAAAACCATGAAGTGTGGCAATTCCTTACATGTATATATTATTTAAAATGTATGCCGCGTAGACAATATAGATGAATTTTGGGGGGGAAAACAACATATATAGAAGTTGGTCGCGGCTGTAAGTGGTACCTAACATGTATATCTTGTTAAATGTAACGATTGGGAGGTGTAGATGAGTTTGAACTGGACTGAGATTACAACAATAAATGGTGTAGGCCTGAGGCTAGGCTGATCAAACTGACCGGCCCATTTTATTGAATTAATCAGACCGTCATTAGGCTTATGTCATACCAAGTTACCAAGCCATGTTTGTAGCAAAGACTGAAATCTCAACTGTAGGTGACTGGGTCGCGGTGTGCCCATCATCCATATATAATAATATATATTCGTTGGCTATTATATAGTCTGAAATTTTCGAGTTCACAGTGAATAGTGGGAAAGCATTACGGCATATGGCTGGCAGGCTCCCACATCACGGAACATTTGTATAGTACTGGAGGGTAAGAAACCCATACATACACGAGGGGTATTTACATAGGGCTGCTAAGTCCATTTAGAATCTTGGAATTCTCACGACGGCGGTCTTCGGTGGTGGTTGTGGGTTTATTTGTTGCGAAGGTATACTACCTCTCCTTGGATCTCCTCTGCTTAGAAGCACAGATAATTACTTGAGTGGCCATCGTCTCCCTACTCTAAAACTGGCCACGGCATGCTGATTGTGGTGGAGTCGTTGTTTGTCATCGCCGGTGCCACCGAAGAGCCTCCAAAGGACGTGCTTTCGCTTGAGCGTATGGTCGAGCTCCATCTCTGACCTCCTGAGTATCTCCCACATGACCTGGACGTCCTGGTACTCGCACGTCTGGACGTCGTCACGGAGCTCCAAGATGCCCCTTCCTGCAAAAGAGGTGGTGGGTGGTCAGCAGTTGACAGAGGGAGATTCAGAGCGTTAGGAGCGTTTGCTAGTTCAGGATGCAGGTCAATGTCTAGATGGAAAACCCCGGCATGATAGTGGGTTCCATGCCGGGGAAGTCAAGTAACTGATGGAAATCCACATCGGCAGTAAAAAGGAGAAATGAAAACAGAGACAGCCCGCTCACTAGTCTAGTGATGTGTATGTCATTTAACCCGCATATATAGCATGGAAATGGACGGCTTAACGAAACAGAGAAAATGGTGAATTGGCGTGACGACGTCGGCCGGCTGCAATTAGGACCGCTGATAGATCTGTCGTGGACGGCAAAGGAAAACGACGTGGTAGCAGAAATCAAGCGGACGAGGGAGCACCACACGCACAAAACCTACAAATACATGCAACAAGATACAGACATCGGCAAGCAAAAGAAAACGGGGGATTATTTGTCAGGTTGCAGCGTGTGTCTTTTTTCTTATTATTTTCTGTTTATCTTCCCCCACCCAAACAAAAGGAAAAAACAGTATTATGAGTCAGCAGCAGCCACGGCCAAAGTTGACATCAAACTAGGTGAGGAGAAGATCAAATTTTGCCCGTGGGAAGCAGTTTTCTAGAACAAAACCATCCGGCCGTCCGTGGCTCTCCACTAGTTGCATGGTAGGCCAATGGAACGAGTATATGGTCAATACTTATATTAGATTGAGTATCATTTTCCGCGCGATATAGCTTCTCAAGGTTGCGGTAGGAGGGGGGCCATGGAAGTGGACATGATCGAAGAAGGCAGATATTGGAAGCTTACTTACCTGTTAGCTTGGATTGGATAGACCTATTATATAAGTGGAAAAAATTCTGGGTGGATAATAAATTTTGAGAGGGGACCAGCACAATTAAGAGAGGAGGTGGGAGGTTATAAAAAGGGAGGGGTCGGTTGGAAATTGAATAATAGGGCGATAAGAGTGAAATTTGTTTTTGGGCAAACAGAGTAAGTAGTGAGTAACCTAACTGGCTGCCCCCAAGCAGCTCATGTATATCCTCCTACTTGTCCTCTAGAGACCACGCACATGCACTGGAATGACTAATCCTGCATTGCCAAGTAACCTTCTGATATAGATAACCTTTTTTAACCGGCAACTACCAAACTTTTACCAACCAAGTCTGTCGAATAGCCTCTGTTTTTTTTTTTTTTTTCAAGTGCAGAGAGCGCGGGAGACCGGTTTCTACCTTTAACCAATTAATGACAAAGATTGGATAGACTCCCGGAGTATTCATTATTGTAAAGGTTTAGAGAAAACCCGTGGTGGGTCGGCTAAGCTAATCACTACTTACTAACCCAGTGGACGGCTGAGCGAAGACGAGACGGAGCTTTTGTTTTTTGGGGCTACTGAGTGAGTGCGTGTGCGGCCGCCCACCGACCGTACCTAACAATCAGCAGCAGCAGAAGAACAAGAAGAGAGCGCATGGATTACTGCTCAAGATAAAGACAAGGTTAGCGTAGAGGGGGCGGTGGGGCCATGCATTGTGTCAAGCAAGGGATGTAAGTGGTAGAGGTTGGTGGTGGAAACGGAGGAATGTGAAAAACGCTCTGTGGTCGCACCGGCGCCACAATACAAACTTTTCTTTGGGAAAAGCAGCAGAGGTGGTGGTAACAAAACAGGAAAGATGAGGCTTTCTTCTTGTTTGACACCAGAGTAGAAAGAATTGAAGGGAGAGAAGAAGAGGTGAACGACGACCAACCCAGTTGGTGAACCAACGAGAAGTGGAAGAAAAAAAAAAAAGAGTAAAACAAAAAGACTTTTGATTCCGACGACGGCAAAGACAGACTTGGGAATCCGACGTTCCCAGCGGCGTTTGTTCCTCCTGCTACTCCATAATGCAGGTTATAGATAGATGCTCCGAGCAGGATAACAACAGGCGTGACTCATGATCATGGTAAAGTGACAGCGTTGGGGGAAGCAAAACCGAGGGTTGTCTTTTCCTTTGCGGGGAACACCGGATCAAAAAGAAGTTGATAAGAGCGAATAATCGGCCGAAAAACGATTTGGAGAGAGAAAGAGAAAACAAACAGAAGCACTCACTTGTTTTCCTGGCTTTGACGCGTGCGGACACGGCGGCCCAGGCCTTTTTGACGGGGAAACACACTTTCCGCCACCATCCCATCATCCTCGCCCGAATCCTGTTCCTCCACCTCCACTTGCCGGAGCTGATCTTCGCCTGATTCCACCAACGCCTCCACACCCTCCACCTCTTCCTCCGGCCGGCGCCGCGCCGTAGAGCGAGTAGCTGGATCCCGGCCAGGCCTGCGACGGAGGCCAGCCAGAGAAACAACACGTTAATGGAAGATCGCGATTGGGGATGGGAATCTGCTGGTCGCTTCACTATTATTGATGAGAACTGAGGGAGGTCAGACGGAGGAGAGGGGAAGTGAGGAATTAGGGAGGTTTTGAAATAGCGTGGACGAAGAGGACAGGAAGAGATGGAAACGAGAGCAAATGAAGTGGGAAGGGGCGGTGAGGGGAAGAAAGGTCTTTTGTGGCGTGAGCTCTCCAGCCGTGTGGATGGATATTGGAGAAGGACTACTACTTACTACTCTCTCAACAAGAACTAAAACAAAAAACAAAGAAAGATAGTTAGGGCCGAGGAGAGCGTCGTGGTGGTGACAAATGGTCAGCGCAGCGGCGCCACCAACCACGACGGACGCTACTACCACGGTACCACCCACCCCTCTCTCTCCCTCACTTCTGCCCGCTCCTTTGCTTTTGTTGTTGCTCCCTCACGACCGCTAATTCAACCACGTTTTCCTTTTGCCCTCTCTCGTCAGTCGTCACTGACCCCCGACCCGCCTTTTCCCCAGCAGTGTTCCCACCCAATCTCAACACACTAACCTTATTTTTGTTCCTGTCCGGCGCATTTTTGCCTCTCTGTCCTCCTGCGCTGCGCGACAATCATCGGATGCCAATCACATTCTTTGTTTACGGACAACGGTTAAACTAAAAGCCAACCCCTGTTCGACCACTTGGTTTAGTTGGATTCAAACAATACGGTTATATACTCATACACCCAAAGAATAAGAAGAAAAAAACACCAATACCCCCACGTGATTAGGTATATATACATCCCAAACTCCCAACCAATCAGCCTGCCTATAAACATATACATCCGAAACCATGTACCTAATTCTTTTATTTCCAGTCACACCGATCCAAAGTATTCAAATCCCCCCCCCAACACACACACACACACAAAAACAATTGCACAGCGTAGGGATGTTATTGAAGACTCTATACTTTGCTTTTTTGTTCCCTTGTATATCATTCGCAACTTTGCTTTTTATAATGGCATGGGACAAACTTTCCTATCTTAAAGAGTCGCGCTTAAGCCCAGATGCAACAATCAAGTATCCAAAGGTCCAACAAGACTTTCTTCTTCTTTCTTTATAGAAAAAATAAATTTGTAATAATAACAACCCACCCCTTTGACATTTCATCATCATGTTGATTAGTGTTACACCAACGTCTTCTCAGCTGCAAATCTAAGGCTTCGTGTTGGGTATGGATTAAATAGACCATTTGCATCTATGTTGAGAAAATAAGAATGTAGAGTCCTACATGAACATTAAACTATAGCTAACTACTACCCAAATACTAACACCCTATTTAGTTTGACATTATTATCATGTTATCGTTTCCTATACTTCATCCATATACTCACATCATGTCTTATTGTGTTTTCAGCTTTTTTTTTTTTTACTTTAGTCTTATTTATTCATATGGAGAGGTTCAATAAATAAGAGTAGAAGTTGTACAATATTGCATGGGTGTCGGAATGGAGAGATGAAAAAAGATAAGTTAACAAGATAGTCAAAAGAGGTGAGAGAATGAGAGTGGATTACATAATTGTGATTTGAGGTGTGGGGTTTTTTGACAAAGTAGCAATTCCTTATAGTACATAGGAGTTTCTTGATAGAAGATGTGGTCGACGTAGTGAGATGTGGGGTTGTTGCGAGACGGTCCTAGAAAATCAGTGCCAGATAACAATATGACGGCGTCGACTACTACCATTGGTGGGGGGGATCCGATACACAATTTTGAAGGTCACAATATCACAAAATGAAGTATTTGTGACGGAAGTATATTAGATTATGGTTCTCATTACATTATATACCATGCCTAGATTTGTGACGAAACACGTCGCACATTGTCACGAGGTCCAATATATCCCTAATCTCAAGACAAATCTAATATCTAAAATGAAAATTGAATCTACTTATTGTATAATATCAATTTGAGGTGGAGTCATGCAAGTCACCCTCAAAC
Source organism: Alisma plantago-aquatica (assembly GCA_963693085.1). NCBI lineage: Eukaryota > Viridiplantae > Streptophyta > Magnoliopsida > Alismatales > Alismataceae > Alisma > Alisma plantago-aquatica. The sequence continues at coordinate 1,624,573,433 of OY856409.1, read as the reverse complement.
GACAAGCAATAATGAAGGATACTCGATCCAATGGAACATACCCATTCGTTGGAGATTACTAACTAAAAGAGGAGTAGATGATGGGAGATCTATTGAAAATGAAGGCATACATAACGTAGTGGCATTGGTCATGGGCGTCATAAACCTGACTAATTCTACATTTATTCAACTCTCAAGTGCAGTTGTGTGACACCCAACGTCACACAACCGATATTACTCAAAACTAAACAGTGACCAACAACTAACCAGACCATGCACCAGAAAACAGGGTAAATTAAAAAAAATATATTGTTATCATGTCCTGAAAACATTATATAAAGGTCCAACAACCTATGTCATATCACATACCATATCAGGTATTTACATATATATATTGAGGGGCATCGACCGCAACCTGTATACAAATGAGAGAGATGTTTCACACATATACATGCCATATACAAACCATGACATACTACAAAAACCACAGGTTGATATACATATCATCTATAAAACATCTCATGTCCAGAACCAAGAGTACAAGGATGACTCTAGGACTCTACAACAACTACTATCTAACCTTATACATGTACTTCTCTCCAAGATGCTCCTTGTAAAGAAGTGAAAACACCTCCTTACTAAAAATTTGAATAACAAAACATCCAGTCCAAACACACTCAAAAGGTATGTTGGAGTGGGTGTAAAATTTTCAAATCTTTATATAATGGTAATCAAAAGACCAAAGTATAGCAGCAGAATAAAAACATGACTATATTCAATTATAAAATAAAGGGTTACAAACTTACATCACAAGGATCCATGTAGAGGAAATCTAAACCACCTCAAGATTGTCTCCAAGCTTCATCATCACAAACTAAGTCCAGGTCAACATGCCTTGCATCCAAGTCCTCCACCTAGGGTTGGAAGCATATCCCAGCAAAAGAGAAACAACATGAGACATCAGCAAAGGCTGGTATGTGCATACTAAAAAGCAAATTGAGCAATATAAGGAGATAGGGACATCAAAATAAAAGGCGTCCCATAGAAAAGATAAGGACTACCCAATCAGGTATCAAGAGAAAAGATCATAATAAAAGGGATACTTGCCATAAAACAAAACCATAAAGAATGTGTAATACTGGCACATAAGGAGAGTAGGGCACACACCCCACAATCATCATCAATAACCTGCATGCATGTGAGATAAACATAGCCCTAGAACAATATAAACACAATTGGCGACCAAGCACAAACTTGAACCTGATAGAGAAAGGAATACTGCCAATCTCCCAAATATATAAAGTTGAGTATGGATTACTGCCACACTTGATTACAGAGGAATGGTATACTGCCACCCTCCAAATAAACAATAGGGGATTACTGCCCAAAAACCAACATAATTACACTACTCTAGTGCTACTGAATCACATTGCATGTAAATATAGAGGCAAGTAAAAGTATAGTCAGAATTGTACAATGTTGCCATCACACAATGGACAACACAAACATATAAACATCCACATCATAGTGGTCATATATCAACTAGTAAAATCTACACCACAGTGGGTATATATCATCAAAAGTCCAACTTGCACCAAGGCATAAGAAAAAGAGTCCAAGAGAATATCTAAGACCACAATAAGCAAGATAGTTCACATGAACCATGATATCAAGAAAATAGACATATGTGTAGGCTAAAGTCAAAAGAAAGATAAGCTAGGTGAATTTCTCAACATAGATGAATAGGGGATACAACATACCTCAACTTCAGAGCCAAACGTCCAAAGACACTTCTAGGTCGAAGCCTAGGCTTCCAAAGCACCTATTAGCATATATATGAGATTGGGGTTAGATTTATATTGATTTCATAAACCTTAAAAACCACCTTTTTATTAATGTGTATATTAATTTTCCAAAACCATTCCATATTTTATTATATGTCATTAGGATTCCAAAACATATTTTATTATATTTTTCTGACTTATAGATAATTATTTATGATTTTTACAAGTTATTATCTTATTTAATTAGATCCATTGAAAACACATAATATTAATCTTTATATTTAGTTATCAAAACGTGTACCATTAGTTAGATCTTATTTTTTTGAATCCAATGAATATTTATTTATATTTTTCTGATAAGTAACTAATTAGTTATGGATTTTACAAATCTGACCAATCAGAAAATCACGATATGCCAATTAAGCGAAAAAGAATTTGAGAGAGAGTGGGCCAACCCGCTGACTTGGCCCAATTATAAGTGGCCAAGTCACTGGTCAGCAACTTAGTTGACTCACACCCAAACAAAAGAAAAACATGGTGAAATGACTGAAATACCCCTAATAGGAAAACAAAGAGTTAAAGAAACGGGAGAGGGCTTTCTAGGAAACTCAACAAGGATCATCTTCTTCGTTTGTCTCTCATTCATGCGAAGGAAACACAGGAATGCTGGAACTCCACCCACAAGCTCAAAACTTCGAGCATGGAATCAAAGGAACCCCCAGGTGCAAACACCAGTTTTGCCCCAGCCTACCGATCTCGAGAGCTGTGAGTTACAGGGAAACCTAAGCGGAAACCAAGGACAGAACGTACAGATTCACATCTCAGGATCACGAAACAAAAAGAGGAGAATCCAAGTTACTTGCCTTGAGCGCCAATTGACAATGACTGTAGGTTTGTGAGGGGAAGAGGAAATATTCTACGTATTCTCTTATTGATTGTGAAGTCCGGAATCCTCGACCTGGTACCGGTGTGGCAGTCGCCCAGAAAGGGATCCAAGGATGGTTTCTAGGGATCCAAACAGGCCAGACCAATGCTATACGAAGACACCACAGGTCGCCACGAAGGCAACAGGACAGACTCGTTGAGTTCTGATGGCCTGTGGAGGTGTGTAAGAGAAAAGAAAGTAGAAAACAGGGGAAGAACAGGGAGAGTTGGGCGGCGCCTAACCAAGTAGAGATCATCCAACCAAACAACTAATAGATATAGGTTATATTATGCGAAATCATTCCAGGAAACTGATGGCGAAGAAAGTTCAAAGAAAGACCATCTATGGAGAGAGAAAACATCGACTGAATATAAGAAAGTTGGCGGGTTACTGTAGCAATCCGAGTCGAGGTTGAAGACAAGCTGAGAGCCGTCCGATTAGGAATCAACGACCAAATCACACGTGACATTATGTAAATAGGAAATCATAGTCAGACAATGAAATCAATTAAAGTGGTAAATTAATTATCTTCCTTTTTCTCTCTCCTCTTTTGAGGGTGCAAATGAACTCCAAATTAGGTAAAATTCACCCAAAGGCTATATTTGTTATATAGATCACGAATATAAGATTATTTTCCTCTTTTGGAGTCATTTATTATATTTATTTATTAATTACACCTTTTAGGCAATTTCTCTCTCTTATCTTACCATATTATTTCAAGGTTGTCCAAATTAAATGAAAATTGATATGTAAGCTTATTTTGATGTGTAGATTACGAATTTGAAGTCTATTTTTTTAATTTGAGGCTTTCTTACATGGGTTATATAATCTAGCCCATTAGAGGCCCATTAGATCACTTACTCATTCAATTAAGTTCTTTATCATCTTATTATCACCAAATGAGTTATCTGACGTATTATATTACATTATTCACGCATTAGATTATTAGGATCACTCTAAACTTAACCTTCTTTGGTCAAACCCAAAAGGTCACAATTCTAGGGTAGGGTCTAATATCTGGTATGTTACAACACTCCACCCCTTAAAAAGGATTTCGTCCTCGAAATCTATAGATTCAAACATCAATCACTAAATACTCTCCACCCCTTAAAGGGTTCAACCTAACAAGTCAAACTAAACAACTTTTTAGATCTACCCACATCTCTTAGTTGTGAAAGTTTTAGAGATTTATGTTTCTCATTTATCCAACTATCAAGTCACCATCTAGGGTTGAGCTTTAGGTCCTCGTGTCTCTAACCTATCAACCCTACATGATCATCCAAAAAGTCATAGGGTAGGTCAACTACACCATTATATCAATCCTAGTCACAAACTAGGGTTAGCTTCTACTCAAACTAGAGTTTCTCTTCATTGTGACTTAGTTCAAGAAAACTTCGATAAAATCCAGAAAATTTTTGGTACACATGGTAGTATAATAAATTCTTTTTGGTGATGAAAACTTTTTGGGATGAAACAAAATGTGGATCCAAAATTAATTGCGGAAACCAAGTCACAATATTTCCATATGAATACTTCCTCATAACCTAATATTATCCTCAAATCAAACCTTATTACATACCAAGATCATCATTGATCAAATCTAGGGTCAACATCTCACTTAGAGATAACTAACAAAGTCAAGGGTTCTATAGGGAGACAAAATTGAAATAGTCGATTCCGACTACCATGGGCTATGATACCATGCTGTAAAGAAGTGAAAACACCTCCTTACTAAAAATTTGAATAACAAAACATCCAGTCCAAACACACTCAAAAGGTATGTTGGAGTGGGTGTAAAATTTTCAAATCTTTATATAATGGTAATCAAAAGACCAAAGTATAGCAGCAGAATAAAAACATGACTATATTCAATTATAAAACAAAGGGTTACAAACTTACATCACAAGGATCCATGTAGAGGAAATCTAAACCACCTCAAGATTGTCTCCAAGCTTCATCATCACAAACTAAGTCCATGTCAACATGTCTTGCATCCAAGTCCTCTACCTTGGGTTGGAAGCATACCCCAACAAAAGAGAAACAATAGGAGACATCAGCAAAGGCTGGTATGTGCATACTAAAAAGCAAATTGAGAAATATAAGGAGATATGGACATCAAAATAAAAGGCTTCCCATAGAAAAGATAAGGACTACCCAATCGGGTATCAAGAGAAAAGGTCATAACAAAAGGGATATTTTCCATAAAACAAAACCATAAAGAATATGCAATACTGGCACATAAGGAGAGTAGGGCACACACCCCACAATCATCATCAATAACCTACATGCATGTGAGATAAACATAGCCCTAGAACAATATAAACACAATTGGTGGCCAAGCACAAACTTGAACCTGATAGAGAAAGAAATACTGCCAATCTCCCAAATATATAAAGTTGAATATGGATTACTGCCACACTCGATTACAAAGGAATGGTATACTTCCACCCTCCAAATAAACAATAGGGGATTACTGCCCCAAAACCAATGTAATTACACTACTCTAGTGCTACTGAATCACATTGCATGAAAATATAGAGGCAAGTAAAAGTATAGTCAGAATTGTACAATGTTGCCATCACACAATGGACAACACAAACATATAAACATCCACATCATAGTGGGCATATATCAACTAGTAAAATCCACATCACAGTGTGTATATATTGTCAAAAGTCCAACTTGCACCAAGGCATAAGAAAAAGAGTCCAAGAGAATATCTAAGACTACAATAAGAAAGATAGTTCACATGAACCATGATATCAAGAAAATAGACATATGTGTAGGCTAAAGTCAAAAGAAAGATAAGCTAGGTGAATTTCTCAACATAGATGAATAGGGGATACAACATACCTCAACTTCAGAGCCAAATGTCCAAAGACACTTCTAGGTCGAAGCCTAGGCTTCCAAAGCACCTATTAGCATATATATGAGATTAGGGTTAGATTTATATTGATTTCATAAACCCTACAAATCACCTTTTTATTAATGTGTGTATTAATTTTCCAAAACCATTCCATATTTTAGTATATGTCATTAGGATTCCAAAACATATTTTATTATATTTTTCTGACTTATAGATAATTATTTATGATTTTTACAAGTTATTATCTTATTTAATTAGATCCATTGAAAACACCTAATATTAATCTTTAGATTTAGTTATCAAAACATGTACCATTAGTTAGATCTTATTTTTCTGAATCCAACAAATATTTATTTATATTTTTCTGATAATCCCGGCGGCCGCCGCTGGGGGGAGGGAGTGCCCTTGGCGCTTTCCTCCCCCTGGCCTTCCATCGTCCACGGTAGTGTGCCTGTGAGAGGTGTGTGAATGCTTGTAGAGAGACGCAGGTTGTATGGTTCGTTGGGGATTCTCCTCGGCGGTTTAGGTTGGGACTCACGGAGTGTCGCGTGGAGCGTGGCGAGGTCTGAGGTTCACGCTGTCGACTTTGTCGACTTCCAGCTTGTCCAAGAGTGGCAGATGGAAAGAGTGTTCCCACTCACTGATTGCTCCACGCCGACCCAGTTCTCTTGCACAACTCCTCCTCACCCGCTGAGTATGACCTGGTTACCAGGTTGATGAAGCCCTTTGAAATCAGATCTTCCTAGGTGGCTACGGCGGCGGGCGGGCGACTAGGGCTCGCCCCAGTTCGTCTGCTAGCCTTCCTGGTGGCTACCTCGACCTCGATCTATGGTTGCGGCGGATGGATAGAGGACCTCGATCTGGTTGCGGCGGATTGTCCTCGTATCATGCAGGCTAGCTGAGTTCAGTTGCTCGCGGGGGTTCGCCTACTCGATTGGGATCGCCCCGCATCGCCTCTGTGGCTGCAGGAGGCTTCAATCGTTTGGTAGGGAGACCTTCCTCGACTGCTGTGCGGCTGCCCCTCCGCCCGATGCTCTGCTTCGAGATGCCTCGCTGGGCGGCTGACAGGTTTAGGTGGCCTGCCTCAGGCTTTCCTCTATCGACAACGCCCCTCGCCTCAGCCTTGATCCAGTGATGGGAGAGCAGTGTGTGCTTTGAGGCTTTCTGCTGCTGCGGGTTGGGTCGCCTAAGTTGATCAAGCATCCAGTCAGTAGCATGTGATATCTGGGCATTTGCAAGATGTTCGACCAATTTCCCCTGCAACCTAGCCACCTCGCAAGTTCCTGGATTCGCTCTCAACGGTGGATTATCTTCCCCTTTCCTCCTTCCACTACTTCAGGGATTGGTTGTAATGCCATGTGTAAGGAATTTTGATGGAAGATACCTCTGCCTTGGTTGCTATGTATCCCCTGGTTGCTTCACGTTGGTTGGCTTGGCAGGGTGATGGCTGCTACTGCAGCAGGTGGTTCTCTTTCGAGTGTTGTGGTGGAATGTTTTGCATACAACCGTTCTTTGTGCATCAAGCTGGAGCTAACTGTGGAGTTTGATAGTTTTTTGGCTTCTGGATGGCTCCTCTGGAGCCAAAAGGTCAGATGCCTTCTAGGTGTTCGAGGAGGGGTCACTGATGCTTCTGTGCAAACAGAAGGTTCTGCGATTCCATGATTCTGTCTCTTTCTGCTCGTCCAAGTCACCAAGGCACTAATCAGTTCTGTTTGGAGCTTTCATTCAAGCTTTGTATTTCTTCTGATCACTAACCTTAGATGATGATTATACTGCTATGTGTGAAGGAGTAATATGATGGTTGAGTGGAGCTTTGTTCCAGTTTGTTGAGTTGTTCTCTGGAGTCTTCTTTGAGAAGATGGATTGACAGAAGGTGCACCTCTCGGGTGCTTGTGGGGTGCTGCTGTGCAAACAACAACTTTCGATGTTTGGTCTCTGGTTCAGAACCTCAACGGCCTGGATGTTAGCAGTGGAGGCTTCTGCTATATTGCTCCTGAGGTTCCCAAGTTTCTGAAGTGATGTTCTCAGCTGCCCATGTTGCCACAATTTCAGAGGATGAGCCTATTACCAGTGTTGGCATGTGTAGTTAGGATAGTCGTTTCAGATTCTCTGTTTATCTCTGGAGTTAGTATTGTGGGTCTGTTTCTTCTTTATCTAGGTAGATGGCTACTGCGTAGCTTGTGTTTAGTTTGTTTCTTTGGTTGTGTGGATGTTTTTCATCCAGGGTTGTAATGGGGGCACAATTTATTTTGAACCTAAAGTTTTGGTAATACAGTAACACGCTTTTTAGACCGACCAAAAAAAAACTAATTAGTTATGGATTTTACAAATCTGACCAATCAGAAAATCACGATATGCCAATTAAGCGAAAAAGAATTTGAGAGAGAGTGGGACAACCCGCTGACTTGGCCCAATCAGAAGTGGCCAAGTCACTAGTCAGCAACTTAGTTGACTCACACCCAAACAAAAGAAAAACATGGTGAAATGACCGAAATACCCCTGATAGGAAAATAGAGAGTTAAAGAAAAGAGAGAGGGCTTTCTCGGAAACTCAGCAAGGACCATCTTCTTTGTTTGTCTCTCGTTCATGTGAAGGAAACACAGGAACACCAAAACTCCACCCACAAGCTCAAAACTTCGAGCATGGAATCAAAGGAACCCCCAGGTGCAAACACCGACTTTGCCCCAGCCTAGCGATCTCGAGAGCTGTGAGTTACAGGGAAACCTAAGCGGAAACCAAGGACAGAACGTACAGATTCACATCTCAGGATCACGAAATAAAAAGAGGGGAATCCAAGTTACTTGCCTTGAGCACCAATTGACAACGTCTGTAGGTTTGCGAGGGGAAGAGGAAATATTCTACGTATTCTCTTGTTGATTGCGAAGTCCGGAATCCCCGACCTGGTACCGGTGTGGCCGCCGCCCAGAAAGAGATCCAAGGATGGTTTCTAGGGATCCAAACAGGCCAGACCAATGCTATACGAAGACACCACAGGTCGCCACGAAGGCAACATGATAGACTCGTTGAGTTCCGATGGCCTGTGGAGGTGTGTAAGAGAAAAGAAAGCAGAAAACAGGGGAAGAACAGGGAGAGTTGGGCGGTGCCTAACCAAGTAGAGATCATCATATGACAACATAGTATTAGAACATCATATGATGTTAATACTTAGTCAGGGTTTCTCATGGAATCACCCTCAACTAGGGTTTCACATAGAATCACCCTCAACTAGGGTTTCTCATGGAATCACCCTCAACTAGGGTTTTACATGGATACACCCTCAACTAGGGTTTGATAAGGATACACCCTCAACTAGGGTTTCATAATGATACACCCTCAACTAGGGTTAGAGTTCAATAACCTTGTCAATTAGGGTTTATGTTCATGATTAGGGTTTCATGATCTCTCTACTTTAAGGATCATACCCTTAAACACCACATGAATCATATTCTTATATGAATTCATGCTATCATCATCTCAACTTGATTAGGTCATATCAACCCTTCAATCGAGTTCATACAACTATGATTAACATAGTGTACCAAGTCATTGATCCTATAAGAAATTAGGGTTCATCCCTTAATTGGCACTAACCACTTAGGTACTAATAGGGTTTCAACCTTTGTACCTTCATTGAATATCATTACTAATCAGCATTGGATCAATGGATCATTCATCATCTTGATTCTCAAGAGATTCAATCACATTGGACCTCCATTACATAAGGTATCCAATTGAATTGGTCAATTGAATCTTCAATTGCAATAGGTATTCAATTAGGTAATTCAATTGGACCTTCAATTGCATTAGGTTCTCTATTGGGTTAACCAATTGAACCTTAAATTACATTAGGTATCTAATTGGATTGACCACTTGAACCTTCAATTGCATAACACAACTTGACCTTGAAACCACCTAGGTCTCCAAACGGTTTGAGACTGTTTGCCCAAGTAGGTGAAGACCGTTTGGCCAATTAGGCGAAGACAGTTTGGCCAAGTAGGTGAAGACCGTTTGGCCAAGCAGGTGAAGACCGTTTGCCAAGCAGGTGAAGACCGTTTGCCCATCCAACCCTTGGATTCTAGTGAAATTTCATCAAGGTTTGGTCTATCGAGTTGATCAACACATCAGCACTTGGTTGTAATATGATTTGGTACCTTTGGACCTTCAATTGGTCAACTATACTTAACCCCAGACCTCAAAACGGTCTTGGGTGATCCCCAAACGGTCTTGAGACCATTTGGGTGATCCCCAAATGGTTTTTAAACCGTTTGGGCTATCCAACCCAAAATCCTAAATTAACTCATTGGAATTTCAGCACTAATCTCAATTAGGGTTTACCCAATTGATTAGCCTTCAACTCATGACTCGTTTGGAATTAATCCATAAAATTTGGTGAGTCATTAACCAATACCATTAGGAACAGTAATACCAAACGGTCAACGTTTGGTCAACCATCTCAAATGGTTTTGAAACCGTTTTCCCAAAACGTCGAAATACTCAAATTGAAAATCAGCACTTAATCCAATTAGGTTTCCCTAATTGATTAGCCTTCAAATCATGATTCCTTTGGAGTTAATCCCTAATATTTGGTGAGTCATTAACCAACACCATTAGGAACAGTAATCCCAAACTGTCAACGCTTGGTCAACCATCTCAAACGGTTTTGAAACCTTTTTCCCAAAAGGTCAAATTACTCAAATTGAAAATCAGCACTTAATCCAATTAGGTATCCCTAATTGATTAGCCTTCAACTCACGATTCCTTTGGAGTTAATCCCTAATATTTGGTGAGTCATTAAACAACATCATTAGGAACAGTAATCCCAAACGGTCAACGATTGGTCAGCCATCTCAAACGGTTTTGAAACCGTTTTCCCAAAAAGGTCAAGTTAATCAGATTGAAAATCAGCACTTAATTCAATTCGATTGCCTAATTGATTAGCCTTCAAATCTCGATTCCTTGGGTGTTAATCCCTCAAATTTGGTGGGTTATCAGCCTACATAATTAGGAACAAAATTCCCAAACGTTCAACGCTTGGTCAACCATCTCAAACAGTTTTGAAACCGTTTCCTCCCAAACGGTTTCAAACCGTTTGCCCTTAAACGGTTTGCTGAAACCGCATAACCAATCAAATTAAAACGATTTGGAGTAGCTATCAAAACCGTTTGGCTTGGTACTTTTCTTTGGATAAGAATCTAGGATAATTTCATCATCCCCTTCCTTCGAACAACCAAGAACAGCAACCGTTCTTGATGGAAATTGCAGCAAAGAAAAAGAGTGTAGCAAATTAAAGAAAACAATCAACAAAGTATAGAGAATTGATGCAATATCAATGATTAAGGGTTTGAGTTATAAAACCCGCCTCAAATCTGATCTCCAAGCTCCAAGATACATGGCTCTAATGGTGGATGGAGCTTCTCAAACTATTCCAAGGCTCAACTTCAAGATTTGGAGTGAAATGATCGGCTAGAATTGAAGATTGAGTGAAGAAATGAAGGAATTACACATTGTTTTATGATTTTCACCATGAAATCATGAAGAACGAAGATAAAAGGCTTACCAACAGGTTGGGGACGTGCTCCCTGCTGTCCTTAGCCTTCTTGGTCGGTTTTGCAAGCAAGGAGAAGAAGTGGGGTCGTAAAAGCCTTTCATTTGGATTGGAAAAGGTACTTTTATAAGAAAATTGAGGAGAGAGAAGATACTTTATAAAAGTCTTTTAAATTCCAAAATTGTTGCCACCACTTCCCCCTTGGTTTCTTACATGCAAGGGAATCTCTATCCCCACCTAACTCCCATCCATTATCCATGAATTAAGGGAAAAGAAATTAAGCACCTTAACCCTTATAATAATAATATACATATTTGAGTGGAAATTCTTTTTCTTATAATAAGGTGAGTGGAATTTCACCTCCTTAAGATATTTTCGGTCCTTGCAAATCTCAAGGAAGTTCACACATATATCTGTATGCAACCATTTTAATTTTTGTTGAAGGCCCTTTAATTAATACATCCATTTTTGCCCTAAATTGAATTAGGGTTTCAATTAAGCATTAATCTTGACTATTTTAATATCAAGATTCTCTCTCCTCCAACTTAATTCAAATGAGGAGTCCCTCTCATTTTATTTGCTCTAAATGATGACAAGAAATATTAGGGACCTTATTGAAGTGGTAATTTGCATATTGAACCCTAGGTTTTGGGTAAATTGCATATTACACCAAAACTAGGTTTTCATGCACAAACATTGCTTTATCAGCTCTTTCTTGGTATTCAGGCTTCCATAAGCCATACCTCAGCATCATTTTCACTCTCATGATGCTTCAACACATGAGGAACATATTATCATGCACAATTTGCACTTAAACCCCTCTACTTGGGTAATTTGCACATTAGTCCAAAATAAGCAAACATTGCTTCAACATCGTCCAAACAGGACCAAAATTGAAACATAAGTTCCTCATGAGCCCTAATTACTTTTCACAAGATAAGATTAAGCATATAATCATTTTTCTTAATCAAAACACCTAGGGTTAGAGTATAACCCAGGTCAGGGATGTTACAATAAGTTCATGGATGGTGTCTTTGATGATCTTCCTCTTCATCGCCCCTTGGTAAAAGGAAGTGTTGCGATCTGCATCCTTAATCCACCTTGTGTGACTCCTTTGGTAGAAATAGCATTCTTCTGCTTTGGCTAGCACCTCCAGCCGGGCGCGTAGTTCCCTTTCTGCTTCAATTAACCCTTGGTTCATAGGCTGGTGTTGAAGTTCTTTACTAACTTTCTCAAAATCGTGGAGAGCATCATGTTTTAGCTTGACAACGTTGCATTTTTCAGCAGCCCATTTCTTGATACACTTCTTCATGTTTTGAAGTTTCTTAGCCATAACAAACATAGGATTTCCTTCTACTTGGAGATCCCATCCTTCCTTGAGTACTTGGTCATAACCATCCCACTCTAGCCAGTAGTTAAGAGATCGGAATGGTTTCTTCTTACGTGTGGACATTGGTGTGCCAAGCAGCCGTGTCACCAGTGCAGCATGGTCGCTTATCGCTGCAGAGAAGGTCAGGCTTACCGCCACATTCCTAAACAGTTGCGTGAATGGATCATTTGCCAACACACGATCCAACTTGCATGCTACCCTCGTATCTTCGTCTTGTAGATTAGTCCACGTAATGTCCCCCCTTGCATGGGGAGCTCCATCAGGCTAGACGTAGCAAGGCATCATTGAAGTCTAGGATTGATCGTAGGCCACGCTCGCGACCTCCTTTCTTCTCCCACGTGAATCTTGTGCAGTTGAAGTCCCCCATCAGTAACCATGGTCCGCTCACCATGCTGGATATGTTGTTGATGTTGGACCATAGTTGTCTCCGTTCGCTTGTAGTTGTGTATCCATAAACCGCCGTGATGGATAAGTCTGCCCCTCCTTTATTGTAGCAACGTGCAGTGATTGTCTGGGGGGTAGAGTAGATAACCTCTATATCCCAAACCCTTGGGTCAAAACCCCAACATATGCGTCCACCTTCAACCTGTTCATTGTTAGAGAAAAAACTCCAACCGACTGGAAAAAGTGTTCTCACCTTGGCAATGTTGCCCCTCATGATGCGAGTCTAAGTGATGATAGCAAGAGAGGAGTTTGCTTCATAGATGACTCTTCTAATCTCACCTTGACGGTAAGATTCCACACCCCCTCTCACATTCCATGCGAGAAGGGTCATTTAATCACCTTGGCCGCGTTGTGATCCGTCACGTGGTAACAGTGATATGATGGCCTTCTCGCTGCCTCTTGCTCGCGTGCCTTGCCTTCCTCCTGCTCACGCATCACCCTTCTTTTTTCCTTCCTCACCTCCCTGTCTCCCTGCACCGTATCAGCAGTTGCTAGATTCCCAACTCGGGTCTTCTTAGGAGGTCCATTGTAGAACCTAGATCCCACTCGTATGTGTATTGGGATCTTCGGCGCCGTCCTAGGTCTTAGTTCCTCTGCCGTAGATTCTTTAGACACTAAGTCTGTGGATTCCATACTAGCAGCATCTCCGTCGAGGGGGTTGTCCCTATGGACAGCCGTTTCATCATCATCCAAACTGACTTGGATTGTAGCCAAATTTGGAGTGATGACTGCCCCCGGCGTATAAGGACAGATGGTATTTAGTAGATCTTCCTCCGAGAAGTGTGGGCAGTCCTCCACTTCACTGTTCAGGGTAGCTTTGGTGTCAGTCTTGTGACCCTCTTCATCGAAGCTCGACGAGTCTCCCTCCTGGTCAACGTTAAGACGCTCACAGTAGGTCACTGTAGCTGATGCGGTCCGCGTAGGTGGGGGTGTCACTGTCTCTTATGTATTAGATCGGTAGCGGCACCCATAACGGGAGCGCTGCCATTAATTTCTACATTTTGGTCAAAATTACTGGCCTCCGTCAATGCCCCCTGGTCATTAGAATTAACAACAACGTGAAATTGAATGGTCCCGTTTGAATCAGAATTGGTTTGGTCCATATTTGAAATATTTTCCAAATTCAAATCTAATTCAATACGGTTGTTGCCGTTACTGTCCCCCATTAATGGGGTTTTTGAAGAAGAAGGAGGGTTGATTGGCCCGTTGGTCTCCTCCATCACCTCCGACAGTACGGGTGGCGGCGCCGCCTCCTTGGCCGCTGTTTGGGTGGCGCTGTCGACTGTGGTCGTCGTCCCCAGACTGTCAACCCCACGATCTTGGGCCTCTGTCGCCTCACTGTGATCCTGTTTCTGTTGCCGCGATGGAGGTGGTCTCCTTGAACGGGATCGGCCAGTGCGCACCAAGCCAACACTGGATGGGCAGCGCTCTTCTGTGTGGCCAAAAGCTACGCAGGCTTTGCATCGCCTTGGGTAGTATTCATATTCCACTGGGCATGGAATAGCCTCTCCTCCTTCCACCCAAAGATCAACGGAGAGCGGTGAATCCTTCTCTGCAGAGAACTCAATCAGTACTCTCGCGTAGTCAGGGTTGGTACCCCTCGCCGTCCTGGCATCCATGCGAAGGGGATTACCAAGAAAGCTTGCCGCTGTACTTAGAATTTCCACTGAGTTGAGTAGTCCCAAGGTCGGGAACTTGACCAACATGGAACCGTAGACAAGAGATCACATTCCAAGGACGACGAAGGTCTCCATCGTTGCAAAAGAACCACTCTTCCGTCATCGTTACTACATCTTTAAAAATGATTGAGGTGTATGGTGCCTCCGGTACACTCGAGTATACACTAGCCTGACTCTATATATATATATATATATATATATATATATATATATATATGTATATATATGTATATATATATATATATATCATACACTTTCAAGGATGTTCTCATTGATCTGGTCATTATTTGTATTCTAGCAATATGTAATTGTGCTAATTAATCCAATTTATTTATATGCTAATCAATTTAACTTGTTTGTGTACTAGCAGATTAGAACGAGTAGACCGAATGTTAATCAAGTTGCTCTTTCTTTTAGAGAGTTAGGTTAACATTTATTTATTATTCTCATTTTTTCTGTATTTTAATTTTTAATTTTTGTTATGCGTACCGGAAGGAGTCAACTAGATAATAATCGAGTTATTTTCTTATAATAAGTTGCATGTAACTATTGTTATTACTAATAATAAACCAAGAGAAAAAATCAACTTTCTAAGAATTTGAATAATCATCAAGCATTTTTATCATATATAATAGTATATGTTAAATGTTTTATTATACTAATTCGGCAGCTATCTACGTGCTTAGCACGTACTTTTAACTAAGAAACGGAAAAGGTAGATAGGATAATTACGCCTTCAGATTTTTCGTTTAGATATCTCGAATCGCAGCAATGAAAATCTGTCCATATGCATAGTAGCAAGCATTCCGTTGCTCGTTCGTGTCTATCTTTCGGACAGAACTGGACCAGACTCTATAAACATAGGAGGGTGCAATGGATACAGTACCCTGAAAGGAACCAGTCCATTCATAACCGAGCCCAGTGAGACATCACACTAGACCGAGTCTCAGACTGGGATGGACACAACTAACTAGCCTCCATTTTGATTTAATACGGCCCAAATGTAGATTGATATTTGAAGTGGTGGACACGATACATTTCAAGTCGCTTGCTAAATTTCTGAAGCCATTCCTGACTAACGAACACAGGCAAGCACCGTGAGTCTGCAACGCATCCAGAGACTTGGTAAAGAAAGGTAATTACACTTTAGATGTAAACCCTCATCACCGCCTCCATTCCAAATTTATTCATTATATGTTAAGATTTCAAACGAGAGAATACGACGAGTTTGGTGGAAGAACAAAACAAAAATAAAAGAGAACGATCACGCGATCAAAACATAGGATTTATGTGGTTCGGTCGGATGACCTACTCCACCGGAGAGGCTACATTAAATCGTTACAATTAATCGTATTTCTATTCAGGACACATATACTTATAGATGTAGAACTGTAATCGTATTTCTATTCGGATCCGAAAATACAAGATGATTGCAAACTCTAATCAGGACACATATACTTATAGATGTAGAACTGTAATCGTATTTCTATTCGGATCCGAAAATTAGATCGTGCCAGTTAATCGGGTCGGCGAAGTTCCATTTAATTTTGAGACCGGATCTACATTAAATCGTGCCAGTTAATCGGGTCGGCGAAGATCCATTTACTTTTGAGACCGGACCCTGCTCGTTTTTTTTTTCTTCTCTTTCACATTGTCTAGCTATCACAAATAAATCATCAGACTCGGAAGAAAAGACAAATAGTTCACACTAAGAGACCAAATCAATGTCGGAATTGCTCTAATAAGAAATAATCTTATGAGTGAGCCTCTAATCAGTAAGCCAATTTGCAAATGGGCATATGCCGTCACCACTTTCACCTTACCTTTTTTTTTTTTCTTTCTTTCGGGGAGCCTACCTTCACCGTACTTGTGCAGATTATTATAGAAGTGCTTCGGTTACAGTATTATAAAATATACTCCACGGATTAGATTGGCCGACACGAGATTGGCATTTAGTTGAAGGCCGCACTATGAAAGACTCTCTCTCTCTCTCTGAGTATTATAAGTAAGAAAAAAACCATGAAGTATGGCAATTCCTTACATGTATTTATTATTTAAAATGTATGCCGCGCAGACAATATAGATGAATTTTGGGGGAAAACAACATATGTAGAAGTTGGTCGCGGCTGTAAGTGGTACCTAAGATGTATATCTTGTCTTGTTAATAGTAACGATTGGGAGGTGTAGATAACTGGACTGAGATTACAACAATAAATGTAGGACTGGAGCTACGCTGATCAAACTGACCGGCCCATTTTATTGAATTAATCAGACCGTCATTAGGCTTATGTCATACCAAGTTATCAAGCCATCTCTGTAGTGGGCCATGTTTGTAGCAAAGACTGAAAACTCAACTGTAGGTGACTGGGTCGCGGTGTGCCCATCATCCATTTATAATAATATATATATGGATCAGAGTCATCAGACTCGGAAGAAAAGACAAATAGTTCACACTAAGAGACCAAATCAATGTCGGAATTGCTCTAATAAGAAATAATATTATGAGTGAGCCTCTAATCAGTAAGCCAATTCGCAAATGGGCATATGCCGTCACCACTTTCACCTTACCTTTTTTTCTTCTTCTTTCGGGGAGCCTACCTTTACCGTCCTTGTGCAGATTATAGAAGTGCTTCGGTTACAGTATTATAAGATATACTCCACGGATTAGATTTGGCCGACACGAGATTAGCATTTAGTTGAAGGCTGCATTATGGAATATGAATATACAAATCTGACTCACTCTCTCTGTATCACAAGAAAAAAACCATGAAGTGTGGCAATTCCTTACATGTATATATTATTTAAAATGTATGCCGCGTAGACAATATAGATGAATTTTGGGGGGGAAAACAACATATATAGAAGTTGGTCGCGGCTGTAAGTGGTACCTAACATGTATATCTTGTTAAATGTAACGATTGGGAGGTGTAGATGAGTTTGAACTGGACTGAGATTACAACAATAAATGGTGTAGGCCTGAGGCTAGGCTGATCAAACTGACCGGCCCATTTTATTGAATTAATCAGACCGTCATTAGGCTTATGTCATACCAAGTTACCAAGCCATGTTTGTAGCAAAGACTGAAATCTCAACTGTAGGTGACTGGGTCGCGGTGTGCCCATCATCCATATATAATAATATATATTCGTTGGCTATTATATAGTCTGAAATTTTCGAGTTCACAGTGAATAGTGGGAAAGCATTACGGCATATGGCTGGCAGGCTCCCACATCACGGAACATTTGTATAGTACTGGAGGGTAAGAAACCCATACATACACGAGGGGTATTTACATAGGGCTGCTAAGTCCATTTAGAATCTTGGAATTCTCACGACGGCGGTCTTCGGTGGTGGTTGTGGGTTTATTTGTTGCGAAGGTATACTACCTCTCCTTGGATCTCCTCTGCTTAGAAGCACAGATAATTACTTGAGTGGCCATCGTCTCCCTACTCTAAAACTGGCCACGGCATGCTGATTGTGGTGGAGTCGTTGTTTGTCATCGCCGGTGCCACCGAAGAGCCTCCAAAGGACGTGCTTTCGCTTGAGCGTATGGTCGAGCTCCATCTCTGACCTCCTGAGTATCTCCCACATGACCTGGACGTCCTGGTACTCGCACGTCTGGACGTCGTCACGGAGCTCCAAGATGCCCCTTCCTGCAAAAGAGGTGGTGGGTGGTCAGCAGTTGACAGAGGGAGATTCAGAGCGTTAGGAGCGTTTGCTAGTTCAGGATGCAGGTCAATGTCTAGATGGAAAACCCCGGCATGATAGTGGGTTCCATGCCGGGGAAGTCAAGTAACTGATGGAAATCCACATCGGCAGTAAAAAGGAGAAATGAAAACAGAGACAGCCCGCTCACTAGTCTAGTGATGTGTATGTCATTTAACCCGCATATATAGCATGGAAATGGACGGCTTAACGAAACAGAGAAAATGGTGAATTGGCGTGACGACGTCGGCCGGCTGCAATTAGGACCGCTGATAGATCTGTCGTGGACGGCAAAGGAAAACGACGTGGTAGCAGAAATCAAGCGGACGAGGGAGCACCACACGCACAAAACCTACAAATACATGCAACAAGATACAGACATCGGCAAGCAAAAGAAAACGGGGGATTATTTGTCAGGTTGCAGCGTGTGTCTTTTTTCTTATTATTTTCTGTTTATCTTCCCCCACCCAAACAAAAGGAAAAAACAGTATTATGAGTCAGCAGCAGCCACGGCCAAAGTTGACATCAAACTAGGTGAGGAGAAGATCAAATTTTGCCCGTGGGAAGCAGTTTTCTAGAACAAAACCATCCGGCCGTCCGTGGCTCTCCACTAGTTGCATGGTAGGCCAATGGAACGAGTATATGGTCAATACTTATATTAGATTGAGTATCATTTTCCGCGCGATATAGCTTCTCAAGGTTGCGGTAGGAGGGGGGCCATGGAAGTGGACATGATCGAAGAAGGCAGATATTGGAAGCTTACTTACCTGTTAGCTTGGATTGGATAGACCTATTATATAAGTGGAAAAAATTCTGGGTGGATAATAAATTTTGAGAGGGGACCAGCACAATTAAGAGAGGAGGTGGGAGGTTATAAAAAGGGAGGGGTCGGTTGGAAATTGAATAATAGGGCGATAAGAGTGAAATTTGTTTTTGGGCAAACAGAGTAAGTAGTGAGTAACCTAACTGGCTGCCCCCAAGCAGCTCATGTATATCCTCCTACTTGTCCTCTAGAGACCACGCACATGCACTGGAATGACTAATCCTGCATTGCCAAGTAACCTTCTGATATAGATAACCTTTTTTAACCGGCAACTACCAAACTTTTACCAACCAAGTCTGTCGAATAGCCTCTGTTTTTTTTTTTTTTTTCAAGTGCAGAGAGCGCGGGAGACCGGTTTCTACCTTTAACCAATTAATGACAAAGATTGGATAGACTCCCGGAGTATTCATTATTGTAAAGGTTTAGAGAAAACCCGTGGTGGGTCGGCTAAGCTAATCACTACTTACTAACCCAGTGGACGGCTGAGCGAAGACGAGACGGAGCTTTTGTTTTTTGGGGCTACTGAGTGAGTGCGTGTGCGGCCGCCCACCGACCGTACCTAACAATCAGCAGCAGCAGAAGAACAAGAAGAGAGCGCATGGATTACTGCTCAAGATAAAGACAAGGTTAGCGTAGAGGGGGCGGTGGGGCCATGCATTGTGTCAAGCAAGGGATGTAAGTGGTAGAGGTTGGTGGTGGAAACGGAGGAATGTGAAAAACGCTCTGTGGTCGCACCGGCGCCACAATACAAACTTTTCTTTGGGAAAAGCAGCAGAGGTGGTGGTAACAAAACAGGAAAGATGAGGCTTTCTTCTTGTTTGACACCAGAGTAGAAAGAATTGAAGGGAGAGAAGAAGAGGTGAACGACGACCAACCCAGTTGGTGAACCAACGAGAAGTGGAAGAAAAAAAAAAAAGAGTAAAACAAAAAGACTTTTGATTCCGACGACGGCAAAGACAGACTTGGGAATCCGACGTTCCCAGCGGCGTTTGTTCCTCCTGCTACTCCATAATGCAGGTTATAGATAGATGCTCCGAGCAGGATAACAACAGGCGTGACTCATGATCATGGTAAAGTGACAGCGTTGGGGGAAGCAAAACCGAGGGTTGTCTTTTCCTTTGCGGGGAACACCGGATCAAAAAGAAGTTGATAAGAGCGAATAATCGGCCGAAAAACGATTTGGAGAGAGAAAGAGAAAACAAACAGAAGCACTCACTTGTTTTCCTGGCTTTGACGCGTGCGGACACGGCGGCCCAGGCCTTTTTGACGGGGAAACACACTTTCCGCCACCATCCCATCATCCTCGCCCGAATCCTGTTCCTCCACCTCCACTTGCCGGAGCTGATCTTCGCCTGATTCCACCAACGCCTCCACACCCTCCACCTCTTCCTCCGGCCGGCGCCGCGCCGTAGAGCGAGTAGCTGGATCCCGGCCAGGCCTGCGACGGAGGCCAGCCAGAGAAACAACACGTTAATGGAAGATCGCGATTGGGGATGGGAATCTGCTGGTCGCTTCACTATTATTGATGAGAACTGAGGGAGGTCAGACGGAGGAGAGGGGAAGTGAGGAATTAGGGAGGTTTTGAAATAGCGTGGACGAAGAGGACAGGAAGAGATGGAAACGAGAGCAAATGAAGTGGGAAGGGGCGGTGAGGGGAAGAAAGGTCTTTTGTGGCGTGAGCTCTCCAGCCGTGTGGATGGATATTGGAGAAGGACTACTACTTACTACTCTCTCAACAAGAACTAAAACAAAAAACAAAGAAAGATAGTTAGGGCCGAGGAGAGCGTCGTGGTGGTGACAAATGGTCAGCGCAGCGGCGCCACCAACCACGACGGACGCTACTACCACGGTACCACCCACCCCTCTCTCTCCCTCACTTCTGCCCGCTCCTTTGCTTTTGTTGTTGCTCCCTCACGACCGCTAATTCAACCACGTTTTCCTTTTGCCCTCTCTCGTCAGTCGTCACTGACCCCCGACCCGCCTTTTCCCCAGCAGTGTTCCCACCCAATCTCAACACACTAACCTTATTTTTGTTCCTGTCCGGCGCATTTTTGCCTCTCTGTCCTCCTGCGCTGCGCGACAATCATCGGATGCCAATCACATTCTTTGTTTACGGACAACGGTTAAACTAAAAGCCAACCCCTGTTCGACCACTTGGTTTAGTTGGATTCAAACAATACGGTTATATACTCATACACCCAAAGAATAAGAAGAAAAAAACACCAATACCCCCACGTGATTAGGTATATATACATCCCAAACTCCCAACCAATCAGCCTGCCTATAAACATATACATCCGAAACCATGTACCTAATTCTTTTATTTCCAGTCACACCGATCCAAAGTATTCAAATCCCCCCCCCAACACACACACACACACAAAAACAATTGCACAGCGTAGGGATGTTATTGAAGACTCTATACTTTGCTTTTTTGTTCCCTTGTATATCATTCGCAACTTTGCTTTTTATAATGGCATGGGACAAACTTTCCTATCTTAAAGAGTCGCGCTTAAGCCCAGATGCAACAATCAAGTATCCAAAGGTCCAACAAGACTTTCTTCTTCTTTCTTTATAGAAAAAATAAATTTGTAATAATAACAACCCACCCCTTTGACATTTCATCATCATGTTGATTAGTGTTACACCAACGTCTTCTCAGCTGCAAATCTAAGGCTTCGTGTTGGGTATGGATTAAATAGACCATTTGCATCTATGTTGAGAAAATAAGAATGTAGAGTCCTACATGAACATTAAACTATAGCTAACTACTACCCAAATACTAACACCCTATTTAGTTTGACATTATTATCATGTTATCGTTTCCTATACTTCATCCATATACTCACATCATGTCTTATTGTGTTTTCAGCTTTTTTTTTTTTTACTTTAGTCTTATTTATTCATATGGAGAGGTTCAATAAATAAGAGTAGAAGTTGTACAATATTGCATGGGTGTCGGAATGGAGAGATGAAAAAAGATAAGTTAACAAGATAGTCAAAAGAGGTGAGAGAATGAGAGTGGATTACATAATTGTGATTTGAGGTGTGGGGTTTTTTGACAAAGTAGCAATTCCTTATAGTACATAGGAGTTTCTTGATAGAAGATGTGGTCGACGTAGTGAGATGTGGGGTTGTTGCGAGACGGTCCTAGAAAATCAGTGCCAGATAACAATATGACGGCGTCGACTACTACCATTGGTGGGGGGGATCCGATACACAATTTTGAAGGTCACAATATCACAAAATGAAGTATTTGTGACGGAAGTATATTAGATTATGGTTCTCATTACATTATATACCATGCCTAGATTTGTGACGAAACACGTCGCACATTGTCACGAGGTCCAATATATCCCTAATCTCAAGACAAATCTAATATCTAAAATGAAAATTGAATCTACTTATTGTATAATATCAATTTGAGGTGGAGTCATGCAAGTCACCCTCAAACGACAAGCAATAATGAAGGATACTCGATCCAATGGAACATACCCATTCGTTGGAGATTACTAACTAAAAGAGGAGTAGATGATGGGAGATCTATTGAAAATGAAGGCATACATAACGTAGTGGCATTGGTCATGGGCGTCATAAACCTGACTAATTCTACATTTATTCAACTCTCAAGTGCAGTTGTGTGACACCCAACGTCACACAACCGATATTACTCAAAACTAAACAGTGACCAACAACTAACCAGACCATGCACCAGAAAACAGGGTAAATTAAAAAAAATATATTGTTATCATGTCCTGAAAACATTATATAAAGGTCCAACAACCTATGTCATATCACATACCATATCAGGTATTTACATATATATATTGAGGGGCATCGACCGCAACCTGTATACAAATGAGAGAGATGTTTCACACATATACATGCCATATACAAACCATGACATACTACAAAAACCACAGGTTGATATACATATCATCTATAAAACATCTCATGTCCAGAACCAAGAGTACAAGGATGACTCTAGGACTCTACAACAACTACTATCTAACCTTATACATGTACTTCTCTCCAAGATGCTCCTTGTAAAGAAGTGAAAACACCTCCTTACTAAAAATTTGAATAACAAAACATCCAGTCCAAACACACTCAAAAGGTATGTTGGAGTGGGTGTAAAATTTTCAAATCTTTATATAATGGTAATCAAAAGACCAAAGTATAGCAGCAGAATAAAAACATGACTATATTCAATTATAAAATAAAGGGTTACAAACTTACATCACAAGGATCCATGTAGAGGAAATCTAAACCACCTCAAGATTGTCTCCAAGCTTCATCATCACAAACTAAGTCCAGGTCAACATGCCTTGCATCCAAGTCCTCCACCTAGGGTTGGAAGCATATCCCAGCAAAAGAGAAACAACATGAGACATCAGCAAAGGCTGGTATGTGCATACTAAAAAGCAAATTGAGCAATATAAGGAGATAGGGACATCAAAATAAAAGGCGTCCCATAGAAAAGATAAGGACTACCCAATCAGGTATCAAGAGAAAAGATCATAATAAAAGGGATACTTGCCATAAAACAAAACCATAAAGAATGTGTAATACTGGCACATAAGGAGAGTAGGGCACACACCCCACAATCATCATCAATAACCTGCATGCATGTGAGATAAACATAGCCCTAGAACAATATAAACACAATTGGCGACCAAGCACAAACTTGAACCTGATAGAGAAAGGAATACTGCCAATCTCCCAAATATATAAAGTTGAGTATGGATTACTGCCACACTTGATTACAGAGGAATGGTATACTGCCACCCTCCAAATAAACAATAGGGGATTACTGCCCAAAAACCAACATAATTACACTACTCTAGTGCTACTGAATCACATTGCATGTAAATATAGAGGCAAGTAAAAGTATAGTCAGAATTGTACAATGTTGCCATCACACAATGGACAACACAAACATATAAACATCCACATCATAGTGGTCATATATCAACTAGTAAAATCTACACCACAGTGGGTATATATCATCAAAAGTCCAACTTGCACCAAGGCATAAGAAAAAGAGTCCAAGAGAATATCTAAGACCACAATAAGCAAGATAGTTCACATGAACCATGATATCAAGAAAATAGACATATGTGTAGGCTAAAGTCAAAAGAAAGATAAGCTAGGTGAATTTCTCAACATAGATGAATAGGGGATACAACATACCTCAACTTCAGAGCCAAACGTCCAAAGACACTTCTAGGTCGAAGCCTAGGCTTCCAAAGCACCTATTAGCATATATATGAGATTGGGGTTAGATTTATATTGATTTCATAAACCTTAAAAACCACCTTTTTATTAATGTGTATATTAATTTTCCAAAACCATTCCATATTTTATTATATGTCATTAGGATTCCAAAACATATTTTATTATATTTTTCTGACTTATAGATAATTATTTATGATTTTTACAAGTTATTATCTTATTTAATTAGATCCATTGAAAACACATAATATTAATCTTTATATTTAGTTATCAAAACGTGTACCATTAGTTAGATCTTATTTTTTTGAATCCAATGAATATTTATTTATATTTTTCTGATAAGTAACTAATTAGTTATGGATTTTACAAATCTGACCAATCAGAAAATCACGATATGCCAATTAAGCGAAAAAGAATTTGAGAGAGAGTGGGCCAACCCGCTGACTTGGCCCAATTATAAGTGGCCAAGTCACTGGTCAGCAACTTAGTTGACTCACACCCAAACAAAAGAAAAACATGGTGAAATGACTGAAATACCCCTAATAGGAAAACAAAGAGTTAAAGAAACGGGAGAGGGCTTTCTAGGAAACTCAACAAGGATCATCTTCTTCGTTTGTCTCTCATTCATGCGAAGGAAACACAGGAATGCTGGAACTCCACCCACAAGCTCAAAACTTCGAGCATGGAATCAAAGGAACCCCCAGGTGCAAACACCAGTTTTGCCCCAGCCTACCGATCTCGAGAGCTGTGAGTTACAGGGAAACCTAAGCGGAAACCAAGGACAGAACGTACAGATTCACATCTCAGGATCACGAAACAAAAAGAGGAGAATCCAAGTTACTTGCCTTGAGCGCCAATTGACAATGACTGTAGGTTTGTGAGGGGAAGAGGAAATATTCTACGTATTCTCTTATTGATTGTGAAGTCCGGAATCCTCGACCTGGTACCGGTGTGGCAGTCGCCCAGAAAGGGATCCAAGGATGGTTTCTAGGGATCCAAACAGGCCAGACCAATGCTATACGAAGACACCACAGGTCGCCACGAAGGCAACAGGACAGACTCGTTGAGTTCTGATGGCCTGTGGAGGTGTGTAAGAGAAAAGAAAGTAGAAAACAGGGGAAGAACAGGGAGAGTTGGGCGGCGCCTAACCAAGTAGAGATCATCCAACCAAACAACTAATAGATATAGGTTATATTATGCGAAATCATTCCAGGAAACTGATGGCGAAGAAAGTTCAAAGAAAGACCATCTATGGAGAGAGAAAACATCGACTGAATATAAGAAAGTTGGCGGGTTACTGTAGCAATCCGAGTCGAGGTTGAAGACAAGCTGAGAGCCGTCCGATTAGGAATCAACGACCAAATCACACGTGACATTATGTAAATAGGAAATCATAGTCAGACAATGAAATCAATTAAAGTGGTAAATTAATTATCTTCCTTTTTCTCTCTCCTCTTTTGAGGGTGCAAATGAACTCCAAATTAGGTAAAATTCACCCAAAGGCTATATTTGTTATATAGATCACGAATATAAGATTATTTTCCTCTTTTGGAGTCATTTATTATATTTATTTATTAATTACACCTTTTAGGCAATTTCTCTCTCTTATCTTACCATATTATTTCAAGGTTGTCCAAATTAAATGAAAATTGATATGTAAGCTTATTTTGATGTGTAGATTACGAATTTGAAGTCTATTTTTTTAATTTGAGGCTTTCTTACATGGGTTATATAATCTAGCCCATTAGAGGCCCATTAGATCACTTACTCATTCAATTAAGTTCTTTATCATCTTATTATCACCAAATGAGTTATCTGACGTATTATATTACATTATTCACGCATTAGATTATTAGGATCACTCTAAACTTAACCTTCTTTGGTCAAACCCAAAAGGTCACAATTCTAGGGTAGGGTCTAATATCTGGTATGTTACAACACTCCACCCCTTAAAAAGGATTTCGTCCTCGAAATCTATAGATTCAAACATCAATCACTAAATACTCTCCACCCCTTAAAGGGTTCAACCTAACAAGTCAAACTAAACAACTTTTTAGATCTACCCACATCTCTTAGTTGTGAAAGTTTTAGAGATTTATGTTTCTCATTTATCCAACTATCAAGTCACCATCTAGGGTTGAGCTTTAGGTCCTCGTGTCTCTAACCTATCAACCCTACATGATCATCCAAAAAGTCATAGGGTAGGTCAACTACACCATTATATCAATCCTAGTCACAAACTAGGGTTAGCTTCTACTCAAACTAGAGTTTCTCTTCATTGTGACTTAGTTCAAGAAAACTTCGATAAAATCCAGAAAATTTTTGGTACACATGGTAGTATAATAAATTCTTTTTGGTGATGAAAACTTTTTGGGATGAAACAAAATGTGGATCCAAAATTAATTGCGGAAACCAAGTCACAATATTTCCATATGAATACTTCCTCATAACCTAATATTATCCTCAAATCAAACCTTATTACATACCAAGATCATCATTGATCAAATCTAGGGTCAACATCTCACTTAGAGATAACTAACAAAGTCAAGGGTTCTATAGGGAGACAAAATTGAAATAGTCGATTCCGACTACCATGGGCTATGATACCATGCTGTAAAGAAGTGAAAACACCTCCTTACTAAAAATTTGAATAACAAAACATCCAGTCCAAACACACTCAAAAGGTATGTTGGAGTGGGTGTAAAATTTTCAAATCTTTATATAATGGTAATCAAAAGACCAAAGTATAGCAGCAGAATAAAAACATGACTATATTCAATTATAAAACAAAGGGTTACAAACTTACATCACAAGGATCCATGTAGAGGAAATCTAAACCACCTCAAGATTGTCTCCAAGCTTCATCATCACAAACTAAGTCCATGTCAACATGTCTTGCATCCAAGTCCTCTACCTTGGGTTGGAAGCATACCCCAACAAAAGAGAAACAATAGGAGACATCAGCAAAGGCTGGTATGTGCATACTAAAAAGCAAATTGAGAAATATAAGGAGATATGGACATCAAAATAAAAGGCTTCCCATAGAAAAGATAAGGACTACCCAATCGGGTATCAAGAGAAAAGGTCATAACAAAAGGGATATTTTCCATAAAACAAAACCATAAAGAATATGCAATACTGGCACATAAGGAGAGTAGGGCACACACCCCACAATCATCATCAATAACCTACATGCATGTGAGATAAACATAGCCCTAGAACAATATAAACACAATTGGTGGCCAAGCACAAACTTGAACCTGATAGAGAAAGAAATACTGCCAATCTCCCAAATATATAAAGTTGAATATGGATTACTGCCACACTCGATTACAAAGGAATGGTATACTTCCACCCTCCAAATAAACAATAGGGGATTACTGCCCCAAAACCAATGTAATTACACTACTCTAGTGCTACTGAATCACATTGCATGAAAATATAGAGGCAAGTAAAAGTATAGTCAGAATTGTACAATGTTGCCATCACACAATGGACAACACAAACATATAAACATCCACATCATAGTGGGCATATATCAACTAGTAAAATCCACATCACAGTGTGTATATATTGTCAAAAGTCCAACTTGCACCAAGGCATAAGAAAAAGAGTCCAAGAGAATATCTAAGACTACAATAAGAAAGATAGTTCACATGAACCATGATATCAAGAAAATAGACATATGTGTAGGCTAAAGTCAAAAGAAAGATAAGCTAGGTGAATTTCTCAACATAGATGAATAGGGGATACAACATACCTCAACTTCAGAGCCAAATGTCCAAAGACACTTCTAGGTCGAAGCCTAGGCTTCCAAAGCACCTATTAGCATATATATGAGATTAGGGTTAGATTTATATTGATTTCATAAACCCTACAAATCACCTTTTTATTAATGTGTGTATTAATTTTCCAAAACCATTCCATATTTTAGTATATGTCATTAGGATTCCAAAACATATTTTATTATATTTTTCTGACTTATAGATAATTATTTATGATTTTTACAAGTTATTATCTTATTTAATTAGATCCATTGAAAACACCTAATATTAATCTTTAGATTTAGTTATCAAAACATGTACCATTAGTTAGATCTTATTTTTCTGAATCCAACAAATATTTATTTATATTTTTCTGATAATCCCGGCGGCCGCCGCTGGGGGGAGGGAGTGCCCTTGGCGCTTTCCTCCCCCTGGCCTTCCATCGTCCACGGTAGTGTGCCTGTGAGAGGTGTGTGAATGCTTGTAGAGAGACGCAGGTTGTATGGTTCGTTGGGGATTCTCCTCGGCGGTTTAGGTTGGGACTCACGGAGTGTCGCGTGGAGCGTGGCGAGGTCTGAGGTTCACGCTGTCGACTTTGTCGACTTCCAGCTTGTCCAAGAGTGGCAGATGGAAAGAGTGTTCCCACTCACTGATTGCTCCACGCCGACCCAGTTCTCTTGCACAACTCCTCCTCACCCGCTGAGTATGACCTGGTTACCAGGTTGATGAAGCCCTTTGAAATCAGATCTTCCTAGGTGGCTACGGCGGCGGGCGGGCGACTAGGGCTCGCCCCAGTTCGTCTGCTAGCCTTCCTGGTGGCTACCTCGACCTCGATCTATGGTTGCGGCGGATGGATAGAGGACCTCGATCTGGTTGCGGCGGATTGTCCTCGTATCATGCAGGCTAGCTGAGTTCAGTTGCTCGCGGGGGTTCGCCTACTCGATTGGGATCGCCCCGCATCGCCTCTGTGGCTGCAGGAGGCTTCAATCGTTTGGTAGGGAGACCTTCCTCGACTGCTGTGCGGCTGCCCCTCCGCCCGATGCTCTGCTTCGAGATGCCTCGCTGGGCGGCTGACAGGTTTAGGTGGCCTGCCTCAGGCTTTCCTCTATCGACAACGCCCCTCGCCTCAGCCTTGATCCAGTGATGGGAGAGCAGTGTGTGCTTTGAGGCTTTCTGCTGCTGCGGGTTGGGTCGCCTAAGTTGATCAAGCATCCAGTCAGTAGCATGTGATATCTGGGCATTTGCAAGATGTTCGACCAATTTCCCCTGCAACCTAGCCACCTCGCAAGTTCCTGGATTCGCTCTCAACGGTGGATTATCTTCCCCTTTCCTCCTTCCACTACTTCAGGGATTGGTTGTAATGCCATGTGTAAGGAATTTTGATGGAAGATACCTCTGCCTTGGTTGCTATGTATCCCCTGGTTGCTTCACGTTGGTTGGCTTGGCAGGGTGATGGCTGCTACTGCAGCAGGTGGTTCTCTTTCGAGTGTTGTGGTGGAATGTTTTGCATACAACCGTTCTTTGTGCATCAAGCTGGAGCTAACTGTGGAGTTTGATAGTTTTTTGGCTTCTGGATGGCTCCTCTGGAGCCAAAAGGTCAGATGCCTTCTAGGTGTTCGAGGAGGGGTCACTGATGCTTCTGTGCAAACAGAAGGTTCTGCGATTCCATGATTCTGTCTCTTTCTGCTCGTCCAAGTCACCAAGGCACTAATCAGTTCTGTTTGGAGCTTTCATTCAAGCTTTGTATTTCTTCTGATCACTAACCTTAGATGATGATTATACTGCTATGTGTGAAGGAGTAATATGATGGTTGAGTGGAGCTTTGTTCCAGTTTGTTGAGTTGTTCTCTGGAGTCTTCTTTGAGAAGATGGATTGACAGAAGGTGCACCTCTCGGGTGCTTGTGGGGTGCTGCTGTGCAAACAACAACTTTCGATGTTTGGTCTCTGGTTCAGAACCTCAACGGCCTGGATGTTAGCAGTGGAGGCTTCTGCTATATTGCTCCTGAGGTTCCCAAGTTTCTGAAGTGATGTTCTCAGCTGCCCATGTTGCCACAATTTCAGAGGATGAGCCTATTACCAGTGTTGGCATGTGTAGTTAGGATAGTCGTTTCAGATTCTCTGTTTATCTCTGGAGTTAGTATTGTGGGTCTGTTTCTTCTTTATCTAGGTAGATGGCTACTGCGTAGCTTGTGTTTAGTTTGTTTCTTTGGTTGTGTGGATGTTTTTCATCCAGGGTTGTAATGGGGGCACAATTTATTTTGAACCTAAAGTTTTGGTAATACAGTAACACGCTTTTTAGACCGACCAAAAAAAAACTAATTAGTTATGGATTTTACAAATCTGACCAATCAGAAAATCACGATATGCCAATTAAGCGAAAAAGAATTTGAGAGAGAGTGGGACAACCCGCTGACTTGGCCCAATCAGAAGTGGCCAAGTCACTAGTCAGCAACTTAGTTGACTCACACCCAAACAAAAGAAAAACATGGTGAAATGACCGAAATACCCCTGATAGGAAAATAGAGAGTTAAAGAAAAGAGAGAGGGCTTTCTCGGAAACTCAGCAAGGACCATCTTCTTTGTTTGTCTCTCGTTCATGTGAAGGAAACACAGGAACACCAAAACTCCACCCACAAGCTCAAAACTTCGAGCATGGAATCAAAGGAACCCCCAGGTGCAAACACCGACTTTGCCCCAGCCTAGCGATCTCGAGAGCTGTGAGTTACAGGGAAACCTAAGCGGAAACCAAGGACAGAACGTACAGATTCACATCTCAGGATCACGAAATAAAAAGAGGGGAATCCAAGTTACTTGCCTTGAGCACCAATTGACAACGTCTGTAGGTTTGCGAGGGGAAGAGGAAATATTCTACGTATTCTCTTGTTGATTGCGAAGTCCGGAATCCCCGACCTGGTACCGGTGTGGCCGCCGCCCAGAAAGAGATCCAAGGATGGTTTCTAGGGATCCAAACAGGCCAGACCAATGCTATACGAAGACACCACAGGTCGCCACGAAGGCAACATGATAGACTCGTTGAGTTCCGATGGCCTGTGGAGGTGTGTAAGAGAAAAGAAAGCAGAAAACAGGGGAAGAACAGGGAGAGTTGGGCGGTGCCTAACCAAGTAGAGATCATCCAACCAAACCACTAATATATATAGGTTCTATTATGTGGAATCATTCCAGGAAACTGATGGCGAAGAAAGCTCGAAGAAAGACCATCTATGGAGAGAGAAAACATTGACCGAATATAAGAAAGTTGGCGGGTTACTGTAGCAATCCGAGTCGAGGTAGACAAGCTGAGAGCCGTCCGATTAGGAATCAACGACCAAATCACGTGTGACTTTATGTAAATCGGAAATCATAGTCGGACAATGAAATCGATTAAAGTGGTAAATTAATTATCTTCCTTTTTCTCTCTCCTCTTTTGAGGGTGCAAACGAACTCCAAATTAGGTAAAATTCACCCAAAGGCTATATTTGTTATATAGATCATGAATATAAGATTATTTTCCTATTTTGGAGTCATTTATTATATTTATTTATTAATGACACCTTTTAGGCAATTTCTCTCTCTTATCTTACCATATTATTTCAAGGTTGTCCAAATTAAATGAAAATTGATATGGAAGCTTATTTTGATGTGTAGATTATGAATTTGAAGTCTATGTTTTGATTTGAGGCTTTCTTACATGGGTTATATCATCTAGCCCATTAGAGGCCCATTAGATCACTTACTCATTCAATTAAGTTCTTTATCATCTTATTATCACCAAATGAGTTATTTGACGTATTATATTACATTATTCACGCATTATATTATTAGGACCACTCTAACCTTAACCTTGTTTGGTCAAACCCAAAAGGTCACAATTCTAGGGTAGGGTCCAAGATCGGGTATGTTACACTCCTCTTCAACACTACAATCCTGACCACGCTGCTGACGACCACCTAAAAAGACGTGGTCACGTGCAAGGTTAGACCCATGTCTCAGCGAGAGATATAACTCTCAGCAAATGGTTATTGACTACAACAATTAAACAAGATGAGAAGATTCAATTAAATGAACAGTTTTAACATGTTAAGAAGTTTAAGCAAATTAACAGTTTAAGCATGTTAAGCAAGTTAAGTAACTAAAATGGGTAAACATGACTATCACATTATATAGGGAAGTAGGTAAAGCTACCACTTTCGATACAGTTGATTTCTCTTACCACATTATATAACAACTAAACATTATAAGAAAGTATGGCAATGTTTAATATCCAATGTGAAATGTATTTAACCCTAAATAGATATACTAGACTACTGCCTTAAGTCTTTTATTAAGCCCTGAGGAGTTGAGGAATACCACTCAACTCCAACTGACCGTTGTTAAGTCAAAATTAGTGCCATAGAATATCTGTAAGAGAGTCAGAATCCTAAGATCTCATCTGCCCTCGGCCAATCCGAGTCTGCTGCAGTGACACATAAGGTCAAGCTACAAAATAACCTAGTCTGCCCGTGGTATATAGGTCACAACACTAGTGAACACCCTAGTTTACCATTAAAAGGTCACGGTACTAGTGAAACCACGGTATACAAAACCCAAACATTCTAGGTAAAACTACAGATGTCCTCAATCTAATCATAT
Source organism: Alisma plantago-aquatica (assembly GCA_963693085.1). Taxonomy (NCBI): domain Eukaryota; kingdom Viridiplantae; phylum Streptophyta; class Magnoliopsida; order Alismatales; family Alismataceae; genus Alisma; species Alisma plantago-aquatica. The sequence continues at coordinate 1,624,540,666 of OY856409.1, read as the reverse complement.
ATACAAACCTGAGATATGACCACAACCATTCTTCTGCGAAGGTATGACCACAACCATCCTTGTGAAACATACAAATACTCAACAATATACGACTCTAAGCTACCACTAAAGGAGAACATGTTTCACCATCTAGAGAGTCCTAGAAGTGGAATGGATCTATGGCAAATGAAACTATATGATTAGGTCTTCACTTGATTAGTTATGTTCATTCAGGAGATGTAAGGCTGCATCAATCAAGTTACATACAAACTCCAAAAGAATTATACAAAAATAGGGATAGATTACAACCTCAGAAGATAAAAAAACATATGAAGTATAAAGTTTATCACATCACCGCATGGTACTATTTCATCGCCATACAAGTAGACATACTCATCATCATGTCATCACATGATTTCAAATGCTTATCACATCATAAGGAGGATAACACCTCAATTAGAGCACATAGCCATATCCACAGTGATAAGACCATTCACATTAGTCCATACAAGAACATCATTATCTTTTTGTGCCTCATCAAGGATCATCATTCCATCACCACACATGTTAAAAAAGTTGATACAACATTGTATTTAAAAGCTAATATGTTCATAGAACAACAAATTAGGGTTAGAACAACATAGAGAGAGGATGCACTCCATTATCATACTGATCATACAAAGAGCTATGTGTTATCATCACTTACTTGAATTAGGGTGAGGTTTATTGAATAGTGGGATTACATTGTTAAACAAAACATTACTTAAAAACCTTAAGTTTGTATTCATTTGAGGGCAAAGGTAAGACTAATAATCATGTGTAGAAAAGTACAAACAAATTAGGATTACTAAATAAAATCACCATAAATTAAAAATGAAGAGACATAGTGATTGTGCACATACTACTTTATCGAGCACATTTAGTTAGGAGCCATATTGGCAACCGCTGAACCTAGGTCCACCACCTTCATTAATGGTTGAGGTTAACCTCTTCAAAAACCACGTAGATTCAGGTGACATCATTGTCCCTTGAAAACACAAGTATCACAACTAAAGAAAATTTCAACCCTTCATCGACCACTGAAGATCCAAGGAATCAATGACCATTAAGGTCCAAAGTTTAGAAACCATATAGATTCAAATTTTAGCGACTGATGGTGATACAAAGCTTGGCGACCAAACACATCAAAACTTGGTGACCTCATGAAGAGAGAGAAAAACTTGGCGACCAAAGAGAGAGTAAGAACTCGTCGACCACATGAAACCAAACATGTTGTTCATCACCATGAAATCAAAAAGTTATCAAGGTGTAAAACACAAAAAGAAGATCTACTCATAAACCCTAATTAACTACCTTCATGAGAGAAAGAAAAACTGTGATTTGTGAGAGAGAAAAACCAACATTTCAATAACATACAAGCATCAAAACTTTCACCACCAGAGAAGGAAGATTAGGGTTTATTAAACAAGAGATATATACCCAATATTACCATGTGAACATATACTTTAGATAAGGGATACTATCTCTATACTTGTAGCCACGTTTTGGAGCAAGATTATGAGCATGCAAGGTAAAGGTAAGCAATAACAGTGGAGAAAGTTATACAACTCACCTTAGAGTTGATAGAAAACTCCAAACAACAAGATAGATTGAAGGAAAGGGGGAATTAAACCTAGCTCAAACAATCCTCACAGCCAAGCTATCTCCACCTCTAAGAAATAAAGAAACCCTAGGTCAAGGAGCAAGATAGAGAGCAAACCCTATGTGTAAAGGCAACGAAGAGAAGTTCTTCAAGATCTTACTCGGGCACTACCGTGGAATACCATGGGTTCGGCCAAGAAGAGAAAGAAGAAAGGTAGGGCGGCAAGGAATACATTGTTAAAGAGGAAGATCTCTCTTACCAAGACCAAGAATAAGAGCAAGAAAGCACCAAACAACCACAAGAAGGGTAGATCCACACCCTAGCTCAACATGCAAGGATGATCGACTTTCTCCCCCTTCTTTGGCACCTTCTTCTCCATCAAGCACCAAGGGACAATCTCTAAGAGAAACTAAGGAATAAGAGAGAGGAAACTTGGATACAAAAATGGGTTATTTGCATGCAAAGAGAGAGGTTTATATAACGTAGGTTTGGAGAGAGGGAAAGAGGGTTATGTGTCATGCTAAACATGCCATGTTTCCAAGAAATCTCATCCATGAAAGCATCAAACTCATGCATGCAACTAAGGGCAACAAAACCAAGAAACTAAGTGATCACTAAGCCCAGAAAAGCAAATGACCAATGGACATTCTTTGGCAACCATGATGATCAGAACTCAATCTATCGCCAAAACCATCCCTAGGGATTCTTGGCACCCTATAGGGGTCATGAGCCTCATCGACCACCAAGAATAGAGGGTACACTCAAAACATGATCTATCACCAAAAACATGAAACACAAGATCCTTGACGATCGCCAAAACTAGGGCTCATCGATCAAACACATATCAAGGTCAACCATAAACTTAGGGCATCCATGCAAACCCTAATTCTCAACATATGATATCACCACTCGTGTGACAAGGTGCCCCGAGGCACTAATCTATCCAACATGATGTCAAAACATGTGAGGCACAACTAGAATGTGACAAACTACAAGAAAAACCTTAGATGTAGTTAAATTGCAATTAAGTCCAAAACAAGCATATAAAAGGATAACTAGCTGAAATAGTGTTCAAACTGGACCAAACTTGAAACATAAGCTTGTCACATGATATCAAAACACATCACAATGTTATATTAAGGTTTTACACATCCAATTATGATAAGAAAGCATGTTCCACCAAAAAGGAAAGGTCTGGAGTCTTACAACCATAAATCCCTAACAAAGATTTTGCTCCCAAAATCTTACGCGAACAAAGATGAGTACTTTCTACGCATCTCATCCTATAACTCCCATGTGGATTCCTCCACACCACGGTGATGCCACAAGACCTTAACTAGAACTATATCCTTCTTCTTAAGCTTCTTCACCCTCCTATCCAAGATCAACACAGGACCCTCAACATACGACACACCATCCTCCAACTCAACTTCCACTGACTACAACATCAACTCTGTATCAGTGTGACACTTTATCAACATGGAAACATAAAAAACATCATGCAACATGTGCAAATCTGGCAGTAACTCCAACTTGTAAGACGCCTTCCCAATATGTGCCACAATAGGGTAAGGTTAAATATACCTAGGAGCCAACTTACCCTTCTTAACAAACCTCAACAAACCTTTCCAAGGAGAAACCTTAAGGTACACCCAGTATCCAACTTGGAACAAGCGACCTACAATGGTTATCAAAATAAGATTTTTATTTGTCGTGGACTGCCTTCAACTGATGTTATATCACCTTGACCTTCTCTATAGTCTACTGTACAAGATCAAGACCCAAAAGACGATATTCGCGTACCTCATACTAATAAAGCAGTGAACGATAATGTCTCCCATACAATGTTTCATATGGTTTTATGTCTATTCTCCTCTAATAGTTGTTGTTGTAGGAAAGCTTTATCAAACTCAGGAACAAATACCAACTACCAAGAAAATACAAGACACAAGCTCTCAACATATCCTCCAACATATGAATGGTCCTTTCATACTAATCATCTGTCTGTGCGTCAAAAGTTGTGGTAAACTTCAACTATGTCCCCATCGATGCATGTAAATGCTCCCAAAAATGATTGGTGAACTATGAACCTCTGTCAGATACTATGGTCATCAGGATACCATGTAGACGTACTATCTCATCCACATAAATCTAAGCCAACTTCTTTGTTGTATATGCCACCTTGACTAACAAGAAGTGATATGACTTGGTCAACTATCACCCAAATGGAATCATGACCTTTGGTTGTTCTAGGAAGACCAACCACAAAGTCAATAGTAATATGATCCCATTTCCACTATGGTATTGGCAAAGGTTGCAAAGTTCCTGCAAGCTTCTGATGATCAACCTTAACATGTTGACAAACTGGACACTTAGCAACAAACTCTATCACGTTGTGCTTTAGACCAGGCCACCAATACAGATCTTTCTTGTTATGGTACATCTTGGTACTTCCAGGGTGCATCACATACATCACGGAATGAGCCTCCTCAAGTACCATCTTCCTCAAACCATCAATATCTAGAACCATTGTCTTATTGTGAAAGTAAATTTCCCATCATCTGATTCATGAAAGCCATCACACTTCTTGTTGCCAAACTCTACCCTAATGTTCTATATCAAAATATCATTCTACTGTGCATCTCAAATTAGTTGCATCAACATTAGCTTCACTTGCAACTGTGCTATCAAACCTTCCAATAGAGAAATTTTCTATGGTACATTCACTTGATGAAGAAATACTAACATTTCCCTCTTGTGACACACCAAATCATGTAATCGTGTCTTGTCTATGGATGATGACTTCTTGCTCAACGTATCTACAACCACATTCACCTTCCCTGGATGGTAGTCTATCATGCAATCATAGTCTTTGATCAACTCCATCCATCTCCTCTGTCTCATTTTTATCTCTTTCTTTGAGAAGATATACTAAAGGTTCTTGTGGTAAATGAAGATATAACACTTCTCTCCTTACAGATAGTGTCTCCAAATCTTCAAAGCACAGACCACATCTTCTAACTCCAGATCATGTATCGGGTAGTTCTCCTCATGTTTCTTAAGTTTTTGTGAAGCAAAAGAAATCACATTCTTATCATGTTGGCAGAAAATTACAACCTCTTTCCTTACTCGGGGACCATTGTGATGGCGTACCTAATCTTGTCTAAGAAAAAGATGGTATCTGATGTGACTGTGGTGAACAAAACCTTAGCTTCTTGAAGCTACTGGTCGACTACCCTTGAAATTGAGGTGGCCTCTTCTTAGCATTGGCTTCACACTTCTCGGTAGCAAACATCTCTATCCTCCTCACTGACTCCATAAAGGTAGAGAACCTCTTCGTGTTCTCCAAAGCATACACCGTTGTCGACAACTCTATGCTCAAACCCTTCTCAAATTTTGAGTCCTCTGCTTTTCGGTTGCCTCCTTGTAAGGACATGTAACATACTAGATCTTGGACCCTACCCTAGAACTTTGATCTTTTGGACTTAGCCAAACAAGTTTGAGGTTAGATCTAAAAGATGTTTAGTATAATCCTAATGAGCTAATGCATGTATAAATCACCCTAATGTAACCTTATGTTTTCACATTAATCTTAGTCCAATAGTGGATGCAAAAATATGCCACATAATATAAATGGAGATTTCATAATCATTCATTAAAAATAATCTTACATAATTCCTTTAATGTTAATATGAAGATATGGAACATAATTGGGTGAATAACTGAGATAATGGCAATGATGGGCCACAAATAATAAATGTGATATATCTCATAGAAAGGAAATCTCAAAAGAGAAAACAAATTTGAAATTCGTAATCTACATATTAAAAATAGTCTATATGTCAATTTTCATCAAATTTGGATAATCTTGAATGTTTGGGTTAAGTTTAGGAGAGAGAAAATGTGTAAAATCCATAAATAATAAATGACTTCAAATTCATATTCAGCACGCTAAAGATTACTTGTGGGTGAAGTTTCACCAAATTTGGATGATCCTAGTGTCATTAATGCATAAGGAAAGAGAAACTAAGATTTGATTAATTAATACATTATGGAACTCATGAATAGAATCTTTCGACCTTTTCTTGATCAATGCGTAGTAGTCTTCATAGATGACATCTTGATCTACAATAGAGATGCTCAACAACATGAGCAGCACCTCTGTCAGGCTTTGACTTTGCTAAGAAAGCATAAGTTGTATGCTAAGTTTAGCAAATGTGAGTTCTGGTTACGAGAAGTTTCTATTATAGGACACGCTATATCTTCTTCAGGTATTCGTGTTGATCCTAAGAAGGTAGAATATGTCCTGCTATGGGAACAACCAAAGACACCGACGGAGATACGCAGTTTCCTAGGACTGGCAGGCTATTATAGGAGGGTCATTAAGAACTTCATCTCTTTATGTTTACCCCTGACCAAGTTGACTAGGAAGGAGGTTCCTTTTGTCTGGAATGATAAGGGTCAACATTCTTTCCAGTTGCTGAAAGAAAGGTTAACCAGTGCACCTGTGTTGGTGTTACCTGAGCAGGGAAAGGGGTATATAGTTTTCTGTGATGCATCCACGAACGATCTAGGATGTGTGTTGATGCAGGATAAACAAGTGATTTCTTTTGCTTCTCGACAGCTTAAGAAACATGAGGAGAATTATCCGACACACAATCTAGAGATAGCTGCTGTGGTCCATGCTTTGAAGATTAGGAGACATTATCTCTATGGAGAGACATTCCATATTTTCACAGACTATAAGAATCTAAAGTATATTTTCTATCAACATGAGCTAAACATGAGGCAACGCCGCTGGATGGAGTTAATCAAGGACTATGACTATACAATTGATTATCATCCAGGGAAAGCCAATGTGGTAGATGATGCACTAAGTAGGAAATTAGCAACACCAACCCTAGATAAAGCACAATTGAATTCCTTAGTGTGCTCTAAAAGAGATATGCTTATCTCCTTAAGGCAAGACAATATACAGTTTAAAGTATCATTGTTAGCTGGGTTGTTAGCTAAGATGCAAGTGAAACCTACTCTGAGACAGTAGATTAAGGAAGCACAGCAAGATGATACTGTGATTCAACAAATTCAGTCAGAGTATGGTAGTGAGAAATGGGATGGTTTCCATGATTCAGATGATCAGGTAGTCTGTTACCATGGTAGGATGGTAGTACCTGATGCTGACGACTTAAGAAAGTTAGTTCTAGAAGAGGCTCATTCTTCAATGTATGCTATGCATCCAGGGAGCACCAAGATGTATCATAACTTGAAAGATATGTATTGGTGGCCTGGATTGAAGAAAGACGTTGCTGAGTTTGTTATGCGGTATCCGGTGTGTCAGCTGGTTAAAGTTGAACATTAGAAGCCCGCAGGAACAATGCAACCTTTGCCCATACCACAGTGGAAATGGGATCATGTAACCATGGACTTTGTGGTTGGTTTGCCTAGAACATCCAAAAGTCATGATTCCATTTGGGTGATAGTTGATAGGTTGACTAAGACAACACATTTCTTACCTGTCAAAACAACCTACACAGTTGAGAAGCTTACACAGATATACATAGATGAGATATTGCGTTTGCACGAGGTTCTGGCTATAATTGTTTCTGATAGAGGTCCCCATTTTACGAGTCATTTTTGGGAACGACTTCATATAGCTTTGGGTATGCAGTTAAGGTTTAGTACAACCTTTCACCCCCAGACAGATGGACATTCAGAGAGGACTATACAAACCTTGGAGGACTTTCTTAGGGCATGTGTCCTTTAGTTTGTAGGAAGTTGGGATCTACATCTGAGCTTGATAGAATTTTCTTATAATAATAGCTATCAACACAATATTGATATGGCACCATATGAGGCATTGTATGGTAGACGTTGTAGATCTCTTTTATGTTGGTACGGAACATGAGAGTATCAACTTTTGGGTCCTGAGCTAGTACAACAAACAAATGAGAAGATTAAAGTAATACAACAACAGTTAAAAGCTACCCAGGATAGACATAAATCTTATGCTAACAAGCATCATAGACCCTTAGAATTCCAGGTTGGAGACAGAGTATACCTCAAGGTCTCACCTTGGAAAGGAATCCTGAGATTTGGAAAGAAGGGGAAGTTAGCTCCTAGATTTATGGGACCTTATCCGATCATTGAAATGATGGGAAAGGTAGCCTATAAGTTAGAGTTACCACCTGAGATGCATAGATTGCACCCAGTGTTCCATATCTCTATGCTGAGAAAGTGTCATCCTGACACTGAGTTAGTTTTGCAACCTGTGGAGGTAGAACTAAATGATGATATATCTTATGTTGAAGGACCTGTGTTGGTTCTTGACAGAAGGATTAAAAAGCTGAAAAAGAAAGACATTTGTCTTGTAAAAGTTCTCTGGCATCACCGTGGCATTGAAGAAGCTACGTGGGATCTAGAGGAAGAGACGAGGAGGAAATATCCTACTCTTTTCTCTTGATGTTTTCATTGATGATTTCGGGGATGAAATCCTGGTAAGGGGTGGATAACTTGTAACATCCCTGACTTGGGTTATGCTTTAACCCTAGGTGTTTTGATTAAGAAAGATAATTATATACTTGATATTATCTTTTGAAAAGTAATTAAAGCATTTTCTCTCTCATTGATTTTCTTATAAAAACACCCTTTACAACTCAAACCAAGGACTTTTTCGAATCCACTTCTTCTCTTTGCTTGAAAAAACAATCAAGGAAGCTAGGGACAGCAGGAAGACGACCCCAACCTGTTGGTAAGCTTCTTGACCTTCGTTCATCTTGATTTCATGGTGGAAATCACAAATCAATGCATGATTTCTTCTTATTTCGATCCCATCTTCAATTCTAACCATCCTTTTTCACTCAAAAGCTTGAGGAACGAACCTTGTGGTGTGAAAAAGATCCTTCCACCATTATTGATGTGAAGCTCCAAGCTTTGAAGCTCAATTGGAGGCGGGTTATATAACTTGAACCCCTATTCATTGTTATTGAATTCAAGTTTTCAATCAATTATGTTCAATTGCTCTTCTTGCCATTCCTTTGATTAATTGATGCAATTGCCATGATAATGGTAGTAGTTTTTGATGGACTAAATCTTGATGATGATAACATCATCTTAGGCACACATTTCAACAAGTTTGTATTGCAAACGGTTTCTAGAGTTTGGTCCAAACGGTTTGCAAACCATTTGGAGGTTTGGACCCCAAACCATTTAGATGAGTTGACTATTTGTATGGGTTGACCATTTGAGGTCAAGACCTTAGTAAGTGTTGGAAGATGATCTAATGGGTTTAACTGATTAATTCAATATATGGACAATCCTCCAATTAGAAACCCTAATCGGGTTAAGTGCTGAAATTCCAATTGGTTGACTTAATGTTTTGGGTTGATTAACCCAAACGGTCTCAAGACCATTTGGAGGTCACCCCAAATGGTCTCAAGACACCGTTTGGAGGTCTAGGGTTGAGTATGGTTGAGTAATTGAAGAGTTAGAGATATCAATTTGAAGTGCAATCAATAGTTAATTTGATGATCAATCCAATGATGCAAACCCTAATTGGATTTCACAAATTTTAATGAATGATGAGGCAAATGGTCTCAAGACCATTTAAGGGTCATCTAAATGACCTCAAGACCATTTGGAGGTCATCCAAACGACCTCAAGACCGTTTGAGGTCAGGTCATATCATAACTTGATGATGGTTCATTGTTTTAAATTGGATTAGTTCCACAATGTTAGCCATTGATGGTTCCTCGAATTCAAAACCCTAATTGATGGGTTCTTGATTATAAATCCTAGTTCAATTGGGTTCAAAACCCTAATTGATGGTCCAATTGAAGGATGATTCAATATTTCAATTGATGAATGAATCAAGGATTCAATTGATAGGCAGTCCATTGATGGAAACCTTGAATACATTCTTGCTTAAACGTTTGGAGACCCAAGCCCATTCGATTTTAATACATTCTTGCTTAAACGGTTTCAAGGGCAATGTGCCCGAACGGTTTCAAACCGTTTGAATTTTTGAAAGACCAAGACCATTTAGGGTATAAGTAACCAAAACCATTTGAGGTTCAACATGGTTAATCCATTTGGATATCTAATATAATTGAAGATTTAATTGGTTAGTTCAATTGAATACCTCATGTAATTGAAGGTTCAATTGATCAAATCTTCTGGACATCCTAGAAGAGGATGAGAGAGAGATTCTTACATGAAAAATAATCATGTAGCAATCAAGCCTAGCACATTCAAAATGAGTAAGGTATACAATTAGGGTATGATCCTTGAGGAATAGATCATAAAACCCTAATTGAGTTAATTGATGAACTCAAACCCTAATTTAGGGCAATTCTGAGTGAAGCCTTAATCTAGGAAGATAATGTGATATGAATTCAGAGTAATGACATGAGTAACCCTAATTCAGGGTATTTTAATGATAAACCCTAATTGGGATGAATAGTAAAACCTAATTGTGGGTTATTGAATATAAACCCTAATTTAGGGTGATGTGATGTGAATAGTAAACCCTAATTCTAAATAGGGTGAAGGTGTGTGAAACCCTAAATTCTGGATTATACTATATAATGTGAAACCCTAATCTTGGACAATGAAAAGATGAATCATTGGTCCTAATTGAACAAAGGGGATGAGTAACCCTGATTTAAATGAAATGGGAAACCCTAACCCTGGTAAGGGAATAGTGATGTTACTCTGGAATAGCATGTAACTGAAACATGATTGATATATCTGTTATCATATGTGCTAACCATGCAGGTATCCTGAGATAACGAACATAGCCATGTATGAGCTATGATGCTTTATTTATTGAAATTATTTATTGGGCCTTGTGTGCCATAATATGCCTTGTTGCTTAGTAAGAGGTAACAAGAGAGTTAATGGGCCTCAAGTGCCAGATAAGATGCTTGTGTAGCAAGTGTCATGTGTACCTTGGTCAGATGACTTGAAGGTGATGGTTACCTGAAAAAGTGGTAACAGTGCTCAATGATGAGCTAAAGGTTTGAATACCCAAAACCATATGTTTATGGCATCAAGTTTGAAATAAGGGACTGAGATCCCAATGTCTTTTAAAGACTGAGAAATAACTGATGAAAATAGTACATGTTTCTTTATAGCATTTGTCTTAATAAGTTATGTTTGAAAACTTGACTGATGCTAAAAGAATATGATAATGTACTTAATTAATCAAGTGAAAGCTATTCATGTAGTGCTCTGACCATAGATCCATCATCGTCAGTAGTTGGTGATGATGAAACATGTTTTCTTACGAGATCTCTTGGAGTTCGCATATTTTGAATATGTGGGGGTCGATGGATGAAAATATCCTTACGTCCTAATGGGAAAATTGATGGAAGGTAAACATTAAACCTCTCAATCCTTCATTGTATGTGCCGGGATGGATGTATTACAAATCTCCCGATGATGTTAATGCCAGATCGATGGAGTTAAACATGAAATCTCTCGATTGCAAAGAGAGTGCATCCGTCGCTGTAGCTCTATAGTGAAGATGCCACTATACCCTGGCAAGCTATGTAGCAGAGACATAAGATGTGCTGCATGTGATCTCGCACTGACCGAGATGTGGGAAGTCATGGAAGCCGACTCTTCCACTAACTTTGTATGGTACCGATTTCGATTTCGCAATGGCCGGTTGGAGTATGAGTGGTATACCTCATCTCCTTAGAGCTTAAATATGTTTGAAAAATGTAATCAACCGTGCAGCGTATTTGTATAAGATTGAAATATGAGAACCACTGGTTGATGTCATATTTCTTAGCATGTCCTTGATACATAAATGTTACTTATGTTCTTTAATTCATTATTGAATAAGAGACATGCTGTATTGTCAAGTTATAGCTAAAATACTTGAATAGGAATGTTGCTCTAATCTGTATAGATATTGATTTATCTGCTATTAAAGTATATTATCCCACTTCTCAATTTATCTCTATTAATATGAAATAATAATGTTTTCGACGGAGAGTTATATCTCTCGCTGGGGCAATTATATAATTGTCTCACTCCCGTGGGATCAAAAATTTTAGGTAGACACAGACAGAGAGGCAGGAACTCTGAAAAAGGGAAGAGTAGCAGCAGCAACAACAAGGACAACAGTGATATCCTACAGGTGGAAATACTAGATGTCAAGCTATGTCAATAGAGTCCTATGTGTCATCTCTGTACTCTCAGGTCCTAGGAGTCAGTAGATAGTGTTTTTATAATCGATATGAGATTTTGGCTTTAAGCCTCGAGGATTTTGTTACTTGTGCTATTTAGCAAAGTAATGATGTATATATATGTCTCAAGAAGAGATGATACATGGAATGTACAATGTGGACCAATATGTAAATATAATATTGTGGTTCTTGTTTAAAGAGTTTTCTTGAGAATGGATCTCTGTGTAAAAGTTTTTAATTTTTAGTAATCTGTTATTAGTATACGCTTCCTTATTTAGTTAATCTCGTTTAATTGGTTCAAACTGGTTTGTACGCCACATTATACCTAACCTTAATGTAATTATATGATGTTGATTGGTTATAATCAGACCTCTTGAATGATTAATGTGATAATGAATTACACTCTTCTTGTGTTGAAACAACAATGTAGTACTATTTGAATATCATATTGCCTTACCATGTTAATATCTATGGACACATATGTGATAATGATATTTTGAGCCTTGTTTAAGGCATGGAATTATGATGATAACCTTACTATGAATAATGTGATGGTATTAATGACCTTTGGGCATGTTTGAAGCCATGATTGAGGTGAAATCCTCTTCATGTACCAATAAGGGTTAAAACCCTGGAACTTGTGATAAGATATTGGTATCTTGTAAAAGTATGATGATACATGTGGTCCATTAATTTGCAATGAATGATAACATGTTGTGATGTGATTAAGATTTATATCTCAAATGTTTTATATCTTTTAAAGTTGTTATACATATACTCTTGTTAGAAAAGAATTAGGATTTGAATGTCCATTTGTATGATTTAGCCTTAATTCACCCAATTGGCATAACTAATTAAGTGAAACGCTAATCATGTAGTGCCCTGTACCATAGATCTATTTGAGTGTCAGAAATTGCCAGATAGTGAAATGAGTATTCCTAAGGGATACTCAAAGTGCATACTAATGAGTATGTGGGGTGCTTGTCATCCTGAATTCAAGTGTTAGGGAGGATGATAGTGGTCATACCTAGCCCTCAGTTTAAGAACGGCTGTGGTCGTGTCTCGGTGATTATATATATATATATATATGATGAGATTGGAAGACAATTATGGTTGTACCTCAGATGGTAGGGTATGCATACCTACCTCCTTTCACTAGTGTCTGACCTGTACCAAGGACGGACTAGGCTATTAGTAGCTTGACCTTATGTGTCACTGTGGTGGACCCGTACTGACCGGGGGTGGAGAAAATCTTAGGAGTCTGCTCTTCCTAGATCTTGCATGGCACTGATTTCAACTTATTAGTGGTCATTTGGGACTTGAGTGTGATATATCCATGTAGTATACTGACTATGGTTAAATATGTCTCACATTGTTTGATTAGTCTTTAACTTGTCTTTATACTTTTCAGTGTTTACAAGATGATATCATATGACGTTTGAGTAATTATACTTCTTGTCAAGTTAATTTGCTTAATGGCTTAGTATGCTTAACCTTTTGAATCTACTTAAATTGCTTATTCATTATTGTATCTGCTCAGTTCATTTACTATCAATTAATATGTTATAATCAATATATGTGAGAGAGAGTTATATCTCTCGCTGGGACTGGGTCTCACCCATGGGTCACCACATTTTTTTAGGTGGTCGCGGGCAACGAGGTCGAGGTCACACTGTGGAAGAGAACCAACCTGGTGATCAATAGATTCAGAAGGTTGGTTAGTTGTATATGTTAGTAGTAGAGTCCTAGTATCGTCCCTGTACTCTCAGGTCGGGGTATGGGATGTGTTTTCTAGATGACATATTTGTATCGACATGAGATTTTGGTAGTATGCCAATGTTTGTAAATATATGGCATGTACATGTAAAATATCTTTTATATGCAGGATGTGATTGAGGACTTTGGAACCATATGTAAATACTTGTTACAGTATATGAGAATGGAATGATGGACCTTTTATAAAATTTCTAGAATTTATTTACATTGTTGGAGTTAGTTTTAATTATTCCACATTTTTGACTATGTGATAAATTAGTAGTTGATCGTGTTTTGTATTTTGAATAATCTCATTAGCGTGAAGAGGTGTCATAGTTAAGTTGGTATTAGAGATCTAGGTTTAATGATTCTATAGGGACATAAGACTTAGGTTTGAGTCTGTTCTTATGTATCCAACATATCTGATCATAGTTTATGCTTATGCAGATATGTCTGGAGGACATGAAAAACATGTTGAGAGTAGCTATGTAGCACCAGGAGGAGGTGCTAGGAGGCAGGCACGTGATGAGAGAGTGCCAAAAGAAGGGCCAGAGCAGCCCGCAATGCCTCATCTAGACCCGACAATGATGTCCAATCATGAGTTTTAACATATGTTTAGATAGATGATGGCCACAATTACACATATTGCTGATAGAGTGCCAGCACTTCAAGCTAGGGAAGCCGCCTCTAATGTGGAGTCCCAAGGTGTTGGGAAGACATTTTAACATCTTAGACATGTTGGGGCGATTGAATATGTAGGTACTTCTGATCCAGCAGACGCTGACATGTGGTTGACTGACCTAGAAAAGGTGTTCAAAATCCTAAACATTGCTAAAGAAGACAAAGCTAAGCATGCAATATACTTGTTGAAGGATAGTGCTGGCCACTGGTGGGCCGTAGAAGAGGATAAAAGGCTAGGAGTTGTGATAGGATGGGAGGAGTTTCAGAGGGAATTTGTTAGCCGATATTTTCCAGAGACCTACCTAGATGAGAAAATTTCTCAGTTTGAGAAGATTCGTCAAGGCGCTATGACTATCAATGAGTATGAATCAAAGTTTATGAAACTTCTAAAGTTCTGCCCACACATGGCAGCTATAGGCAAGGAAAGGATCTGGAGATTTGAGAAGGGCCTGAGTACGGAGTTGACTACTACAACATCATCCTTGGAGAACATGGAAAGGTTTTCCACCTTTGTGGAATCTATCAAGAGGATTGAGAGGTCTACCATAGAGAAGCGTGAAGCTAATTCTAAGAAGAGACCTCTGTAGTTTCAAGGGTAATCATTTGGAGGCTTTAAGAAGCTATGGTTTTTCCCACCTCCGTCACAACTAAGGTCAACCTTCACTAAACAAGGATCACATGCACCGTCACACTGGTCCCCGAGTAGGGGTAGAGGTCATAGTTTTCCACCGACAGGAGCCCGCAATTCATCATCAGTCTCAGTTACAGGGCCACTTACACCACAGAGTGATAACCGAGTGTGTCATCAATTTGGATAGACATGGCATATTAGATGGAATTGCCCTATGAAGGTTGAGGAGGTGACTCAGCAGCCAAGGCAGAATCAACAAGGATCACAACAACGACAGTTTGATACTAGTAGTGGAAGAGGACGCGGTCAGGCATCCCATGCAGGATCATCAGGATAGGCGAGTAGAGGATGTGGACAACACTAGGCAACAACAATGTTCTATGCCATGACCCTGTCGGAAGCAGTGGTCAATCCACGAGTCGTGACAAGTCAGATGGAATTATTTCATTCTGATTTGTCTACTTCTTGTTTCATATCTGTGTTAGTAGATCTGGGTGTGACACACTCTTTTATCACCAGATAGGTGATAGGTAGCTGTTATCCACATGTTAGTCTTAGATCTAATAGCCTGCGGCTAGATACTCCTTTGGTTGATTCCACTGAGTTGCGGGAAGTGTGCCCTTCTTGCGTTCTTTCTTTCTCTGGAAAACATTCAAGTGGATCTTTTGCCACTTGACATGCATGGTTTTGATGTAATCCTAGGAATAGATACCTTGGAAAAATACAAGGTAGTCTTGGAATGTAGTACTAAGGTGGCAACTTTCCATGATGGAGATATACAATGGATTTTTCAGGGTGATAGGAAGATTCTTCCTACATGTTTGATGTCAGCTATGATAGCTGAGCGGTTGATGAGACAAGGATGTGAGTCTTTCTTAGCTCATGTTGTGGATACCAAGGAGATAGGTCCTAGTATCCAGGAGGTGCCAGTTGTGCAAGAATTTGAGGATGTATTTCTTGAGGGATTTCTTAGCATTCCCCCTCCTAGAGAGATTGAGTTTGAGATCAATCTTATTCCTGGAACACAACCCATAACATAGTCAACATACAGAATGGCACCAGCAGAGATGTAGGAGTTAAAGAAATAATTACAAGAACTGTTAGAGAAGGGTTTTACTAGGCCGATCACTCCCCCTTGGGGTGCTCTCGTGTTGTTTGTTAAAAAGAAGGATGGTTTAATGAGGTTGTGTATAGACTACAGACAGTTGAACAAGGTGGCAATAAAGAATAAGTATCCTTTGTTGAGGATTGATGATCTTTTAGATCAGTTGAGAGGTGCCACTGTGTTTTCAAAGATAGACCTGAGGTCAGGTTACAATCCGTTGAGAATGAAGACTGATGACATACCCAAGTCAACTTTTAAGACTATGTATGGTCATTATGAGTTTTTGGTTATGTCGTTTGGGCTAACCAATGCACCTACAACTTTTATGGATCTAATGAATAAGGTGTTTAGACCTTATCTTGATCAGTGTGTGGTCATGTTCATAGATGATATCCTAATATACTCCAAGGATAGTCAACAACATGATCAACACCTTCGCCAGACATTGACTTTGTTGAGGCAACATCAACTATATGCTAAGTTCAACAAGTGTGAATTCTGGTTATCTGAAGTGTTTTTTCTGGGCCATGTTATATCTACAAAAGGTGTTTGTGTTGATCCCAAGAAAGTGGAATCTGTACTAGAATGGGAACAACCAAAGACACTGATAGAGATCCGTAGTTTCCTAGGTCTAGCAGGTTACTACAGGAGGTTCATCAAAGACTTCAGTCCTATAGTGTTACCCCTAACTAGGTTAACCATGAAGGATGTTCCTTTTGCTTGGAATGACAAGTGTCAACATTCTTTCTAGCTTTTGAAAGAAAATTTGACTAGTGCACCGGTGTTAGTACTGCCAGAGCAAGGAAAATGATATATTGTCTTTTGTGATGCTTCAAAGAATGGGTTGGGATGCGTGTTGATGCAGGATAAAATGTGATTTCTTTTGCTTCACGACAGATTAAGAAACATGAGGAGAATTACCCAACACATTATCTAGGGCTTACAACAGTGGTCCATGCCTTAAAAATCTGGAGACACTATCTTTATGGAGAAAAGTGTCATATCTTCATTGACCACAAGAATCTACAATATATCTTCTCAAAACAAGAGCGGAATATGAGGCAGAGGAGATGGATGGAGCTGATTAAGGATTATGATTGCACAATAGACTACCATACAGGAAAAGAAAATGTGGTAACTGATGTATTGAGTAGAAAGTCATCTTCATTATCAACGGTAAATAATGCACACTTAAATTCCTTGATGTGCCATAAGAGAGATATGCTAGTGTCTCTTTGCCAGATGAAAGTACAACTAGAAGTTTCTTTGCTGGTAGGATTGTTGGCACAATTACAAGTGAAACCTACCTTGAGACAACAAATTCATGATGCACAATAGAATGATACTGTGATACAGAATATCTGATTAGGAGATGGCAATGAAAAGTATGATGGCTTTCATGAGGAAGATGATGGTATAATTTGTTACCACAATAGGCAGTAGTTCTTGATGTTGATGGGTTGAGGAAGATGGTACTTGAGGAGGCTCACTCCTCCATGTATGCAATGCATCCTGGAAGTACCAAGATGTACCAAAACTTGAAAGACATGTATTGGTGGTCAGGTCTAAAGTGTGATGTGGCAGAGTTCATTGCCAAATGTCTAGTTTGTCAGCAGGTGAAGGATGAGCACTAGAAGCCTATAGGGACATTACAACCCTTACCAATACCACATTGGAAATGGGATCATATTGCTATGGAATTTGTGGTTAGTCTTCCTAGGACAACCAAAGGTCATCATTCCATATGGGTGATAGTAGACAGATTGAATAAGTCAGCTCATTTTCTTCCAGTTAAGACAACGTTTACATCAGATAAATTGGAAAAAATATATGTTGATGAAATAGTCCGTCTGCATGGCATTCCAGTGACCATAGTTTCTGATAGAGGTCCATAGTTTACAAGTCATTTTTGGGAGCGCCTGCATTCTGCAATGGGAACACAGCTGAGATTCAACACAACTTTTCATCCGTAGACTGATGGCCAGTCTGAAAGGACTATTCAGACTTTAGAGGATCTCTTGGGGGCATGTGTGCTGTAATTTCTTGGTAGTTGGGATGTACATCTGACTCTAATAGAGTTTGCGTACAACAATAGCTATCAAAGAAGCATAGATATGGCCCCTTATGAGGCTCTATATGGGAGACAATGCCAGTCTCCTCTTTGTTGGTATGAGATAGGTAAATATCAACTTTTGAGTCCTGAGCTAGTACAACAGACTACAAAAAAGATTAAAGTGATACAACAACAGTTGAAAGCAGCCTAGGATAGGAAAAAATCTTATGCAGATAACTAATGAGGTAACTTGAGTTCCAAGTGGGAGATAGAGTATATCTTAAGGTTTCTCCTTGGAAAGGTGTGTTGAGGTTTGGAAAGAAGGGTAAGTTGGCTTCTAGATTTATGGGACCATACCCTATCCTAGCTCATGTTGGAAAGGTAGAATATAAGTAGGAACTACCACCAGAGCTAGATAGATTGCATAATGTCTTTCACATCTCTATGTTGAGGAAATGCCATCTAGATACTGACCAGACAATCCAACCAGTAGAGGTTGAGTTAGATGAGGATATCTCCTATGTTGAGGGTCCTGTGTTGATCCGAGATAGAAGGGTAAAAAAGCTAAAGAGAAAAGATATAATTCCATCATTTCATAGAGGAAGCCACATGGGAACTAGAGAATGAGATGCATAGAAAATACCCATCTCTTTTTGCATAGGATTTTGAGGCAAAATCCTTATTAGGGGTTTATAGTTGTAAGGCCCCTAAACTTGCTTAATGAGTTGAATGAGCTTAATTACTATAATTGAATGCTTATAACCTTAATATAAACTTTTTATATGTTTTTAAATCATAAGACAAGCTTAAGTTTCAAATTTGCTCCAATTTAGACACTATTTGAGCAAGTTATGCAATTTTTTGTACATTTTGGACTTTTTTTGCAGTTTACATAATTGAGGGGTTTTCTTTGCAATTTGTCACATACATTATATTCCTTAGATGTTATATTATCATTCTTTAGTGTTTTGAGCCATGGGGATCCTATTTGAGCCATGGTTTGAAGGTGTTTTCATTAAGGATATTTTAGGGTTTACCCCTTCATGGATGAGCTACTTTTAGTAGCTATCAACTAATGAATTATGTGATTGGCTGGGAATTCCAACAAAGGAAATCTAATCAGGTCTATAAGGATGGTGGGGGATCTTCTTGTGTGTGTGCTTGTATATTCTTAATAGTTTAAGGCCATAGACACATGGGGAAGCTACTTTTACACCTCATGCTTGCTTCTATCCTTATCCATGGGCTATATTTACCTCTACTTTGCCCAAATTCGAAACTATGCTTGATTTCTCTTTCCTCTAACCTGGAGCAACAAATCCACTCTATTTTTCTGTAGAACCAACTGCTCTAAGGTAGAAGACAACCTCTTTTTGGAGAAGAAGGTCTCCTAGAGATCCATCTAGCCCTACCTAGGGTTTCTAAGGTCATCTTTTAGGGATTTCCACCAAGGCAAGTTGTTTTCTTCCTTCCTTCTCCATTTTTCTTGCTCTTCTCCCTCCTTAGACCTTCCTCTTGGTTGGAACCCTGCTATTCCATGGTGAAAATGGCTATAGAACTCAAAAATCTATCCTTCTTGTTTCTTTTTCAAGGGTTTTGCTTCCTTGTGGTGAGAAGTGCTTATTTGGCCAAGTTCAGATCTGAATCCAAGGTTTTCTTGCCCTATTTGTTCAAGATTCTTACTGTTTGGGATCTGACCTACTCTATAGAGGTGAGTTATATAACATTCTTCACTTATATTGCTTACTAGAAGCTTGTTAGTTCATGTTTATGCCTTAACTAGTAAGTGCACGTGCTTTGCACGTGGCAATTATTGGTTGTTAATAGTTACATCATGTTTGAACAAAGTAATCATAACAATGTTACTATTTTTCTAGTATAATATTAATATAAGAGGAAATCTATTTGTCAATTTTTTATTTTCTAGATTTATCTTTATACCCTTAATTTTCTTGTTTAACCTCTAGTCTTTCACTATAGCCTTGTTAGAAATTTAATTTAATTTTTTAATGAAGATATTTTATTTATATTAACATGTATTTTAGAAAGATCATGATATTTGTGTATATCGATAATATATTTTATTTTATTTTGTACTTGTTCTAGAAAGTGTATACATTATTTTTACATGTATGAAAACATATGCAAGGTCATTGTAATTTGTGCTAAATAATATTTATTTGGAGCATATCAAATTTACTATATTGTTAGAGATTTTGAAAACGTAATATGTATTAATTTCAACATAAATTGATTATTACCAAAAAAATGTTATCTAATTAAGTTTCTTGCTTTGTTGACAAGGAAACTCCTTATTTTAGCTATACCTATTTTTCGATAGCAAACAATGAAATTTGAGATTTTATTGTATTTTATTTTTTTAATCATATATTTCTAGAAAATATAGTGCATTGACCCCTTCTAGCAAAATTTATTAGATGGAATGAGTAATCGCCACTCACAAAGTGCATCTCATTAGGAGATGAGCGACAAAATGATCACAAGGTCGTTTATAAAAAAAATGTATTATGATAATTTGATTATGTAGAAATTATGTGAAAAATATTCCATAAATAACGCATTATATTCCTAATATATTTGGTAGATGTCTTAGTAAATGACAAATCAAACCTTTTAATCCATATGATACGAAACTAATATTATATTTTATTTCAAAAAACTCACCTCAAGGAACACATGGGATATATTCAACCATATTTTTTCATATCACTTGTGTGCCTAGACATTACTAAAGATTATATACACTAATATAATTTCTTAGTTATCATTTTTATACCAAAAAAGATATGTAGGGCTTCAAAGAAACACCAGATACGTGGTAATAGATAATAGTTTCCAAAAATTATGAGTGGTTTACTATAACCGTATAAACAATCAATATAATGCACAAGTTAACATTATGGTGACATATTTTGGATTAAATTAAATACATAATTAATTGACGTATGAAGGGGAAACAAAGTTGATAAATATAGTTCACAAAACCCCTTCATCTCTCTAAAAAAGTTGAAGATTTGGACAACGAACATTAAAAAGAGTTGAATATAAAGTTGATATCAATCCTTAATTCTATTATCAAGGGTAGGTACATTTAAGACATTCATGTCTACTACTACATTAATGCACGGTTTAGTAAATAAATAAGAATCGACAAATAAAATATAATCAAAATTATCTTTTAACATAAGACATTCATGACATAAGGTAAATTTACTTTGATGAAAAATCATCAGTTGACGCGTGCTTGATTGTTTAAGGTGTAATGCAAAACATAGACCATGTCCTTTTAGAGACCTATATGGTATATGTTCTAGTAGCAAATATGCAAGCATAAAAAAGAATTCAAATAACAATGAAAAACATTATAGTTTGAAGAAGACTACAAAATTACGTATGCATATACTATGTATGTTTCATATGTATTTTTCGTGGAGAACCTACATTACATAGGTCGACCTAAAGAGTGATGACAAGTATAGAAAGAAAAAGATTTTTCCTTAAGAAAGGGGAAATTTATATATGCAAATCATATCGCCTAAACAGAAGCTTGTATCTAATAAGTTCTAATGTCATTCTAAAAATTGAGATATTGCAATACTCATGTGCTCAATATTCTAGGTTAAAATCAAAACCCCAATATATGTATACTGACACATAAACTAAAATTTTATTTTCACATCATATTGATCATCAAAATAATTGCAAGAGATTCAATGCTATATTTCACTAACAAATAGTTACAAGACCAAAAATGGATTACTCAACTATTTTTTGGCATATTACATTCTCTATACTTTTCTTAGAAAAGATGCATACATCATTAAACATTTTTCATCATTTTTGTAGTCTCCAATGATATAGATTCATCGATTTTATCATTCAAAAGAAAGATAAATAATTTCATCTAGAGCAGTGAATTGCTACTAATTCATATAGTACATATCATTATATAATTGCTAGTACATTTGAAACATAATAAGAAATATAGTTCTCGTACTTCCACATTAGATTGAATATGCATGGAATATAGTTTTATTCTTTCCTTGAGACCTATTTTGTTATCATTGAAACTCTCAATATCATTTGGTTCGCAAAAGAAACTTGATAGTAGAAAACAATCTTCATTATCATGACAATGTCGAGTGTGACAACACCTGATGTAGATTTTACTATCAATAAAATCTAAATATATACAAATTAGTATAAAATGTATGGTAATATTGACCCTACATTAATAATTGAGAATATTATGTTAGCACCTTATTCAAAAGTATGTGAAGATAACTAAAGGTTTCTATGAAAACTACAACATTAAAGTCAACAAATGCCAACATTCCTTTTTACTTTGTATTTCTAACAGGTTTTATCCCACAGAGTATTTAAAAAACTCAACACAAATGTACTTGATCACTTGAATGCTAGTAGATTTACCCCAAAAAAATATGATGTCCTTTGGGGTAGAGTGAATATGTGATTTGAGTTATTAAACACAAAAAATACTTGAAAAAATATACTAATAGTAAATGAAATCACATAAGGATAACATTGATAAATTTTCCGAATTGATAATATGGGTGAAATGATATTTGTATTTATATTTTTAGTCTGATTTAATTCTTCATAATGCTTTATAATATGATTTATATTTTTGATGGTATAACAGTTTTGTTTCATTGAAATAAGAGGATCTCATATCATTTTGTTATAGTATTAAACATTTTAGAAAGAGATAATTTCATCACATAATATTGTCATTTATTCTTTGATACATAGGTTATAAAAAATTTCCATCCAATTGCTGCTCAAATAGTACCATTGATAGCTTGATTTAGAGGATTTTTATATGATGAAAGGAGTGTCCTTACTTAATTATAATAAATCAACTATATCATATGCTTGAAAGCCATTTAATTCAACATTGGAGTCTTCTATATAAAAGCATGCAAGATATAATTATATTTTTTCATCAAAAGAAAAATATCTAAGCAAGTAGAAATTCTACCTTCTACAATTACACAATACAAACATTGCAATGAAAATCCACATCAAAGTAGTTTGAATTGTTACTTAGTTTTTGTTGTCATTTTTATCATAGAAAGCCGATAAATTAATTTTTATCTAACTTAACAAGGTCTTACATGGATTTCTTGGTCACTTAATCTCATCCCTTTCATAGATTCAAGCATTGGTAAGGAAAATCCAAGCTTACAATTATAAAAATCAATAAATTACATCCTTGATACAAACACTATAATTGTTTAGTCCTAATGATGTGGGTTTGGAATAATAGATTCCAATATATTTTTAGTATGTTATAAGAAGTAAAGTGACTGCATTTACATGCTTCTTTAATCATCATGTCATCCCATGAGTGATATTTTAAATATTCTCTTTTAAAAGATATCCTTCTAGTTTCATAATTATATAGACATATCACTCTAGTATTCCACTATAACATAGTGTAATCTTAAGATAGTTGTGAATGTGAAAAGTAAAACATCAATGACAAGTACATACACAACACATCCTTAAGCTTTTATCATATTACGTCAAATACAATATATTTAACTATATAAAATTGATAGCTATTATTATTACTATTGTTATTGTTATGTTATTATTATTATTATTATTGTCGTTGTTATATTGTCTATTGCGGAAAATATGTCAAATATAAAATTCTTCTCATTAGCTACGCATGAAGATGAAGTCATTGATCCATTATCGTTTACTTAATAGTAGTTTTATTGAACAACGGGATCATATCACAACCTCAAACAACAATTGTCATTTTATTAATGCTTCTTTGTGCATTGTTCCTTTTAATGCCTAATGAAACAACGAAGCAAGTGGCTATTTTTACACTCTTTGATCTACACCAATATTCATAATATTGAAATTTATGATTATCAACTGGCTAGAAGTTATGCAAAAGCATAAGGAATTTGGAAAATTGAACTAACACAAAAGTTTACGTCAACATTTTGAGTTTTTTATAACTTAATTTGAAGGTACAACTCAAGTTGGTTTTTTACTGAGTTATTTTATCTAAAATAAATATATCTATCTAATTTTTAGTTATATCTAGTTTTAAATAAGAAGGAATAATGTGTCATGGCGTCCAATGTACATATTTTATGTTTAATTATAGCTCTTTTATTGCCAAATCTTCAAAATTGAATGAGAAAATTAAGAATTTATGATATAACGATGTATGTATTGATAAGATTTACAAATTGTTGCTTTAAGAAATTTCAATTCTGTTGGCTATTGGGATATATCTTAACTATAATACCCTATTGGAGGTGAAGATCTGGTGACACATTATAAAATGTTCTTATTTGAGAATGGTAAGGGTCATAGAATGAATACAAATTACTTTTAATGATGCTGGTTATTTACAACATAACATAGACATTAATTATATGGGATTTTTATGTTTTCATCATTCTCTCTTTCGCTTGGTCGTCTTAAGAAATTTAAAAACTATGTAATCATATAATAAGAAAGGTAATGAAAATATACAACATCATTTTAACCATAGTATTCAACTATTGGCAATGTCAACTAAGTTTTTACCTTCTTGAAAAGCCTCTGAATTATTATTTGTGTAAATATAATGTTCTTTGGAAATATAAGTTCTTTTGTCACAATTTCCATATTTATAAATACATTTTCATTGTAGATTCATGTTTACATAAATTGTATAATAATATTAGTAGAATATGTACATTCAGGAAAGGAACTATGAATATGTACATTTAGGAAAGGAACTAATCATAGTACCTTTTCCAATTTAAGTCATGATATTTATTAGTTTATGAGACAAAAATACATGATTGTTTTGAATTGATTAAGACATGATTTAGAATTATAATCAGTATTCTACAAGAAAATTGATTTATGTTAATGATCTATGATACTCATTTGACAAATAAATACAAAAAATTAATATAACATGTCAAATATATTTGTAGTCCTCTATTAGACCATGTTGAATTTTGTGTCTTTTTTTATATGTCAGCATAAACTTTTTGTATGTTAAGTGGTTCCACGAGATAAAATGTCATCCAAGATATTGTAATTACTTGTATTATGTCCTAGTTAGACACTAAAATATTTATATATCCTTTAGGCATCTGATTAATAAAATTATGATGCTAGGCAACTAAAATAATCAATCAAAATTAACACATTAATGCTTAAAAATAATAAATAAGCACATAATAACTCTAACATGAATCCACGATAGTGCTGGAATATGCAAGGGTCAATTTACAAAATAAAGGTCAATAAATTGACTCATGAATAATAAAGAAAGATAACGGGTTTTCCTCAAGACAAAAGGGACTTAATGGATGTCATGAGTTTGGTTTTTTTCTATTGTAGACATGAAAATGGGTAAGATTAAGCAAATATTCTCAAATATAATTGAAATGTTCTTATGACATCACATGAAATGATCGATTCTCAAGCTCAAAATGAGTGTACTTATTATACTCTGCAACAAAAACTTCAAATTGAAATGTCACTAATGACTATATGTGCTAGACATTTACTGGATGATGAGGCATGTCAAAGGCGACCAAATTTCTTAGAATAGAACATGGGCGAAGCATAGAACCAAAACCAAATATAGAAGTCTTCATGAACGAACATGTTGTTATAAAAGCACTAGACTAACAAGTATGAATACAAATCTGAATAACTTGAGATTTAATACTCGACAAGTGTGACCAACCAAGACTATCCATCTAGTTGTACCAAACAAAGCACAAATTAAAGGATATAAATAGTAGGAATATGTATTTTTTCTTAATTAAAGTAAAAGGACGTCAATGTAACTAAATTTTACTATTTTATTTACGTAATTAGTTAGAACGAGTATAATATAATGAAGGTCGTATATACATGTATACAGTTGTAAAGGGAAACATAGTTTACCAAAAAGCATGCATCAGGAACTCACCTATCAAGTTAGGCTTCACATGCCATTTCCGTAATGCTCCTCCACCACTCGAACATACATGAAACGACCCAAGAAAAATCTAAAAATTGAGGATCTTGAGCCAATAGTCATAGCATGGGCATTGAGTATGGTCCTGCTTGATCCTCTAATGTCCCAAGTCAGTGAGTTGCCTGGAATAAGCCTCGTATACTCTTACGGAAACTCCCAAAACATAAGTAGTGGGGGAGGATAACTCAACTTGCAACGATCGAGGGATGCACAAAAGATGTCTCCAAAATATACGCTGTACAAAGACGTTAATAGAAAACAATGAATCGACAATGATCTTGGTGAAGAAACGGATAGCTGGGTAAAATGATTGTATTGTCTGAGGCACCTTGAGGGAATGAGATCCTGATCAAAGTATGCATGCCACTGTTTCATAGTCAAATGGTGCATGTAGAAGAACAAGAAATCAAGAGAGATTATACTAACAATCTTATGCTCGTCAACCACATTCTCGACGTCCTCATCCCGACTCAACTTCTCATTAATGAATTACACTCATAAACTTGAAGCTCGGTCAGCACATGGTTATGAATGAACAAATAGGAGAGTATGGTCCATGAGCATGACATAGCCATTACTAACAAGGATGCAGAGGGTTTTGCAGTGGTGTATACACAGAAGCATATGCACAATGAAACCAATGATGAACTTCACCTTTTGAGGTATAATGTGACTACTGTTAGATATATAACTTTTACAACTATTATTTATCATGAGTTAAGCCCAATGTTGTGCAGCCAGTACATAATGGAAAGGAACGTAAGTTACCCCTTTTGTATAAAAGGATAATCACGTTATTAATTATTGATTTAATTAATTGCATCTTTTCGAAATATTTTAGCATCTTTCTGTTATGTGAATAAGAGATGAAGTTAATTATTTATATAATTAATGGTATCCTTTCTTTAACGATTAAGATATGTACGTTTCGTGTACAAATCTGAAACGGTTCAACAACTTTCCGTTATGTAAATAAGAGATGAAGTTAATTATTTATATATAATTAATGGTCTTCTTTCCTTAACAGAAAAGACATGTACGTTTCGTGTACAAGAGTGATCGAGTGATCGTGTCCGTCTAGGATTAGGACGTGGGGCGTGAAAGGGTTATAAAAAGGGAAACTTGTCAATAGAGTAAAAACACAACGAATTTAGTCTCTCTCTGCATAACGCATAGCCGTCAGCCGCCGTTTGCAAGAGACGAGAGATGTGTCTTCTTGACGAAGTGTTTCTCTTCTTTCCCTTCGCCCAACTGAATTGCTACTTTGTGGAGGATTGTCTTCGAAATGAAGTGAGTATTCAGAAAAGTTGTCTCATAGAGATCCTTCTCCTGAATGAGACAAACAATGTCGTCCTTCTATTCCTTTGACACAATCTGCCCGGGTGGTGGTACCTGCTATCGCTGGGCTGTACTGGTGGTGCAAATACTTCGACATCAAATTGACGTGCCGGAAGAGCGACGTTAAACGCAAGCAGACATGCAGAGCGACTTGGCGTCAAACGTTAGCAAGACGAGCCAAGGATATAGACTTTGCTGCATTCTTAATGACTGGATGGACGGGAAGAACATCGCTTATTCGAAAGATTGCAAGGCAATGATTTCTTTAAGTATACATATGTATATACAAATATACATGTCTTGTTTATCAACGAGACGATCCGGTCAGGAGTTTCTTACTCTTTTATTTATGTTCTCCTACAATATTTTATTCTTACATATCTTATCTTGATCTACCTGCAATTGTTAATTATTTGCAACTGTTTGTTGTTGCATGTAACGACGTTTACACCTAAATTATCTAACAATCTTAAAGAAATCAATCTTTTTCGTTAATTAACAATGTAGATCATAGTGCATGCGCTAGAATTAACAATAAATATATACCTGAAATTTATTATTTTGAACGTTGTATATTAGCAACGTTGAATATATAATTGGCATAATATATGGGTATGAAGAATAGGAACAACTGGAACTAAATAAAATTGATCCCAACAATGTGAATATTATTTTTAGTTGGAAAAAGGCTCATACGAGATGCCAAGAGTTAATTTTGTTTGTGTTAAAAATACAAACTGTATAATTTATACTCTTAGCAAGTATTGCTTATTTCCATGACATTGTATAGGGATGGTAGAAATAAAATATAAAACTGAGAATAAAGGTACTAATTAGTGCTGCGTTTCAAAGTTTATAATATTTCTAAATGTTTTATTTAGTAGAGGTAAATCTATTCTTGAACAAGTAATTACTGATTTAATTTTTGGTGTATAAAATTTTAGATGCATGCATTAAATGTTTGAAAATTTTGTTTTTATGTCTATAGTTGAGATATTCCTAATATTTTAGGAAGTCATTTGACATATATCTCAAATATAAAGGAGAATGTCAATGAGCGATCTCATGTTAGACATTAATAAATAAGATGTACACTTGATAATTTTATTGTTATGTTTATAGTTGAGATATTCCTAATATTTTAGGAAGTCATTTGACATATATCTCAAATATAAAGGAGAATGTCAATGAGCGGTCTCATGTTAGACATTAATAAACAAGACGTACACCTGAAAGATACAAATGTCAAGTTACATGTTAGTTCTTACCCGACAGTTAATTTTAGTGCTAAGACCAAAGATAAGAAATTAAAGACAGTACATATATCTATGGCTAAGAATAAAGTATGTACTTTATATACAAAGGATAGAAGGTTGCCACATCTGAAATTAAGGAGATTATAATTAGATAATTATTTTCTTGAACCTTAATGATGGGTATGTGTCTCTAAAACCTGAAATCTCGATTAGTAAATGAGATGGTTTTGTAATAGACTGTAAAATGTAATAAGTTATTATTACATACCTTCGTGATACTATGTTCTTTAGCAAGTGATATTTGTGTAACGTGGAGAACTAGTTTAAGATTCTTGTTGAACATATTTCAAATTGTAATTTAATATTTCAATGACTATAGTTTTGTATGCATGAATCTTGTTTCATCTAATATATAACATTATTGTTTGAGACATATTTTGTTGTCTCGATGACATAAATGATGAATCATGAATTGCATCTGAAATCCGACATTAATTCTGAAAGATGTAATATATATATATATATATATATATATATATATAAACTAAATTGACTAGAAGAATTTCTTTTATAATAAGAATTCTAAAATTCTAGATTTAGTTCACCATTACATCTGTGAATTTAATGAAGTTACGTATAGGACCTGGAAATTGTTATTTAATAACATATTGGATTATTTGTGTAGATATTGTTATGTCATTTTACTTAAAAGTAAAAGTGAGATATTAGAAAATTCAAAATATTTTAGATGGAAGATAAAACTCAAAATAGTAAGGTACTTAAATGATTAAGGTCTGATGGGGAGAAGAACATACCTTGAACTTGTTTGTTGGAATTTTTAACAACTCCACTGTGTAGTTCATGAAGGTTGTTGCTCCATATACACCACGATTTATTGGGATTGTAAAACGTAAAATCTAATTCCTTATTTAAATGGCTAATAACTTTCTCCAGACCTCAAGTTTACTCACACATATGTGTAAGAAACTTTGACTATGGCTTGCCATTTTTTGAATAAAGTTTTCCGTAGACATAATAAGAGTAACTTGATTGAGTTATTGATTGAGAAAGAATTGTTTATCTAATATCTTCAAATGTGGGGGCATTTTTACTAAGGTATATGTCTCTGAACACAAAAGAAAAGAAATTAGAAAAACGATTGACGCCATTTTATTGGGTCATATAAAAACAAGTTACGCCTTTAGAATTATGATTGTAAAATCTGAAATCTTAGGCTATAAGGTTTATACAATTGTGATATTACGTACGACATTCTATGATAATGTGTTTCTCATGAAAAATGGGTGTATCTAAATAAATGTCTCATAGTGATTCATTATACACATGGTCTTTTCTCGAGAACGAAGAAAGGATGAGAAATGTGGGGGCAACTTAGAATTTGCTATTTCTGAATTTATTGATTCTGATGAAATGGTTGAACAAAGGAGAAGTTAACGTACTAAGATTTTCAAGGATGATAGAAGTGAGTTTCTCACTTATAATATCAAAGATGATCTTGTTCCTTTCAAAACATGCTATGGATTCTCTAGAAGCTTAGTTTTGAAAGAATTTGTTAACAAAGAAATCTTATGAATTCTCTCAAATCATTTGTAGGAATTTATAGATTTGTCTTCTAGTTGTTCTAAAGTTGTTAGTAAATGGATCCTTAAGATGAAAATAAATTCAGACAGGATAATCAATAATGTACTTTGCTAGGCTAGTTGCAAAGGATTTTACACTACGAAGGAATAATGTATTTTGATACATATTCTTTGTTTCCTACATGAACACAATCTGAATGCTTAAGGCATTGGTTGTCACATATAATCTCATATTCAATAAATGAATGAGAATTATGTATTCTTACACGGTAATATTCACGAGAAGATATATATGTGGAATAATCTGATGGATTTGTGCATTGTAGGAATGAGAATAAAAGTGTGTAAATTTATTAAAGCTATTGCATGGCTTGAAACACGCTCCTAAGCAATGATATGAGATGTTTGATAGAGTACTATCAATGAAATGTTTCATTTCTAATAATTTTGATAAATGTATCTACTGTAAAAATCGTCAATGGTTGATTCATGTTGTTATACATAGATGATGTTTTATTTACAATATAAAAGTAATAAATTAGACTATCATTCTTATGTAATAAGTTTTAGATGAAATATATATAAGAGTTGTTTATGTGATTTTAAGGCCTAAAATCATGAGGTTTACTGATGATATAACTCTCTAAAAGTCTCATTATGTTGAGAGGATACTAGGGAAGTTTGAGTACACATCATGCAGCCATGTTAAGACTCTATATGAACTCATCAAAATGTCTTGTATAAGAATGTGACTGGAGTTCTAATGAATTAATTATGATACCTTTTGGATATTGGAAGTTTGATGTATCTTAAGAACCACACATGTACATACATTATGTTTGTTATGTGCAAGTTGAGTAGATACACCAATGATCATGCTAAGACCCATTTAGAAATCTCTTGATAGAGTATTGAGGTCGGTAAAGGGAACGTGTTACCTTGACTTCATTATGACAAATATCCTTTGGTAGTAGAAGGATATAATAATGCATGCGTGTTTGTCATGAACTCTAGGAGTAATGGTGTCTTGTGATGTATTTTCCTAATAAGAAAATGTGTTGTTTTATGATTTGTCTTGGTCTTCTTCTGAAGCTTAGTTGGGTGTTTTATATATGAAATTGAATTGGAAATTGAATGGCTGCATAGATTTTAATCTAAGTTAGCTATTGAAAAGAAATATGATTCCTGTAATTTCATTTCATATTAATAACAGTACAACTATAAAAGATATATAAAAATTGACAAGTACAATTAAAACAACATTGACACATCCAAGTCAGACTTATATCTGTAAGGGAGTTAGTGTCTTGTGGGGTTAAGGCTTGACTACGTAGGTACCTTTCTTATTATAAAGCCAATCCTTTGACTATATGTCTTAATATGGCATTAGTTGAGAAATTCAGGTTGGGGATGGGGCAAAAACCCTTCTTATTCATAGGCAGTAGCAACCCAACCCAAAAGAGTGGAGATCCCACGAATTGGGTTCAATGTGGTAGTAAGAAGCTGTCGGGTGAATTGATGACACTATATAAATTTATGTTTGATGCTTCATGCATCTGTGTGTCTATCCCCTGAAAACCTGTTTAGTGTCATAAGCTGCAAGTTAGTAAGAGATTAGTCTCTGAATGGAGTCAAGTCCTAGGACAGGATGCTAGCAGTACATCCTTGGAGACTTCAACTAAGTGATTGATGGTGTGTGGGCCACAACAAGGAATAGGGTTGCTTCCTATATCAATCATGATTCCCTGATTTGGATACATGGCCTTTAATGCATCGTTTTACTTCTTTACTGCCATGTCTTTATTATGTTGTTACCAACCGATACTCTTGCAACCAAGGTTCAAGTTCAAGACTTTAGTTCACTTAGTTCCTGCGAGAGTCTACGTTGGATAACTCAGGTAGATTCAAACTAAAAGGTATCTACTGAAAGCATAGTATGGAGGACTATTTGGCAGGGCACTACACATTGAACTTTGTGGGGGATTGTTAGATATATAGCTTTTACATCTATTATTTAGCATGGGTTAAGCCCAATGTTAAGCATCTTTCTATTATGTGAATAAGAGATGAAGTTAATTATTTATATAATTAATGGTCTCCTTTCTTTAACGATTAAGATATGTACGTTTCGTGTACAAATCTGAAACGGTTCAGCAAATTTCCGTTATGTAAATAAGAGATGAAGTTAATTATTTATATATAATTAATGGTCTTCTTTCCTTAACGAAAAAGACATGTACGTTTTGTGTACAAGAGTGATCGAGTGATTGTGTCCGTCTAGGATTAGGATGTGGGGCGTGAAAGGGTTATAAAAAGGGAAACATGTCAATAGAGTAAAAACACAATGAATTTAGTCTCTCTCTGCATAACGCATAGCCGTCAGCCGCCGTTTGCAAGAGACGAGAGATGTGTCTTCTTGACGGAGTGTTTCTCTTCTTTCCCTTCGCCCAATTAAATTGCTACTTTGTGGAGGATTGTCTTCGAAACGAAGTGAGTATTCAGAAAAGTTGTCTCGTGGAGATCCTTCTCCTGAATGAGACGAACAATGTTGTCCTTCTATTCCTTTGACACAATCTGCCCGGGTGGTGGTACCTGCTATCGCTGGGCTGCACTGGTGGTGCAAATACTTCGGCGTCAAATTGACGTGCCGGAAGAGCAACGTGAAATGCAAGCAGACATGCAGAGTGACTTGGCGTCAAACATTAGCAAGACGAGCCAATGATATAGACTTTGCTGCATTCTTAATGACTGGATGGACTGGAAGAACATCGCTTATTCGAAAGATTGCAAGGCAATGATTTCTTTAAGTATACATATGTATATACAAATATACATGTCTTGTTTCTCAACGAGACGATCCGGTCAGGAGTTTCTTACTCTTTTATTTATGTTCTCCTACAATGTTTTATTCTTGCATATCTTATCTTGATCTACCTGCAATTGTTAATTATTTGTAACTATTTGTTGTTGCATGTAACAACATTTACACCTAAATTATCTAACAACTACCACAGAAGCATATGCAGGAAGGGCATAAGGCCTAGTATCAAAACTCATTATGATTGGAGGGAAGTGAGGTAATCCATGTATATATTTAGGATAAGAGACTTTGTTATTGCATATAATTTTTGTGACCTATACTGAAACACTAACCATGGGCATAAGATCCATCTGCTAGTCCGCCGTCATATTGTTTGTTCGGCATGCAAAGCTTTTGAGAGGGCTGGTAAAGACTTGAAAACTTAGGCAGAGCATGGGCAGTTCAGACGCTGACATCTCTAACACCGGTAGCGTCCACTGCTAGACGGCTCATACACAAGTATAACTTTCTATTTAAATAGAGCTGCCTACAACGATGCAACCTACCCGACAATTTTGTTTTAGTTGCGAGCGACTGATTTTCAAGCTATGAAAAGCACAATGTTGAAATGTCCCTCCCCTTCACGCTGGGTGCACTTACTAAGCTTTGGTGACATACACCACCCAACATAAAACCTGAAGACTGGGACGTCGATGAACAACTATTTGCTTTTAGAGTATACAAATCAGAACGATGTTTAAGTATCCTCTTAGCATATGCTTTTTGCACAGAGTAATATTTTGCAATTCACATAATTGTAAAGGACGGTGAACTAAAAAAAATACATTGTAGGTAATTATTGCTACAATCACATATAGACTGCTGATGACAACTGAAGTTTTGTTGGATCAAAATTTCTAAATTAGAGTGTTTCCCTTTCATGGGATTAGGATGGAAACATGAGATTTGATCAATGTCTGATAAGAAATCCTGTAAATTTCATGGGATGGCAATAGACAAGTCTGGCTGGGGGGGTTTAGGACTATAGGATGACGGAAATAACAACCGTGGAGGATTCACGCGAGGGAGGACTATAAGAACTCCAGCTATTATGGGTGTCTAGGAGGATGGAGATGAAGTTCATCTCTTACGAGTATCTAGCGGGGCTGAGATAAAGTCCATCTCTTACGGGTGTCTTGGGGGGACAGAGATGAGTTTTGATGCTTAGATTGGTAGAATAGTAGATGTGTTGATTTAAGCATAGAGAAACCATGCTTGTTTAGAATTACAAATTTTTATGGTGTTCCTTGTTTTGTTCTAGTTCTATATGAACTTTTAAACATGTGTATGATCTTTCTAAGGTGTAACATGATCTAGGACAGGTTGATTGCATCAACCTATGGTGCTAAGCAAAAAATAGTTGATGGTTCAAATTAGGGTTTTCAAGCTATTTCATTCCCTATCACACCACCAATGGTCATACAATTCAATTGCCAATGGTGTTGCTCGGTAACTACCCTAAAGGTGACAATGATCGTCCATAAGAGATATCCACCCCAAGATCAACGAACACCATCAAACAAAGTAGTTGATATAATAGATTCCTCCGGTTCAAGCTTGGTGCATCGTGTGATCTCCTATCTACGTTGCTCATATCCTAACTACCATCTACATGGAAGCAGATCTCCTGATGTACAAAAATGAGGAAATAATCATAGGTGGCCTACCATTTTGAGCAATGGGTGGATGGAATGGGTGGTTGTGGAAGAAAAAGAAGCACATAACAATCAATCATGCAATACAAAAATTAAAGACCTATCATGATACAAAATGCAAATGAAAATGTCCTAATGCTACATTTTTGGTGGAATGATGCATGTACTATCATTCTGTCTCAAGGTGAGATGGAATATCTAAGAAAACTACACCATTTGCATATTCTTCTTAATTCTCAGGTGAGAACATGTTCCTTTCTCCCTCTTCTTCTTTATTATTTCTCAAATCCTTTTTTTTTCTTTTTTTTAGGCCCTCATTTTCATAAATGACAATGAGTTATTTGTTGGGCATTCTTCCTTTTACATAACTTGTACATTTGATGCATTCTTTTTGGAGGGTATGGAACAAATTCAACACCTTTAATATTTTTAGAAAAACATAAGAAACATGATGTACTGTATGCTCAAAAGATACAAATACAACTACATAATGTCAATTATGCAACTGCTATGACATGCACATAAAGATAATGTGCATGTATAACCATTCTCTACTTTTCATTAATTTGTTTTCTCTTTTTTTTAAAGAATATGCAAAAATGACTGTAATGCAAGACCTACCTACATGGAATGTGGCCAAAGAGTGAAATATAGTAATGTGCTCCCAGTTCTTATGGTGGAGTGTGAATGACATTGCGGTGGATAGATCACAAGACTAATTGACAGAACCATCAAAAGATATTATATGTCCCTCCTTAACGACTTGTGTACCACTAATTCAAGGGGTTTCTCTCTCTTACTTATGATTAAGGTCTCGTTACCATTTGGTCAGTTTAGGCTCAACATCCAAAACCGTCCACATTTCATGAATCATCCGGATGTAAAATTATGATCATATGTTTTAAAGTTGACCTACCCAATTATTTTCATAAGGTATGTGTTCAATTTCAAACAAAGCAAGCTTACAATTACTTGAAAAAAAATTCAAATTAATGCTCAAATTTCAACTTTCCCCATATGAAAACAAGAGATGACACATATTTTAAAATTAGACATCTACAGATTACACTAGATAGATGTGGATCCTAGAAAGCTATAAATAATAAAAACTAGAAAATACTAAAACAAAAGAAGATAAAAATAAATACTAAAATAGAAATTGTTCCATCTCCCCCCAAGCTTGAATTCAACTATGGCCTCATAGTAAAAAACAACCTTAGAAGGTGGAACGGTAATACCCTTCTATTGTTGTGGCGGTAGAAATGGCGGGTACTGCTGGGTATGGGGGTCCCACTCTGGATATTTCCCCTGAAAGCTCGGATCATAAGTCTGTTGGGTTTTAGGGGAGACAGATAAGGCAGTAAAACAAAAATTTTCTTCTCCCAAACCCAGAATAAGGAATCACATCAACGTCTATACAATAGGAAGGATGGTTTATGGAGGCGTACCTTGTCTCGAGGCTTGCTCGGCGATGTTACCTTGCGGCTTGCATGGTCTTCACCTATGATCTTGCACGGTGTCTGTGCAGCTCCTGGTCTCACCGGGACTGTCGGGATTGACAGCTGTCCTTCGAGCGGCAGAAGTCTCCCGCCTCTGTAGTCATCCACACGGACTACCTGGAACTCTGATCTCCTTGTCCCACAAGGAATCGGAAGGATTCGTACCCTCATGTCAGCGTACTAGTCACCGACACACTCTCCTGCAACCAGTTTCCTTTCTGTAGTTGTCTTTCCCTTGCTGTGCCTCCCTTATCGGGTAGCACTTGCTCGGGCTCTCTCTCGGCTACCAAAACCATAGAGAGCGACAACTTTACAGAGCAACTGGTGTTCTCAGTTGTACTTTGAGAAGCCCCTAATACCCCTATATATAGGAGGGTCATAGGATAGGGTTCTCTATCCCGGGCAATGCAGGATTATAGCAGGGGTAGAAGGGTTCAAAATTTTCCACAAAACAACCAACTGCGCCAGCTAAACCGATCAATTCAACCCTGAAATGGTCCTTTGGTGACCTCAACCGATCGGTTCACACCTGAACCGATCGTTTGGGACACCTGAGTTGATCGGTTCACTTCTGAGCCGATCGGTTTGTGGTCCTGGTCCAACTCAAATTGACTTCCATATTTGTTTCTGATTAATCAAATATCAATCCTTGTCCAAATCAAATTTGTACAAGTGAAACAAATTGTTTTTGCAAAATTGTCTTCTGACTTTCCAAATGTTCTTTCTTAGACCAGTTGAGCCGATCAATTCAACCCTTGAACCGGTCGTCTCATCCTATCTTGAGTCGATCGGTTCATCACATGATCCGATCGGTTCATCACATGTTCTGATCGGTTCATCACATGAGCTGATCGATTGGGGCAACAGACTATGCAAATCAGTCAATCATAGTTTCAATCAATCTGATACTCTAATCAATCGGTCCAACACCTTGAACACTATGATATTGAGCTATTAATTGATTGAGTGTTTAATTGAACTACTAAACTCCTTTAGTAATCAATCTAAACATCATTTGTGGATAAACTCCTCTTCCAGGTTAAATCCTATGTGTGTGACCCTACATGTCCATTTCACGTTGACAGTGCAAGTCCATAACACTTATGAATTCACAAGCAAAGAGCAGTGCTACCCAAGTGAAATAGAAAGTTGGAGAACAACTTTCAATCCTACAATCTATGAATGGTGTTACAATAAATGTATAATTCCTTTGTCACTAATGTCCTGAATGAGCTCAAGGCAAGGAACAGTCATCCTTTCAACGTTCATCCATTTCCTTGATCTCAGAGTAGACTGGGTGAGATGTGTGTGACATCAATATCTCATATTGATTCACACATGCATGTGCATGCCTTTCTCAATCCTACTCATCAAGTGGCCATGGACATTAAACTCCCTTAGGAGGGACAACTCCCATATCTATCACTCACCCCTCAAAAGCCCCATGTGTCAAAGCCATCCAATCATCACCTTTATAACAACCCATGTTTTGGGACTGTGTTTGATGATGTCAAAGTGTACCCAATGACATGTGTTGAGTGTAGTGATTTTAGGTCAAAGAATCACATTCACCACCATCACTGTGAGAGCTGACTGTGACTACCAAATCATGGTTCCATGTGTCACTCTCACGGTGGGTCTGTCTGGTACACTTGTTCTCTAACAAGTACCTATGTGCTTGGTTTGATATCACTATATCATGACTAATGAGATTCTATTATCAACCAACACACAATCTAGTCTTTAGTGTTATTGATGTCTATGGTTATTTCCACAATAACAACTGACTAGGGACATAATAAGAATGTATATTCTTAACATCTATATGATCTCATCATTTAGGTCCTTAACCTAAAAGCATACGTCATTGAGTAAAACAATTCTTTAGACATCTATCATGTTACACTATCATCTCAGAAAT
This sequence comes from Alisma plantago-aquatica, assembly GCA_963693085.1. NCBI lineage: Eukaryota > Viridiplantae > Streptophyta > Magnoliopsida > Alismatales > Alismataceae > Alisma > Alisma plantago-aquatica. The sequence goes on along the minus strand of OY856409.1, from coordinate 1,624,502,459 downwards.
AGTTAAAACATATAGATTGGAAATTGCCTTTATTATTATTCACATCATTTACAAAGTATCCCATTACAATCATCAAATGACTTGCTCTATGGGCATACATAACAATAGACTCCCACTTGCACTTAGAGCCAGTCACCTAGGAACCTCAGTCCTTGTGACCTAGCATGACCATCATGCTTCTGCTGACAAAGGGCCTTAGTCAGTGGATCAGCTATGTTGTCTTCAGTTGGTACTTTGCAAATCTTCACATCTCCTCGTTGTACAATCTCTCATATGAGATGGAAGCGCCGCAGTATGTGCTTGGACCGCTGATGTGATTTGGGCTCCTTAGCTTGAGAAATAGCTCCATTATTGTGATAATAAAGCTCAATTGCATCACAACTACTGGGAACTACACCAAGTTCAGAGATGAACTTCCTGATCCACACAACTTCCTTTGTTGCATGCGAAGCAGCAATATACTTGGCCTCTGTAGTAGAATCGGCATTTGTTTCTTTCTTGGAACTCTTCCAGCTCACAGCTCCATTTTTTAGGCAAAACACAAATCTTGATTGCGATATGTAATCATCTTTGTCAGTTTGGAAGCTTGCATCGGTGTAACCCTTTACAACCAGTTCTTCCTCGCCGCCGTATACAAGGAACTGATCCTTAGTCCTTCACAAGTACTTGAGGATGTTCTTTATGGCTGTCCAGTGAGCATCCCCGGGATCTGACTGGTACCTGCTCGTCATGCTGAGGGCATACGAGACATCTGGGCATGTGCACAACATAGCGTACATGATGGATCCAATGGCTAATGCATATGGGATCCCATTCATACGCTCCCTCTCTTCACAAGATTGGGGACATTGAGCTCTAGAGATGGTGACTCCATGTAGCATGGGGTCGTTGCCTCTCTTTGAGTTATCCATGCTGAACCGCTTCATCACCTTATCAATGTATGTGCTTTGACTTAGTCCGAGAAGCCTTTTAGATCTATCTCTATATATCTTGATTCCTAGAATGTAGGATGGTTCTCCTAAGTCCTTCATTGAGAAAGTATTCACAAGCCAAATCTTTACCTTCTCCAAGGCTGAGACATCATTCCCCATCAATAGTATGTCATCCACATACAATATGATGAATGTGGTCGTGCTCCCACTAACCTTCTTGTACACACAAGGTTCATCTTCATTTTGAATAAAGCCAAACTCTTTGACTTCCTCATCAAATTGAAGATTCCAACTCTGAGATGCTTGCTTCAATCCATAGATTGACCTTTACATCTTACAGACTTTATTGGCATTCTTTGGATCTACAAAACCTTCAGGTTGGGTCATGTACACATCCTCATTTATATTCCCATTAAGGAATGTGGTTTTAACATCCATTTGCCGAATCTCATAGTCATAGTAAGCCACAATAGCAAGCATGATCCTGATGGACTTACTCATGGAAACTGGAGAAAAAGTTTCGTCATAGTCAACACCTTGAACTTGTCAAAAACCCTTTGCAACCAATCTACCTTTATAAGTTTGCACATCGCCATCCATGTCGGTCTTCTTCTTGAAGACCCACTTGCACCCTATGGGTTTTATCCCTTCAGGTGGTTCCACCAAATTCCATAGTTTGTTGGAGTACATGGATTCCATCTCGGATTTCATGGCCTCAAGCCATTTCTCAGAATCTGGTCCCTCCATAGCCTCTAGATAGGCAGTTGGATCATCATCTATGATCAACTCACCACCTTCCTGAGTCACAAGGTATCCAAACCTCTTAGGTTTAAGGTGTGTCCTACTCGATCTATGAGGTCCTTGTATTACTTGAGGAGACTGTGATTCCACAACACCTTGTGAATCTCTTTGTTCCTCTTGTACATCTACCAGTTCAATGTTTTCTTTTTGGGCTTGAACCTCTTCAAGCTCTATTTTCCTCCCACTACTTCCTTTGGAAATAAATTCCTTTTCTAGGAACACAACATCCCTGACAACAAACACTTTGTTGTCAGTTGGGTGGTATAAGTAATATCCCTTGGTCTCCTTATGATATCCAACAAAATAACATTTATCGAACTTTGGTCCAAGCTTATCAGGAAACATTTTCCTAATGTAAGCCTCACACCCCAAATCTTCATAAAAGATATATTGGGACGCTTCCCAGTCCATATCGCATATGGTGTCTTTTGAACCGATTTATATGGTACTCGGTTAAGTGTAAACGTGGCGGTTTTAAGAGCATGACCCCAGAAGGAAATCAAAAGATCAGAAAAACTCATCATTGATCGCACCATATCAAGTAAAGCGTGATTCCTTCTTTCAGACACACTGTTATGCTGTGGTGTTCCAGGCGGAGTCCATTGTGACACAATACCATGGGCTCATAGAAGGTCCTCAAACTCCTGGCTTAAGTATTCTCCACCTCGATCGGATTCAAGTTCTTTAATACTTTTACCAAGTTGGTTTTGTACTTCATTCATGAAATCCTTGAACATTTCAAGGGTTTCTAACTTATGTTTCATCAGGTACACATAGACATACCTACTGAAGTCATCAATGAAGGTAATAAAGTACTGATACCCATTTCTGGCATTAGTTCTAAAAGGCCCACATACATCGGTATGTATGAGTCCTAATAGATCACTAGCTCTCTCACCTTTACCTGAAAAGGGAGTCTTGGTCATCTTGCCCAACAAACAAGATTCACATATCTCTATTGATTCATAATCAAAAGAGTCTAGATAACCATCTTTATTGAGTCTAGAGATGTGCTTCTCATTTATGTGCCCTAGACGATAATGCCAAAGATGTGTTTTGTTTGAGTTGTTGAGTTTTTTCCTTTTGGTGTTTACATTGTATACACTTGTCTCTAGATCTATCAAGTATAGACCATAAGACATTGGGGCACTGCCATAAAAGATCCCTTCTTTTGAAATGGAACACTTTCCATTCTTAATAAGAAATTCAAAACCATCCTTGTCCAAACAAGAGACCGATGTTCATGATCAAGGGTGTCATATTAATTATGAAAACCTATGGTCATCCTCTTAGGTCATGTTTTGTCTCAATTAGACGTTTAATTATCACCCACTAATTATTCTAATGATGTTATCAATCAATGATGATATTGGCTTAATATTTGATGGTGTTAACTGAATGTATTACTGATCTAGCAACCAATGGTGACCTAATGATCACAATTAATGGTGGATCAGGTCATCACCATATATTATGAATTAGGAATGTAATTGTTGTTTTGACTAAACCTTAAACCAATGGTTCCTTGGTTCAATTGATTTAATGGTTAAACTTATACTTCAATTGATAACCTTGAACAATGAACATGATCCAATGAATAATATTGAATGCTTCAACATCCAATGGATTAGAATAAATCACATGGTATTATATGGGTTCTAGTGAAGATAATTTAATGGTTCAATACCATTAATTTGTAGTCTTACCTTTTCCATTATATAGTTATATTTGATAAATCACTATAATAAGTGGATGTGTAACTCCCATGTGATCTAGCTTGTTATACCTAACCTTAATGTAATTATATGATGTTGATTGGTTATAATCAGACCTCTTGAATTATTAATGTGATAATGAATTACACTCTTATGGTGTTGAAACCACAATGCAGTACTATTTGAATATCATATTGCCTTACCATGTTAATATCTATGGACACATATGTGCTAATGATCCTCTGATCCTTGTTTCAGGCATGAAATGATGATGATAACCTTACTATGAATAATGTGATGGTCTTAATGACCTTTGGGCATGTTTGAATCCATGATTGAGGTGAAATCCTCTTCATGTTCCAATAAGGGTTAAAACCCTGGAACTTGTGATAAGATATTGGTATCTTGTAAAAGTATGATGATAAGTGTGGTCCATTAATTTGCAATGAATGATAGCATGCAATGATGTGATTAAGATTTATATCTCAAATGTTTTATATCTTTTAAAGTTGTTATACATATACTCTTGTTAAAAAATAATTAGGATTTGAATGTCCATTTGTATGATTTAGCCTTAATTCACCCAATTGTCATAACTAATTAAGTGAAACTCTAATCATGTAGTGCCCTGTGCCATAGATCTATTTGAGTGTCAGAAATTGCCAAATAGTGAAATGAGTATTCCTAAGGGATACTCAAAGTGCATACTAATGAGTATGTGGGGTGCTTGTCATCCTAAATTTAAGTATTAGGGAGGATGGCATTGGTCATACCTAGCCCTCAGTTTGAGAATGCCTGTGGTCGTGTCTCAGTGATTATATATATATGATGATGAGATTGGAGGACAACTATGGTTGTACCTCGGATGGTAGGGTATGCATACCTACCTCCTTTCACTAGTGCCATGACTTGTACCAAGGACAGACTAGGCTGTTAGCATCTTGACCTTATGTGTCGTTGTGGCGGACCAGTACTGACCGGGGGTGGAGAAGATCTTAGGAGTCCGATTTTTCCTATATCTTGTATGGCACTGATTTTGACTTAGTAGTGGTCAGTTGGGACTTGAGTGGTATTTCTCAAATCCCTCATGGAAATGTAATAAAATAAGTGATATAAGCCGTGTACTATACTAACTATGGTTAAATATGTCTCACATTGTTTGATTAGTCTTTAACTTGTCTTTATAACTATGATATCATTGTTTACATGATGATATCATATGAACTTTGAGTAATTATACTTCTTGTCAAGTTAATTTGCTTAATGGCTTAGTATGATTAACCTATTCAATCTACTTAAATTGCTGATTCATTACTGTATCTGCTCAGTTCATTTACTGTCAATCAATATGTTATAATCAATATATGTTGGAGAGAGTTATATCTCTCGTTGGGACTGGGTCTCACCCGTAGGTCACCACATTTTTTTAGGTGGTCGCGAGCAACGAGGTTGAGGTCGCACTATTGAAGAGAACCAACTTGGTGATCAATAGGTTCAGAAGGTTGGTTAGTTGTAGATGTTAGTAGTAGAGTCCTAGTGTCATCCCTGTACTCTCAGGTCTGGGTATGGGATGTGTTTTCTAGATGATATATTTGTCTCGACACGAGATTTTGGTAGTATACCAATGTTTGTAAATATATGGCATGTACATGTGAAATATGTTTTGTATGCAGGATGTGACTGAGATCTTTGGACCCATATGTAAATACTTGTTACAGTATATGAGAATGGAATGATTGACCTTTTATAAATGTTCTAGAGTTTATTTACATTGTTGGAACTGGTTTTAATTATTCTACATTTTTGACTATGTGATAAATTAGTAGTTGATCGTGTTTTGTGTTTTGAGTAATCTCGTTAGCATGATGAGGTGTCACAACCTCCCTCGTTTCCCTTTCTATTCATTTTATTGCTGGGGGTATTTTGGTAATTTCATGTGGTTGTATTTCTTCTCTATGTGCCTGTGTCTAGTTGACATGGTTGAGTGGTCGATCGAGTTGGCCAGTTCTGATTGAGCCAACTCAGATGTGTGGGCCACTCCCTCTCTGTATCTCTTTTCTTCTCTCAACGATTACTGCTGACGTGGATTTCTCTGATTGGCCTATTTTTGAAAATCCATAATAAATTATCTACTGATAAGAAAATTACAAATAAATGGTCAATAAAAATAGAAAAATATAAGATTTCTAATGGTACTAGTTTTGTTGCCAAAATCTAATGTTCTAAATATATGATTTATTGGACTATCCTAATAATATCATAACTTGCAAAATTCATAACTAATAATGTATAAGTCAAAAAAATATATTAAAATATGCTTTGAACGTATAAAAATATAATAAAAAACATGGTGTAGTTTTAACAACGTAAATTAGTTGCAAGGAAAAAGGTGATTTTTAGGGTTTTGAATAATTATTGTAAATCTAACCCTAATTCTACATATATACTTAATAGGTTCTTTGGAGGCCTAGGCTTAGACCTAGATTAGACTTTGGACTGTTAGACTCTAAAGAAAAGTAGTATGATTGCATATTCTATTATTCACATTGAGCAATCTCTTTCTCTTAATGTATGTTTGTATCTCCTATTATTCTCATTGAGCAATTAACCTAATTTTATCCTAGATTAATGTATGCTTGCATCCCACATTATTTTGATATTGAGAAATTTATAATTCCTCTCTCTTAATGTATTCTTACAAACCACATTATTCATTTTGAGCAATATCCTATTTTTATCTTTCTCTTGGTCCTATTTACAATAGCCTACACAATAATGTTTCTCTTTTAAAAATATATTTCAAGTGGAATACTTTATTTTCATTTGATCTTGCGATCATTGTAATATGATTAGGAATTCTTTTGACTCTATCCTATAAATTGTTTCATGGTGAAACTTTACTTGGTGATACATGCTCTTTTCGCTCACTTTTGTGGTGGTTGCTTATATTGTCATTTATGTAGTGACAAATCTTGTTTAATCTGATTACACTTTTTACTTGCCTCTCTAATAAGCATGTTATGTAACTCAGTTGCCCTAGAGTAGTGTAATTGCATTAGTTTTCAGGTCATGTGCCCTTATTACACTTTTGGGATAGAGGTTATGTGCCCCATACATGGGTTTAGGGTTTATGAGACTTGGCCCACACTTTATATTAGGGAGTTTGGTTATGTGCCATTCTCTATCAGGTTTCAAGTTTATGAGGCTTGGCCGCCATTGCCTTTATATTGTTCTAGTGTTATGCTTATCTCACATGCATGAAAGTTGATGATTATGGGGTGTGTGCCCTAATTCTTTATATGTGCTACTATGGCACAATTTCATTTGTTTATTTTATGGCAAATATCTCTTTTATTATGATTCGTTTCTTTTATGCTCAACTGGGTAGTCCTTTTCTTTTCTATGGGAAGACTTTAATTTTGACATCCTTTATTTCATAATTTTTCTCAATCCATATTTAGTTTGCACATACCAGCTTTTTGCTGATGTCTTTGACTTTTTCTCCTCTTATTGGAGTATGCTTCCAACCCCAAATGTTGGTACAGGAGAACATGGCTTTCAACATGGACTTAACTTAAGGAGTTTAAGCTTGGAGACAAACTTGTTATGGTTTGGATTTCCCTCTACTCGATCCTTATGATGTAATATGCATATAAACCCTATATGGAATAAGATGATGTACTTTTGTAAAATTGAATATAGTCATTCCTTTTATTCTTCTACTACACTCTGGTAGTTTTGAATACCATTAATAAAATTTAAATATTTTACATGCACTCCAACATATCTTTTGGAGTGTTTGGACTGGAGGTTCTATTCTTATAATTTTTAGTAGGGAGTGGATCCCCTTACTAGTCCCACTCCTTACAACATGGTATTAGATCCCATGGTAGTCGGAATCTAACCATTTCCATTTTGTCTCCCTAATTAGAACCCTTGCCTTAGATAGTTCCCTCTATGCGAGTTGTTCAACCTAGGTTTGATTTATGATGATTCATGAGATAATGAAAGGTCGATATGAGGTATCCATTAGAACCATGTTTGGTAAACTCTAATAATGTAATGAGGTTTTAGGTGATCTTACCCTATCATATAAATTAATGATGACACATATCTTGGATACAATAAGGTTTTGGCTTGATGATGGAGTCGGTTGACGATGAGATACTGGTAGGATAAGGAGATTTTAATATGAAAAAAATTGTGAATTTGTTTTAACAATTGATTTTGGATCCATATTCTATATTATGTTGAAAAGATTTCTTCACCAAAAAATAAAATATTTATCATTATACTACTATATGCACAAAAATTTTCTCTATTTTGTCATTTGTTTCTTGAACTAAGTCACAATGAAGTGATATGAGAAGTTTTAGTACATAAACCCTAAACATAGTTGGAATAGAATCTAACCCTAGTTTTGTATATGAAGAGTGACTAGGAATATGTGAAGTAATATAAAGGTATAGTGGGCTTACCCTTTGTACCCTATTATTTTTTGCTTGTGTATGTAGGGTTAGAGATACAAGGACCTATAGCACAACCCTAAGTTTTTATGACATGTTAAGTAGATACATCTCTAAAACATTCACAACTATAATATATGTGGGTTACCCTAAATGTTGTCAGTTTGTTTTATTAGGTTCAACCTTGTAACGGGTGGAGAGTAGTTGGTTGTTTATGTTTGGATCAATAGATTTTGAGGATGAAATCCTTTTAAGGGGTGGTGTTATGACTGCATCTGAGCTTACTTGGTAAACTAGGGTTTACCTGGATGATTATATGCTTAATTGGATTGATCATTTCTTAAATATAATTAATGATGATAATTCAATTATGATGTTTTGAACCTAATAAGAACGTTAAGTGATCTATTTTTGAGAAATTAGGGTTTGAGAAATATAAACCCTAGTTGGCTGAAATTAGGGTTTTGATGGTACATGAGTATGAAATTTGATCAGGATAACAACATGGTAAATGATTTTTCTTATTTTATACAAATTTTTTATTTAATTGAATTTTGGATATGTTATGGATAACTCAATCATGCATATCGGAGAAAACTTTTAGAATATTTGAGTGTTCTTTGAATGTGGTTCTCGGTCGAACTATACTTTGACCAAAATGCTAACAGAGTGCTTTTTAGCAGTGTAGTGTTTTATTTTTAATTATTTATTGGTCACACGAAATGATATGAAATTTTAACTGTAGTTCTAAAACTCAATCCTAAACAGTATGTAAAATTTTCATAATTTTTTATTTTGTTTAGATCTTATCAGTAGACGAACTACAATAACTGACATTTCTACATAATTCTAGATAGTAGTGACTATTAGATTTTTAGTTATTTAATAGAAGCATGGAATGATATAAAATTTTAACTAAAGCTTTAAAACTCAATTATACACGACATCATAAACTTTCATAATTTTTGGAGAAGGTTTGATCTTTGAAATACACGAATTCACAGAAACCTTTTTATCACAGAAAAATATGCTAAAATAAGAAAAGGTTTAGTGAGGGGTCAATGTGCAATTAACCCAAGCAGCTCAATTGCTCTATATGGTCAAACTAACACACAAGGAGCTCTAATAATTAGTGATTAAATCCATAGAAACAAAATCCTAGATGGAGAGAGAGAGAGTTAGGGTTTGAGAGGAGAAATTGATGGAGATGCCGACCTAGGGTTTTACGGTCCAAGGAATGATGAAATCATGTAAGTTTAGCTTCTTTGGATATAGTTTTATGGTGAATCTTCTCTCACATGTCAAAATTCCATCCCTCCTATGATCTGATCCAAAATGGTATCAAAACTTCTCCTTTTATCACTCTTTCTTCATAATCCCTCATTTTTAGGGTTTCTGAGTTGAAAGGAAGAAGAATAGGGTAAATTGCTAGGGATTTGATATGGGTTCGAGAATTTCAGATATGGGATACATTTTTAAGGTGTTTTCACACCTTAGGGTGAGTGGGAACTTCCTTTAAATAGTATATTGCACAAAAATTGGCGAAATCAACCATAATCTTTAATTGCTTAGTATGCGACTACAAACCCTGAATTGTCTATTTGTTCTAAGTTGTTGCAAAATGATATGAAATGGATTCTTCATTTGTTGGAATGAATTTCAGATTATCAAATCATATTAGAAAGTTATACAATGCATTCTAATGAGAATTCCCTAAGTATTCATAGAGGTTATAAGAGTAAACTGAAATATAGGGAATTTGTCTATGACTGAAATTTGCTGTATAAGTAAATAGAGAAAGTTGCTTATCTAGATCCCCTTGATTTTGAATGATTGTTTATCTAAATTCATAGTACATATATGTCAGATACTATCTTAGATTTCATTTAAAGTGAGTATTGTTTGTTTGGTATCTCAGTGAAGAGGGTGAAACCCTAGATGCGAGGAAAGTTGGATATTTGCAAATAGATATCGTGAAATCCATTTGAAGGGATTTTCTTGACATGATAGACTTTATTTATTCAATGTTATTATTGATGTATGCTATCCACTACTATAGAAACATCATTCTATGTCACTTTAGATGCCTCAGTTTTTTTAGTAAAACCGATGATGTTAACATTAAATGTCAGTTAATAAGGACATCTGACATCTATATTTGAAGACCAGCCAGACACGGGTATCGCTTTTCATTCAGTGTCGGTTGAAGAAAAGAAACTGACGCCTAAAGTAGCCCGTGAAATCCAATTTTTTTGAGCAAAAAGTATTTGCGCCAAAGTATCAGACACAACGTCGGTGTTTTACCTAATAACCGACACTGAATGAAAATAAAATTTGCGCCAAAAGTTCTAATATCGGAGTCAGTTGTCTTAGCATAACTGACGTGATAAGGGTGTGCATGCCATCCCCGCCAAAAAAATTAGGTAAAGGAAGGTCCAATTGGACATCGGTTTGTTACTATCAACCGACACTTAAGATGTTAGGTGTCAGTTTTGTAGATAATCGACGCCTTTTACAAACTTAATTATCCCGCGATCACCCGAGTCTTCCCCTTTCTTCTGTTTCATTGCTCCTCTCCTGCTGCTCACCTAAAATAGCCTAAAATCGCCCGATGACAACCTACTGCTCGCCGTCGCTGTTGCTGGTGCGTCTCTGCTCGCCGCCGCCATTGCCGCCGCCGCCGCGTCCTCCTTCTCCTACTGCTGGTGATGCTCTTCTCACCGACCTCTACTGCCGCCGCTTGTAGCTCTACTCGTTGCCTCCTTCTTTGCTCACCATTGTTGCTCTCACACCGCCGCCACTGCTCTTGTCCACACTGCTAGGTAGCCCTAGGTCATACTAATTTATGTGTAATGTTTTTCTTGATGATGAACATGCATGGACACTCGGAATGTTGAAATCAATGTTATGGAATGACAACACATGTATTTGTTGGCCTAGAAACCCTTCCAAGATTTACTCATTCGGAGTAAATCTTGGATAGTCCCTGGTTTGGGATTGTTCTTGAACACCTAATCTCACTTAGGATGTAAGTGTATAATGTGTATTTGGTTTTCAAGAAAATTCCGACAACATTTCCCCGTTTGTTCTTTAAGTACATCTGTACTTGGAGAACAACGGGGAAATTGTGTCGAAATTTTCTTGAAAGCCCAAAACACATTATACACTTACTAGTGAGATTAGGTGTTCAAGAATGGGATAGGTGGTACACATTTATTATATATAAGAATGACATCACATGTATTTGTTGGCCTAGAAACCCATCCAAGATTTACTCATTAGGAGTAAATCTTGTATAGTCCCCGGTTTGGGACTGTTCTTGAACACCTAATCTCACTTAGGATGTAAGTGTATAATGTGTATTTGGTTTTCAAGAAAATTTTGGCAGCATTTCCCCGTTTGTTCTCTAAGTACATATGTACTTAGAGAACAATGGGGAAATGCTGTCGAAATTTTCTTGTAAACCTAATACACATTATACACTCACTAGTGAGATTGGGTGTTCAAGAATGGGATAGGTGGTACACATTTATTATATATAAGAATGACAACACATGTATTTGTTGGCCTAAAGTTTTAACCATGCAAAACTCTAATCCTAGACCCTAATCTTATTGTAATACATACTTGTTTTCTCTTTGATCATAGAATGGATAGATCATGGATGCCCATTCGCAATAGCTGCACCCCATAGTTTATTTATGGTCTTGACCAATTTATTAGATTTATCGAGGAACATAGGAAATAACCTGGAGATAGGTTCTACTATCCATGTAGGCATTGCGGTAACAACTTGAAAGTCATCACTGGTGACGAAATCAAAAGTCATTTCATGTGCAACATGATTATAGAAGGCTATACAGAATGGCACTGGCATGGAGAGATTTCAAACCCGAAACTAGTGGATGTCGATAGTAGTGCTTGTGTGGAAGAAGAAATGGCCTCCAATGACGTAGATGTGAATGAACCAGTTCCAGTAGACATCATTGATGCGATGCTGGATAGTTGTGGGGTAGAGCACACCGATCCACCTCCCATTTTTAGAAACATTGTGCATGATGATGAGATATCATTATACACAGGTTGTACTAAGTTTACGAAGCTTAGCGCTGTGTTGAGATTGTATAAGTTGAAAGCTAACAATAGATGGAGCGACAAAAGCTTCACGTCATTTTTGTCTTTGTTGAAAGAAATGCTTCCTGAAGGAAACGAGCTGCCAATCTCAACATACCAGGTAAAGAAATTGTTGTGCCCAATGGGAATGGATGCCAAGAAGATACACACATGCTTGAATGATTGTGTATTATTTCAAAAGGACTCTGTGGATTTGAAAGATTGTCCAAAATGTGGTGCGTCACGGTATAAATTGATGACTTCGGGGGAGTCCAAAACTAGTTCTCCTGCCAAGGTGATGTGGTATCTACCTATAATATCATAGTTTCAACGCTTGTTTACCAATCCGATAGATGTGAAGAATTTGAGGTGGCATGCAGATGTTAAGAAAAATAATGATGGGATCCTAAAACATGCGTCTAATTCCTCACAGTGGAAGAAGATTGATCTATTGTACCCTGAATTTGGTGAAGAAGTCAGGAATCTAAGACTTGGGATTTGTATAGATGGGATGAATCTGTACGGGACATTGAGCAGCCAACATAGCACTTGGCCTATCATTCTTGTTATAGACAATCTTCCTCCCTGGCTGTGTATGAAAAATAAGTACATAATGCTGTCGTTGGTAATATCGGGCCCTAAACAACCTGGAAATGACATCAATGTTTATCTTGAACCTCTAATTGATCACTTAAAGAAACTCTAGGGTGAAGGTGTGATGACCTATGATGCTTCACAAAGAGATACATTTCATTTGCATGCTATGTTGTTTTGCACTATTAATGACTTTCCAGCATATGGGAATTTGTCTGGATATAGTGTTAAAGGAGCTAAAGCGTGTCCTATATGTGAAGAGAACACTGATTCAACAAGACTAAAACATGGCAGTAAGACTGTATATCTCGTTCATCGAAGGTTTCTTACAAAATTCCATCCATATTGTAGGAAGCGCAAAGCATTGAATGGATTGAATGAGGAACGAAGTGTACCTAAACCTATACCAGGGGAGGTTGTTTATGAAAGAGTAAAAGACTTTGTCAACGAATTTGGTAAAAGATCACAATGTACTATGGCCACACAGAGTGACAAATCTTTATTCAAGAAGAAGTCAATATTTTAGGTTCTTCCTTATTGGAGTTCTTTGACAGTCAACCATTGTATCGATGTCATGCACGTTGAGAAAAATGTCTGTGATAGTGTCATTGGTACTTTGTTGAATATACCAGGTAAGACTAAAGATGGGATAAAATCCAAACTGGACCTATGTGAAATGGGAATAAGGTCAGAATTAACAGAATTTCGTGCAATGGGAAATCAAAGAACATACTTACCTCCCACTTGCTACACATTGTCTAGAAAGGAGAAGAAAGCTTTTTGTGAATGTTTGGTAAATGTTAAGGTGCCACATGGTTACTCATCCAACATCCGTAGATTGGTATCAATGAAAGATCTGAAGTTGATAGGTCTTAAATCTCATGATTGTCACACTCTAATGCAACAAATATTGCCTGTGGCAATTAGATCTATATTGACGAAGCATGTAAAGTTTGCAATCACCAGACTTTGTTTCTTTTTCAACAGTCTGTGCAGCAACATTATTGACCCTGATACTCTCGATAATTTGCAAAGAGAAGTGTGTGTTACCCTATGTCATCTTGAGATGTATTTTCCTCCGTCATTCTTTGATATCATGGTACATCTTGTTGTCCACTTGACTAGGGAAGTGAAAATGTTGGGATCAATTTTCTTGCATTGGATGTATCCCTTTGAACGATACATGAGCATTTTTAAAAGTGATGTTCAAAACCGTTATCGGCCTGAAGGGAGTATTATTGAGGGTTATGTGGTGAGAGAGGGTATGGATTTTTGCAATGACTTTCTCAGTGGTAATGACACTCCTGGTAATGACAAGAATATTGAGGAGCAATTTGGCAAAGGAATTTTAGGATCACAGGTGAAAGTAATCAGCAGTGAGCAGTTGGAACAAGGTCACTTGTATATTTTACACAACATGGACGAAGTGAGTATTTACATCGAGGAACATACCAATTTCATCAAGAGACAATATCCTCAAGCCAATACAATGTGGCTTGCTAGAGAGCATAACAATTCATTTATTAAGTGGCTCAAAGATAAAGTCATACATCAACTATCTCAAACACCAGATGATATTACTAAAACTATCAAATGCCTCGCCTTTAAATTGAAATTGAATGTTATGTCTTATGAAGGGTATGACATTAATGGATTCACATATTACACAAAGCGCCAAGATGATAAGAGTGTCGTCCAAAATAGTGGGGTCACCCTTCAAGCGTCGACTATGTTTTTTGCAAGTGCAAAGGATAAGAGTCCACGTGAAGCTAAAATGTCATATTACGGTGTCATTGAAGACATATGGGAGTTTGACTACATAGATTTTAGAATTCCTCTCTTCAAATCTAATTGGGTTGATAACACCAAAGGAGTTATAGTGGATGAATTGGGTTTCACTTTAGTGAACTTTGAAAAGATTGGCGAGAAGGGTGAACCATTCATATTGGCATCATAGGCGAAACAAGTATTTTATATCGATGATCATGCAAATGATAAATGGTCGGTTGTTCTTCATGGTAAAAGATAGTTCATTAAAGATCCTATAGATGAAGAAGAGTACTATGATAAGTACGATGACTCTAGTCCATTCTCAGTTGGGTTGCCAACACCAGCAAATATTGAAGCTAATGATGACTTGTATGTGCGCGGAGATCACAATGAAGGATTGTTAATTGATAAAAAATCGCAATATTGGAGGCATGTTTATATTTTTTTATATGTTTTATTTTTCTGAATGTGAACTTTACAATGTGAATTACTTTACAATGTGAATGTGAACTTTACAATGTGAATTTTACAATGTGAATTACTTTACAATGTGAATGTGAACTTTACAATGTGAGATTTACAATGTGAATTACTTTATAATGTGAACTTTACAATGTGAATTACTTTACAATGTGAATGTGAACTTTACAATGTGAATTACTTTACAATGTGAATGTGAACTTTACAATGTGAGCTTTACAATATGAATTACTTTACAATGTGAACATTACAATGTGAATGTGTACTTTCAGATGGCTGAGCATTCTCCTGATGACCGTTCTAATGATTACCGTGAGGGTTATGACATCAATGTGCCGTCTCACAATGTAAGTTTTAAAAATATATATCATATATTTATATCTATATGTCCATTTCTAGTTATATCCTGTAAGTGTGTTTATTTTGTCAAATTTTAGGTTGATGATGCAAATGTACCCTCTGAAGCACTTGAGGCACTTGATGAGCAGCACCAAAAAGTTGACAAGAGAAGGGGCATCACTATGATGAAGAAGTTAATAGCACAAAGGGGCAATGGACCCAAACTTGTTGTAGATTTTGATAATGTAGGAAATGCAATTGGAGTGAATCACAATTCGTTTGTTTCATATCTTGGGTATGTTACTCGTAGCCATTGCGGTTATAAGATAGATTCTTGGCATAAAGTTCCTAAGGGGAAGAAAGACGTAATATGGAAGGATTTATGCGTGAGTTATTATTAATTTGCAATTCTATTTGTTAGATTACTAATTTTTTGGATACTAGTTAATAGCAATTCTATTTTACAGAATATATTTGAATTGGATGAAAAGCTGCATTGTAAATGTGTGATGCAATGCTGTGGGAGAGTCCTAAGGAACTATAGGACAAATCTCACCCGAGAATACATAAAATAAGGTGACAAGAGGAAGAAGACAACCACAGAACAGTGGAACTTCCTGAACCAAGAAGAATGGGATGCGTTTGTTGCTTCAATAAAAACTGATGAATTCAAGGTATTAGGCGTCACTCCAAATTTAATTAATATACGCTGTATTCACCTATTCAAGATTAACATTTAGTGTTACTAACCAAATCATTAATATGCATACTAACTAGGACCTCAGTGAGGTGCAAAAAGCAAGGCGTGCACTGAATGTGTATGACCATACAATGGGTCCAAAGGGGTATGCAGACATTCACCAAAGACTATAGTCTGAGGCTACTGCTCAGTCTGTTGCTACTCAAGAGTCCTCTACTATAGGTAGCACACCTCTGCCTCGCCATGATGTCTGGATAGCTGGGAGGCACAATAAGAAGGGAGAAATAAGGAAGCCCGTAACTGCTGAGGTGGCTGCAAAAATGGTAAAATATAACTCTTAGAGCAATCATTCGAATATTAATTATTTGTGGTGTTTACTTAATTACAAATTTTTGTTTTGGCAATTAGCGGGAGCTGCACGAGCTGAGGAAACAAGGCAAGTTCATCCCTGAGGGCACAAGGGATGAATTGACAGTTGCTCTGGGTAACCCAGAGCATCCTGGATGTGTTAGGGCTGCAGGCGCTGGTGTGGGCATCAAAGTGTTCTTTGAGCCATCCCAATGCAAACTTGTCCCAAAAACGGGACTTGTACAAGAAGATGTAACATATTATTTCTTTATAATGTTACAGTAAAAGAGAATTCAATAATTAGAAGATAACATTTCTTTTATCCATGTATAGGTAGATAAGCTAGTTGATAGGAAACTCAAAGAAGCACTGAGCAAGTGGCATGCATCTCAGACTGCCACTCAACAGACAGTACCTATGGCGTCCCGCTCTACTCCTACTGCAGAGGTTGGGAGTAATCCTATAGACCCACAACCTAGCACATCCACTGTAAGTATTTTTATGACATAATAACTAGTCTTTTCAAGATGATATGTTTTCAAGATGATATGTATATATATATGTATATAACATTCTTTTCACAAAAATTTGTAGGGGTTGAAGCCATGCTGTCTAAAAAGTAAAGAATTTGTCATTGTAGAGGCGTCAACTTACCCATCCCTACCAGGGGAAATGTTTCATGGGTCTTCATTACCAGCTGGTTGGGTTTGTGTGAGCCCACTACATATATTCTCCAAGTGGATGGATCTTCCATTGCCATATGCCCACCCAGATTGTGAAACGCTTGGTGAGGCAGAAGGCGGAGTGATATTGTAGCTAAAAGTGGATGTCCTCTATACTGAAATTGTATGGTAAATTTACATTACGTTAAATTGTTAGTGTGTGTATATGATGTCCGTTGATCTGAAATTATATATATATATATATACAAGTTAAAAAGTAGACACCCAGAGCATCTAGGCCTCCACCTCCACCTCCTACATTACTAAGTTGGGCTCCACAGGACCTACCTGTCCCGTTAGGTCCTAACTATAGGGGTATGGCAATATGGTTAGGCGAACATGATATAAATTGCCCTATAACTATTTCTATAGATGCGGATGCTGTAGGTCAATCATATGAAAGAAACCTATTTATACAAGATATTTTGGAGTTGTTTCTATATGATTGGTTGAATACATATGTGATAGAGCTATGTATAAGGTGAGATCTTCTTTATACATCCATATACCTTGTGTAGGATCTGGTGATCTGGTTTCTTATTTATTTATGCATACGTAATACATGTTTTACATCTACTTAGACAAGATATGTGTAGATTTTGCATTCAAACATATATGATTTTTGATTCCATCTTTGATTAGTCTAGTAGCTATAGACCCTCCATCAGTTCAACAATACTGCTGTGATGCTTTTGCAAATTTTGCTCAAAATAACAAGACGGTGATAATAGCTCCATTCAATGTGGAGTAATTTTACTTTGCTTATAATTTGGACTTAAGAAAATTACATTTTTATTGTGGATTTTGAGTTATTAATTTTTAACTTTTTTACCTCTAGTGGTATGCATTGGGAGTTACTAGTTATTGTCCCCGATACGTTCACTATCTATTATCTAGATCCTAAGGGGACTAAATTGAATTCAAAATATGGACACAAAATGAAAATGGAATTATTTCGATGAGAAATATTTCATTTTAATATCTGTTAACATATGTTATTACATTACTATTTAATTATGCAATGTACTATGTTACATTAACATGTAGGGGTTTAGATGAGTTCAAAAAGGCTGGAGGAAAGGTTCCCAGGAAAAAGAACCAACAAATAATTTGAAAAAACATGGAAGTAAGTTCCCGACTGAAATGTATATATTATTTATGTGAACAATGCTTAATTAGTTATATTTTTTAATATTTTATATCAATTTATAGTGTGCTACACAAGACAACGGATGGGCATGTGCATACTATGTGATGCGATTTATACACATGATTATCAAATATGCCGCAGTGGACATCGATACCATTCCTGAGGTATTATATATAGTCTCATTAGATAATATGAAATATATCACTCTTATTTACTGGGATGTAGTAGAGAGGAGAATGGCTCTAGTTTTTAATGCTAGTGGTGATGAGGTTGGGTGAGGGTGCACCGAATGAAGGTGGTACTGTTTTGTGGATGGTGGTGCTGCTGGTTGGTGGTGGTGAATCGTGGTGCTACTGGTTGGTGACGGCTGTTAAGAGGTTGGGGAAGGAGAGAGAGGGTGGTTGTTGTTGGCGTGGAAGAAACAACTTGCCGATATGCTGATGATGGTTTAAGAGTAGAATGCATAGGTATTAAGAGGTCGGGGAGGGAGAGAGGGGGGGTTGCTCGAGTGGAAGCAGCAGGTTGTTGCTGTGCTGATGATGGTTGGGCGATGGGTAAATTAAGTAATTGGGGGTGCTGTTGATGATGGTTTTGTGATGGTTTGTTAATGGTTGTGTGATTGGTTGATGCTTGGATGACTGGGTGTTGGTTGGTTAATGATTTGGTGATCATGTTATCATTGGGTGCTTTTTTTGTGGTATGTTTAGATTAAATCTAGTAGTTACAGTAGCATAAGAAGTTGTAATCCTACAGGTTTAATTGTTGTGTCATACTTCTTTTTCTTTCTCATATAGCTACTTCAACAAATTTCATCTTTGCTGAATACATTGTCTCAATATCTTGTTCTTAATATATCCCCACATATTTTTTGTACTTGGTTCCATGTTGTAGGTGTTGGTTGCAGGTGTCGAAGGGTGATGGGAGTTGTGGTGGCTAGAGGGGCAGTGGTGTTGCAGGTTAAGAGTGATCGGCCGTGTTGGCTAGCACGATCGTGGAAGCAGGCCAGACACCACGGCTGTGCTGGCCAGCACGACCGTGGCAGCAGACCAGACACCACGTCCGTGCTGGCCAGCACGGCCGTGGCAGTGGGTGAGATGGTGTCGGTTATCACTAATAAACCGACGCCGATAGTGCCCCAGATGGTTCCCTTTCTATGGCGCGAAGGTATATGGCGCAGTTTCAAAGCTAATAACTGACACCTATACCCCCCTGCTGGTGCGTTTTCGGTGGCGCACGAAGGGTTGTGGCATCAGTTTGAGAACCGACGCGTAATGGTTGGGCTTTTAGTGGAGCCCACATTGGTGTCGCTTAAAAATCGACACTAAATGCCAGTTATGTACTAGTGATCCTAGTGAATAGCATGGAAACCCAAATTCAGCTCAGTTCCAAGGTTCCATACATATATTGATATTATATGATTTGATGATAGTAGTCTTTATTCAGTGAATGTTTATGTCGCATGAAATCTTTATGGGAGCCATGGGAATAAGTTGTTGCCTAGTGAGAGGTGACAAGATGTGTGATGGCCTTGTGATCCATGAGAATACTTGTACAACCAGTGAAATGAATACCTTGGTCTAAGGACCTAGAGATAATGGTTACCTGTTACAGAGGTAACAATGCTATGTGATGATCTAAGGGTTTGAATACCCAGATCCAATAATTATGATAATGATGTGAAGGGATGAGAATTCCCAGTAATGTGTTAAGGGATTGAGATCCCAGGTATCATGTGTTGTAAAGATTTGAAAAGTACCTGATAGATGTATTACACCTTTCTTTGTAGCATTTGTTGTGATTAAATGAAACCATAAGGATAGGGTGTTCAATGAATCAAGTATTTTGTTCTTGGTGTTTTGGGTCGATACATCACCCTAGTGATGGTTGTGACACCTTACTTCAGGTTGGTCATGACCCTGGTCTAGTTTCGGTCAAGATGGGTCCTTATTTCTTGAGGTAGTGACATGTTCTTCCACGGGTGGTCAAAACCCTAGTGGAATGAGACAAATCAATGTTCTCAATTATTATTAATAATTCTTGTCAAGATAAGTAATTAACTGTTAATTGAGTTATGATATGCACAACTCAAGATTTGGGTTGATATACATGTGCTTTGAGAAATTACATA
Source organism: Alisma plantago-aquatica (assembly GCA_963693085.1). Taxonomy (NCBI): domain Eukaryota; kingdom Viridiplantae; phylum Streptophyta; class Magnoliopsida; order Alismatales; family Alismataceae; genus Alisma; species Alisma plantago-aquatica. The sequence continues at coordinate 1,624,482,201 of OY856409.1, read as the reverse complement.
TAAGTTGCAGGTGCTATTGATGATTACTCATATGTCAAGTAATTAACTCTTATCAGTGTAATAAGATGATAAATTGCATGATTCTAGTGTGTATGTGCCAAGTGAACATGTAATCTATTTATTTAAGAATTTTAGTATGCCTGCATGTATAGTATGTTGATTACTCAGTATATTATAGTATTTTGAATATACTGCTCTGCCAAGTTTAGAATGATATACATGTTGTATTATAACTTCAAATAAGTAGACACGACACCATAGAGATACCACAGTCAAGTATAAGTAAGAGAACGGTATAATGTTGAAAAGAGCTTTCTAGGAATAATAAAATAATAGACTTAGGAGCCCTGAACACCATAGAACCCCTATGTGAGGTATGTGCCTTAGGGGTGAAATGACCTAACCCTGGTAGCATACAGTATACGGGGTCGAAACGTGCTATCAAGTGGCACAGGGAACGAAACCCTAGTGGGAGTCTCCTTAAATTATAGTTTGCAGTGTCCAACATCAACCAGAAGTCCTGGTGGCACTAGAGTACAAAAAATCCAAGAGGTGGCTTGAATCTCCGCCTGTGTTCTCAGGTTAGAGGAGGAGTCCAGTTTAGGCCAGAGAGCCATTTCCCGGTTGCAGACCAGGAGAGTAGTCAGACTTAGCATTTCCCGAGTATGTCCGCTAAGTGTTGTATGGTGTGATCATAGTGCACTACAAGTCTTCATATGTAGAGTACACTGCATATGATCAAGGCATAATAAAATGAATGAGAGGTCAAACAAGTGTGTACAATTATTCAATTATTCTTTGTATGTTTTTGAATTATTAGTTCTCTTTATGATCAATCAAGCATTTCATATATTGATTCATTCTTATAGATATTTAGAGTATCCTTCCATATTTATGATTGTCAATTATTAGACTCTTAAAAGATTACTGATGTTATAATTGATATCAATTTCTCAAAAGTATATCTGTAATTATATCAGTGTTTTAAACTGTTTCTTTGAAGTACTCATTCACTGAGCGAGTAGGCTCACCCCTCAACTCACAATTTTTAGGGAAATCTCATGGACTTGAAGAAGATATCATTGCATCAGAGTAGATTTGCCACAAGAGTTAATTCTAAGTATAGTTAAATTCAGTCGGTCCTTGTCACTCTAGGTCCTTGTAAAAAAATAAGAGAGAGTTATAAATGATGATGTATAACATTATTCCTCTTTTAGCAATATGTGTGAATTAGCAAGTCTTATGTGCTTAAAAGTATGAGGAACATAATGAATGTTCATACATGCATTTTTACTATTAAAATCATATTAGAGAAATAGATGTTTAGATTCCCTTGTAAAGTTAGTTTATGTGGTTCAATGTGAGAAAAAAAGAGTTTTGAAAGAGAAGAAAAAGTTAAGGGTGATCTTTGTATTATGTTAAATCCTCAATTTATGCCCTAATCTCATGATTAGTGGAGATTGTGAGATGGGGGTGTAACAACTTGGTATCAGAGCTTAGGCTGAGTTTTCAGGGACCATTAAGTTAGTAAGTTAGAGTCATAAGTATGGCAAATAGGAGATGTTATGATGTTAGCTCTGGGGATTTGAGTATTTGGATATCCTAGCCCGATATCTGAGTACTTGGATCAACCAGTATCAAGCTACTCTATCTATTCTTTCATGTATACCCTGGCCAGATATACATTGGAAGGATGGGCTAGAGAGGAACCCTAGAATTATTAGGGTTAGAAACAAGATAAGTAACATGAATTAAGAGCATAAATATAAAATGAGATATAACTTCTATTGGAGATGAATAGAAATGCTCTTATATGTTTGAATTTAAATATTCAGTATTTTGAAATATATATGGGTCTTTAAGATTTGTTGCACACTATGCAGTTGTAGAATTTATTGATTACATTCTTTGTATTAGGTAGACTAGAAATGATCTTTGAATGAACTTTCCTAAGTGGATATTCTTGCCACATGTTTGAGATTAATAGGAGTTGGTTAATCTTAAGTAGCTCTTGGCTTCAGGACTGTAGGTTCAGCCTGGTCTGGCTAGCAGGATGCATTACTGGGATCTAATGATTCCTATTAACAATATGATAAGAGTAGACTCTGGATAAATTATACCCACATCATAGTGAGAATGTACATACACTAAGATGTTGAAACATATGAGAAAGATTAGAATAGCTAAGAATTAGTTGGAACTGATATCTGAGACCCAACTTTGGGGCCTCATATGAGAAATTCTTAATTGGGAATAAAGGAATACGACATAAGGTTCAGATTAAGTTTAATGATTAATATTATATGAACTCTAAATATGAAATATGGAAAAGATATGAGAAAAGTATGTACGGGCCAAGGTAGTAAGAATCAATCATGAGGAATGTATTATATAACTGAGTACAATGTTTTTATTTACTCCAAAGAAAAGGAAAAATAGAAGAAAAGAGTTAAGTATACGATAAGTAAATATAAGTGAGGAGTCTTCAGAAGAGTTAAAGTAAAGAGAATTAGATAAATATGTAAATCATAAGACTAGGATAAGAAACTAAGTTAAAACAAAGATAAATGTTGGAAATGATGAGGTTGATTAAGGAATGAGGGTTATGATATAATTGAGAGCATGGAATGTATACCTTTATTAATAAGTTTAATACATTCATGCTTACTACCTTTGGATTCCAAGTCTCTATAGAACAACAAACTAGTTTCTAAAAAAAAGAACAAAAGTGTAGCTTAACAAAATGAATAAGTTATACAAAGTTAGACTATACCCAGGAAGGAAAAACTTGATATAAGAGAAACTATGTTTCACCCATGCATGGGCCATTTGATATAAAATGAAGGATATGTAATGTATTAAACATGAGTTGAAACTAGTAGAGAGATTATTGATTTAGAATTTCAACTTCACATTAGTAGAAGGATAAAAAGAAATATGTGCAACATGGTATACATGATCATACACATGAATAACCAACATGATCATAAGAGAAAAGTAGAAGTTAAAGATAACAAGTGAAAGAGTATTATATGGTAAGATGATTATGGAAAGTAAGGAAGGGTTTAAAACATGGTGGAGTAATATAGATTGTAAAAGAAAGAGGTTATGAGATTCAATCAAGTGCTAGTTACTCAAGTATTCTTGTTGATAACTAATAAAACCTACATACGACAAATGTGTTAATGGGATGTTTGAAGATAAGAATTCTAAGTCTCAGAATCGTCTTCTCTTCCATATATTACTTAATGAGAGAAATGTGGGAATGGAGTGATAAGAAAATGAATCATATCTGATGCATAACCACCATGGTAGAGGCATCTAGTGAATGTAATAATGACACACAATATGATGATGAAACCCTAGAAGGGTAAATTGAGAATGTAATCTATATGAATGACCAATTAAGATGAAGGAAATTCAATTGATAAGATAAGGAAGACTTTAGTAAAAACTTGTTAGATCCAAAGTTTGAATTTCAAATTAAGGGAGCAAAGTCACAACATAATAACGTCATGCTACCGATAAAGGACAAATCCTAGAATGTTTAGAGTTGTATTAGTTCAAGGGTTGTCACTAGTGATTTGACCTTGAATTCTAGCATCTCTATAAAACAAGATCATGAAATTTGCACTATGAGAAGTAAACTAGCACTGATAGTAATCCTAACTAATCTGAAAGGTAGATAAACAATATGGAAATGATTTAGAGCAATGGATAAGAAATAGGTTTGAAATATAAGAGGTGTATTTTAAAAAACAGGAGAAATACAATGTGAATGAAGTGTGATATGAAATAAATTCTTGCAGTAATAGCAAGAATGACGAATAATCTATTCATACCTTGTATGTTTCAATTTTAGGGATGTTTAATCTACATGATTAACATGAGAAGGATAAGTAGCAAAAAGTAAGTAGTAATGAATGAGGAGAGAGATAAGAAAAAATAATGGCATTTAGTAATATGTGAATTTGTTTTTAGAAGTATAATTTCTTGAAGGTATATTAAGGGATGTAAATTGGTTCTACATATGATTTCAATGTACATGTCCAAGCAATATGTTAATTAAAGGTGTCTAATAGTTTAAGTCATTCATACCAGTAATCCATCTTAGTATTGTACAATTGTGGTATGGTGATATGGGTTGAATGATGATGGAACAAATTTAGGGTTACCCTGAATAAGGTAGTCTTACCTATTCACTCATATGAATAGAAGGGATAATAACCATATTGTATTGATATGTAACCCTAATGAGGTGTAGCTTGTTATATAACTAAGTGATGGTAATTGGGTATGAATAGTCCTTGAATGACTAATACAATTATGGAGTACTCTACTACTATTGTTGAATCCCTAGTATGCTATACCCCAATGGTTACACCTTGAATTATGTGTGGGTTCATACTTGAGAATAGTATGGAATGTGATGGTAATGCTTCACCTTATGCATCCATGATCCAATGGGGATGCCATGAGTAGTAATGTATAATTGTTGTTGAATCTAGTCTTTTAACTCAAGACTATTTTACTACTTGAGTAGCACAATAGTAAAATTCAAAAGAACATGGTGAACTCTCTTTCGTGATTTAGAGGTAATACATAACAATAGTACATATTTAGCAGTATGAATTGAGATAGTTGGATCAGATTATCGATGTTGAGGTAACACCTCAAGAGTATGAAAATATTGAAATGGTTGTTTCTCTCTCTATCCTATGATTTATTGTGGCATAGAGAATTTGTTTGTTATCATTGAGAACTATTTCAAACATGTTGTGATTTAGTTAAGGAATAAAGGACTTAATGTTGAAAACTGCATTCAAATATGAAATACAAGAATATAATGACATGTAAGATTTCAGAAGCTTAAAATAAACCTTGAATGTACTTTACTTGCATATTTATGTTTCAGGGATGAAACTTTTTTAAGGGGGGGAATTGTTATGATCGCATCTTAGCTTAATTGGTAAACTAGCGTTTACCTGGATGATTATATGCTTAATTGGATTGATCATTGCTTAAATCTAATTAATGATGATAATTCAATTATGATGTTTTTAACCTAATAAGAACGTTAAGTGTTCTATTGTTTGAGAAATTAGGGTTTGAGAAATATAAACCCTTGCATCTTCTATTATTCATGTTGAGAAATTTCTCTCTCTTAATATATGTTTGCATTTCCTATTATTCTTATTGAGCAATTAACCTAATTTTATCATCCCTTAATGTATGCTTGCATCCCACATTATTTTGATATTGAGAAATTTCTAATTCCTCTCTCTTAATGTATGTTTGAAAATCACATTGTTCATTTTGAGCAATAACCTATTTTCATCCTTCTCTTGGTCCTATGGACAACAGCCTACACAACATCGCTTTCTCTTTTGAAAATATATATTAAGTGGATTACTTCATTTTCCTCTGATCTTATGATCATTGTAATATGGTTAAGCATTTTTTTGACTCTATCCTATATATTGTTTCATGGTGGAACTTTACTTGGTAATACATGCTCTTTTTGCCCATTTTATGGTGGTTGCTTATATTGTCATTTATGTGGTGACAAATCTTATTTAATCTAACTATACTTTTTACTTACCTCTCTATTAAGCATGTTATTTGACTGCACTTATTATATTTTTGGGATGGAGGTTATGTACCCTATACTCGGGTTTCAAGTTTTTGTGGCTTGGTTCACACTTTATATTGGGGTATTTGGTTATGTGCCATTCTCTATCAGGTTTCAAGTTTATGAGGCTTGGTCGCCATTGTCTTTATAGTTCTAGTTTTTTTCTTATCTCACATACATGCAAGTTCATGATTATGGGGTGTGTGCCCTAATTTTTTATATGTGCTAGTATGGAACTATTTTATTTGTTTATTTTATGGAAAGCATTACTTTTATTGTGATTCATGTCTTTTATGCTCAATTGGGAAGTCCTTTTCTTTTCTATGGGAAGCTTTTAATTTTGACATCCTTTATTTCATAATGTTTCTCAATCCATATTTAGTACACACATACTAGCCTGTTGCTAATGTCTTTTACTTTTTCTCCTCTGGCTGGGGTATGCTTCCAACCCCAGATGTAGGTAAAGGAGAAAACATGGCTTTCAACATGGACTTAACTTAAGGGGTTGAAGATTAGAGACAAACTTGTTATGGTTTAGATTTCCCTCTAGTAGATCCTTATGATGTAATATCCATGTAAACCTTCTATGAGAGATAATGATGTGCATTAAAGATAGTAACTCCTTTTGTTCTGTTGCTACACTGGTTGTCTTGAATACCGTTAATAAGATTTGAAAATTTACACCTACTCCAGCATATCTTTTGGTATTTTTGTACTGGAGGTTCTATTTTTTAAATTTTTAGTAGGGAGTGGATCCCCTCCCAGGTCCCACTCCTTACAACATGGTATCAGAGCCCATGGTAGTCAGAATCTGACAATTTCAATTTTGTCTCCCTAATTAGAATCCTTTCCTTACATAGTTCCCTCTAGTGAGATGTTCACCCTAGATTTGACTTATGATGATTCATGAAATAATGAAAGGTCGATATGAGGTATCAATTAGAACCATGTTTGGTAAACTCTAATAATGTAATGAGGTATTAAGTGATCTTACCCTATCATATAGATTAATGATGACATGTATCTTTGGATGCAATATGGTTTTGGCTTGAGGATGGAATCAGGTTGAGGATGAGGTACTGGTAGGATGAGGATATTTTAATATGAAAACAATTGTGACTTGGTTTCCACAATTGATTTTGGATCCATATTCTGTATTATGTCGAAAATATATCTTTGCCAAAAAAGGAATTATTTTCATTAAACTACTATATGTATAAAAATTTTCTATGATTTTTTGATGTTTTCTTGAACTAAGTCACAATGAAGTGAAATGAGAAGTTTTAGTAGAGAAACCCTAAACATATGGAATATAATCTAACCCTAGTTTTGTATATGAAGAAGTGACTAGGAATATGCTAACTAATATACAGGTATAGTGGACTTACCCTTGGTACCGTATGACTTTTTTGATTGTGTATGTAGGGTTGTTAGGTTAGAGACACAAGGAACTATAGCACAACCCTAAGTTGTTATGACATGTTAGGTAGATACATCTCTAACACATTTACAACTATAAGATATGTGGGTAACCCTAAATGTTGTTAGTTTGACTTGTTAGGTTAAACCTTTTAAGGAGAGGAGAGTAGTTGGTTGTTGATATTTGGATCAATAGATTTCAAGGAAAAAACCCTTTAAGGGGTGGAATTCTATAGCATAGTAGATCTTGGACCCTACCCTAGAACTTTGATCTTTTGGACTTAGCAAACAAGTTTGAGGTTAGATCTAAAGGATGTTTGGTATAATTCTAATGAGCTAATGCATGTATAAATCACCCTAATGAAACCTAATGTTTTCACATTAATCTTAGGCCAATAATGAACACAAAAAATATGTCACATATAATAAATGGAGATTTCATAATAATTCATGAAAAATAATCTTACATAACTCCTTTAGTGTTAATATGAATATATGGAACATAATTGGGTGAATAATTGAGATAATGAAGATGATGGGCCACAAATAATAAATGTGATATATCTCATAGAAAGGAAATCTTAAAAGAGGAAACAAACTTCAAATTCACAATCAACATATTAAAAATAGTCTATGTGTCAATTTTCATCTAATTTGGCCAACCTTGAATATTTGGGTTAAGTTTAGGAGAGCGAAAATGTGTAAAACACATAAATGATAAGTAACATGTTATATACATTCAAAAGATGGAAATAAAGGCAAATTCGTATTTAACACACTAAAGATTACTTGTAAATGAAGTTTCACCAAATTTGGATGATCCCAGTGTTAATAATTCATAAGGAAAGAGAAACTAAGATTTGATTAATTAATATATTAAAAGTTTCCAAACATGAAATCTAATTGCATAATCAGAATTGACATGCCTTATTTAGTCTATGTGCAAAATTTCACTTAATTTGGATAAGGTTTGAAATCTTAATTGAAAAAGAGAAAAAGGAAATTAAATGCAACGTCAGTTTATTAAATTAATTGGATTTTGTCACGCTGTCACGAGTCTTGGTTTCATAATGCAATTATTCACTTGATCTAAATCGTTGATATTTCAATCTAATGGCTAGGGCATCATCTCCTACATTGAGTAGGAGAGCAACCCGCTGGGTAAAGTAACCTTGATTTCCTTTTCTTTTAGATTCCTCATTTCTCATACGTTTCCCAAATTCTTTCGTTGTTGGTTTCCTATTTTGATTCCACATGTTTTGATCCCTTTCTCAAGCCCTAACTCCCTATATGTAGTAAACGATCAAATCTCCATTCTTGACTGTTTCACACAGAAGCTCTTCCATTGCACCCCACCAGCACGCGAGTGCCCATAATCCATCACCAACCCTCCTCCAACTCTACTCCTCTTCCAATTGGGTCTCCATTGTCCCGAACCCCTGGACGTACTAAACCTTCATCTCCAGTAACCTTGACTCCATGCCAACCCTCTCTACTATCTCTTGTGTAATTGATTGTGCAGTAAGCATCTCTAGTGCCCTCTGATTTGTTTCCCTTCGTCTATGTACCCTAGTTTTTTTCATATGGCTGGGTCCTATAGCTAAGCTTATGGTGTTTGCCGTCCAACTACTGCTTTGGCTTTTTAGTGTTTCCCCGACCATGAATATTGTATCAATAGTTCCTCCTTGCTCTAATGAGTGTTTTCTGAACTATAGTTCTACTGTGTGCACTCTTGATCGATGAGTTTGAGTTTCATTTCCTTCCCATATTTAAAGTTGTTTTCTAACATTTCTAATTCAGGGTGTCAACCTTTCTTTGTGTTTTGCCTTCGACCAGACTTCACAAACTCACTAGACTAGCTTTAGATTGCAAAGTGGAGCATTTCTCTATTTTTACTTATCCCGTGAAGCTTCTATAGGTGACCATGGCGTGGGAGCGTTGGGTTGTGGGGATGAATCCCCTTCGTGAAGTCTCTAGTTTACCCCCTCATTTTCCTTTCTATTCCTTTTAATTTTGGTGTTATTTTGGTAATTTTGCATGGTATTATTTCTTCTCGATGCACATGTGTCTCACTGACGTTGTTTAGTCACTGGTCGAGTTGGCCAACTCTGATTGTGCCAACTCAGATGTGTGGCCTACTCCCTTTGTCTCTCTTTTCCTCTCTCAATGATTACTGCTGACATGGATTTCTCTGATTGGCCTATTGTTTAAAATTCATAACAAATTATCTACTGATCAGAATTACAAATAAATAGTCAATAAATCATAAGAAATATGAGCTTTTCAATGATACTGGTTTTGTTTCCAATATATAATATTGTAAATATTGATTTTAATGGATTTTCCTAATTATATAATAGCTTGCAAACTTCATAACTAATAATCTATAAGTCAAAAAATATAATAAAATATGTTTTTAACTTAAAAAAAGATAATCTAAAAGATGGCGTTGTTTTGATAACCTAAATCACATGTAAGGAAAAAGGTGATTTTTAGGGTTTTGAATAATTAATGTAAATCTAACCCTAATTCTACATGTATACTTAATAGGTTCTTTGGAGGCCTAGGCTTGGACCTAGATTGGACTTTGGACTGTTAGAATTTGAAGAAATGTATGATTACATATTCTATTATTCATGTTGAGTGATTTCTCTCTCTTAATGTGTCTTTGCATCTCCTATTATTCTTATTGAGCAATTAACCTAATTTTATCCTCCCTTAATGTATGCTTGCATCCCATATTATTTTTATATTGAGAAATCTCTAATTCCTCTCTCTTAATGTATGTTTGCAAATCACATTATTCATTTTGAGAAATTACCTACTTTTTGCTTTCTCTTATTCTTATGGACAATAGCCTACACAATATCTCTTTCTCTTTTGAAAATATATGTCAAGTAGAATACTTTATTTGTCTCTGATCTTGTGATCATTCTAACATGATTAGGCATTCTTTTGACTCCATCCTATATATAGTTTCATGACAAAACTTTACTTGGTGATACATGCTCTTTTTGCCCACTTTTGTGGTGGTTGCTTATATTATCATTTATGTGGTGATAAATCTTTTTTAATCTGGATATACTTTTTACTTGCCTCTCTATTAAGCATGTTATGTGACTCAGTAGCCCCAGAGTAGTGTAATCGTATTGGTTTTTGGGTTATCTGCCCTTATTATATTTTTGGGATGGAGGTTATGTGCCTTAGACCTGGGTTTCAAGATTATGAGGCTTGGCCTACACTTTATGTTAGGGAGTTTGGTTATGTGCCATTCTTTATCAGGTTCAAGTTTATGAGTCTTGGATTCCATTGTATTTATATTGTTCTACTATAATGCTTATCTCACATGCATGCATGTTGATGATTATGGGGCATGTGCCCTGATTCTTTATATGTTCTAGTATGGCACAATTTCATCTGTTTATTTTATGGCAAGTATCTCTTTTATTGTGATTCATTTCTTTTATGCCCAATTGGGTAGTCCTTTTCTTTTCTATGCGTAGACTATAATTTTGACGTCCTTTATTTAAAAATGTTGATCAATCCATATTTAGTATGCACATACCAACCTTTTGTTGATGTCTTTTACTTTTTCTCCTTTTGTTGGGGTATGCTTCCCCATATGTAGGTAAAGGAGAACATGGCTTTCAACATGGACTTAACATAAGGAGTTGAAGCTTGGAGACAAACTTATTATGGTTTAGATTTCCCTCTACTAGATCCTTATGATGTAATATCCATGTAAACCCTATATGGGAGATGATGATGTACTTTTGTAAAATTGAATATAGTTATTACATTTATTCCGCTGCTACATCTGGTTGTTTTGAGTAACATAAATAAGATTTGAAAATTTTACACCAATTCTAACATATCTTTTGGTGTGTTTGGACTGGAGGTTCTATTCTTCAAATTTTTAGCAGGGAGTGGATCCCCTCTCGGGTCCCACTCCTTATAAGACAGAACCTTAGTATCTCCATAAGCTTGGCCTCGTACTTGTTGATCGACATCGAACCCTATCAGATCTTCTCTAACTATGCTATCTTCTCGTCGAGATACATCTCGGGGAAGTATCATCTCACAAACTTCCAATGGAACTCTTCCAAACCAACCAAAACTCCAGGTCTCTTCTCCTCCTCTATGGCCCACCAGTGGCCACCACTGCCCTTCAACTGATAAACTACATGCTTTACTTTGTCCTTTTCTGGGATGTTGAGGATCTTGACAGCCTTCTCAAGCTCCTTCAGCCACATATCTACATTTAATGGATCTATTGTACCCGCATACTTGACCACTCTGACACGTCTCATTCACTCACATCTTCCCAGAACCCTATGATTCCACATTAGGGATGGTATCCCTAGGTTGAGGCAAGGGTACTCTATCCGTTATATGTGTAATTGTCACCATGAGTTGTTAAAACATAGACTGAAAGGTAGGATTTTCCATGGCTGTAGGGTTAAATTGAGGCACCACATGTTGTTTCAGCCCCATCTCTAGCACTCTATCTTCATGTGCCTGCCTCATCATGCCACCTCCTGGCACAACATAACTAATCTTAGCATGCTCTTCACTTTTCCTAGATATATCTGCATAAGCATAAGATGTAATCAAATATGTTGGATTATATAAGAACAAGAACAAACCTAAGTCCTATGTCCTTATAGACTCAACAAACCTAGAGCTCTGATACCGACCTTCCTGTGACACCCAAAGTCACACAAGTGATATTACTAAAAAATAAACACACGATCAATAAGGAATGAAAATATGCACCCGAAGATAGGGTAAATTAAAACTGATTTAAACATTGCCACCATGTCTAGAAAACATTACATAAAGGTCCAATAACATGTGTCATATCACATACCATACCAAGTATTTACATATATATCCAGGGGCTTCAACCACAACCTATATACAAATGAGAGAGATGTTCCACACATATACAACCCTTGTACAAACCACGACATACTGCCAAAACCATGTGTCAACATACATATCATCTACAAAACATCCCATGCCCAAACCTAAGAGTACAAGGATGACTCTAGCACTCAACAACAACTACTATCCAACCTTCTACCTCTACTTCCCTCTTCAACACTACAATCCTGACCACTCCACTGACTACCACATAAAAAGATGTAGTGACCCACGGTGTGAGAACCATGTCACAACAAGAGATATAACTCTCAACCAATGATTATTGATTACAACAAGAATCTTTATTAAAGAAGATGACCAAATTCAGATAAATAAATAGTTTAAACAAGTTATGTAGTTTAACAATATTAACTGAATAAATAGGTTAAGCAAGTTAAGTAACTAAAATGGGTAAAACATGACTATATAGTATATAGGGAAACATGTAAAGCTATCAATTTGTATACAATTGATTTCTCTTACCACATTATATGACAACTAAACATTATAAGAAACAAGGCAAGGTGTAACATCCAATGTGAACTGTGTTTAACCCTACATAGATATACTACACAGTTGGACTATGTCTATTAAGCCCTGAGGAGTTGAGGCATACCACTCAACTCCAACTGACCATTGCTAAGTCAAAATCAGTACTGTACAAGATCTATAGGAGAGATAGAATCCTAAGATCTCATCCTCCCTTATCCAGTCTAAGTTTTCCGTAGCGACACATAAGGTCAAGCTACAAAAAATCCTAGTCCACCCTTGGTTTATAGGTCATGACACTAGTGAACATCCTAGTCCACCCTCAAAAGGTTATGATACTGGTGAAACCAGGGTATAAAAAACCCAAACATCCGAGGTACAACCACATCTGCCCTCAATCTCTTCATATATAAAAAACTAAGATATGACTGCAACCGTTCTTCTTCCAAGGTATGACTGTAGCCTTCCTTGTGAAACATGGATATTCTCAATAGTATACTACTCTGAGCTTCCACTGAAGGAAAACTTGTTTCACCATCCAGCAAGACATGGCACTGGAATGGATATATGGTACATGGAACTACATGTTTAGGGTTTCACTTGATTATTTAAGTTAGCTCTAGTGATTCAAGGCTGCATCAATCAAGTTACGTACAAATCCAAAATAATTCTACAAAAATAGGGGTAGATTACAACCTCAGAAGATATAAAATGTATGAAGTATAAAGTTCATTACATCACCACAGGGTACTATTTCATTTCCATACTAGTATCCATACTCATCATCATGCCATCACATGCTTTAAAACCATCATCACATCATAAGGAGGATAACACCTCAATTAGAGCACATATCCATATCCACCATCATCAGACCATTCACATTTTTTTATCAGTAAGCGTGTTTCTCTTTCATTACTCACAAAATTTACAAAAAAGGGGAGAAAAACTCAATACATCTGTAAGGATAGATATCGTTAGACAAAAAAAAGAAGGATGCAACTTATCTATGCAAACTTCTATAATCAATATCTATGTAGTGCCACACACTGTATGGTTTGCTCCTATTGTCTTAAAAAAGCATCAGTTACGATGTATCCAAATATGATAGATGATGAGAATAGTAAGCAGAGCTTCATTTTTGTTCTTCAGTAGGTGCACTTCCCGGATGTCTCCTGGACTAAAGGACAAAGAAGGCTTAGCTCATCACATTATTCCTTGCAAGAACATCATTATCTTTTCATCCCTCATCAAGGCTCATCATTCCATCACCACACATGTGTTAAACAAGTTGATCCAACATTGTATTTAAAAGCTAATATGTATTTAAAAGCTAATATGTTCATAGAATAACAAATTAGGGTTACAAAAACATAGAGAGAGAAATCACTCCATTTTCATATTAACCACACAAGGAGCTATGTGTCATCATCACTTACTTTAATTAGGGTTAGGTTTGTTCAGGATAGTGGGATTACATTGCCAAACAACACTTTACTTAAAAACAATAAGTTTGTATTCATTCGAGGGAAAATGTAAGACTAATAAATCATGTGTACCCAAACACGAACTGATTAGGATTACTAAATAAAATAAATACAAATCATAAAGACATAGTGATCATGGACATACTACTTCATCGACAACATATGGTTAGGAGCCATATTGGAGACCGCTAAACCTAGGTCCACCACCTTCATCGACCGTTGAGGTTAACCCACTTTAGAGTTCACATAGATTCAGGTGACATCATCGACCGCTGAAAATGCAAGTATGGTGACCGAAGAAAAATTAGGGTTCAACCCTTCATCAATCACTAAAGATCCAAGGCATTAACGACCGTTAAGGTCCAAAATTCAGCAACCACCTAGATTCAAATCTTGGCGATTGATGGTGATACAACACTTGGAGACCACCAAAACTTAGTGAACTCATTAGGTACTCAACAATGGCGATCTCATGAAGAGAGAAAAACTTGGTGACTGAAGATAGAGTGAGAACTCATCGACCACATGAAACCAAGCAGGTTGTTCATCACCATGAAACTGAAAAGTCATCAAGGTGTAAAACACAAGAAGAAGATCAACCGTAAAACCTAATTAACCACCTTCATGAGATAAAGCAAAACCATGATTTGTGTGATAGAAAAACCAACGTTTCCACAAAATACATGCATCCAAAATTTCACCACCAAAGAAGGATTCATGCACAAGGATTAGGGTTTATCCAAGAAGAGATATATGCTAAAGATTACCATGTGAACACAAACCTTAGATAAAGGATTATATCTCTCTACTTATAGCCACATTTTGGAGAAAGATTATGAGCATGCTAGGTAAAGGTAAACAATAAAAATGGAGAAAGTTATATAACTCGCCTTAGAGTTGATTTAGAAAATGACAAATAGTAAGATATCTTGAAGGAAAGGGGGAAGTAACCCCAGCTCGAGCACTCCTTACATCCAAGATAGCTCCACCTCCAAGAAAGAAACAAACCCTAGGGCAAGGATCAAGAAAGACAGAAAACCCTAAGTGTAAAGGCAATGAAGAGAAGTTCTTGAAGCTCTAACTCAGGCACTACCATGGAATACAACAAGACCAAGAAGAAGAGCAAAAACCACCAAACAATCACAAGAAGGGTAGATCCAAACTCTACCTTAATATGCAAGGAAGATTGACCTTCTCCTCCTTATTTGGCACGCCATTCTCTAACAAGAAATAAGGGAACGAGATCCAAGAGCAACTAAGGAAGAACAAAGAGGAAACTTGGGTAGAAAAAGGGGTTATTTGAATGCAAAGAGAGGGGGTTTATATAAGTTAGGTTTGGACAGAGGGAAAGAGGGTTAGGTGTCATGCTAAACAATCCATGCGTCCAAGAGATCTCTTCCATGCAAGCATCACAATCATGCATGAAGATAAGGATGAAAAAACCAAGAAAACCAAGTGACCACTAAGCCCAGAAAAGCAAACAACCTATGAACATTCTTTGGCGACCAATATGATCAGAACTCAATTGTTCACCAAAACCATCCCTAGGGATTCTAGGCGACCTAGAGGGGTCATGAGCCTCATCAACCACCAAGAATAGAGGGTACACTTAGAACATCAATGGACACCAAAAAATGAAACACAAGATCCTTGGATATTTCCAAACTAGGGCTCACCGATCAAACACATACCAAGGTCAACCATCAACTTAGGGCATCCATGCAAACCCTAATTCTCAACACATGATATCACCACTCAGTCCAAGATGTGACAAGGTGCCCCAAGGCACTAAGCTAGCAAACATGATGTAACAACATGTGAGGAACAACTAACATGTGACAAACTGCAAGAAAAACCTCAGGTGTGGTTAAATTACAATTAAGTCCAAAACAAGCATATAAAAGCATAACTAGCTGAAACAATGTTTAAATTGGACCAAACTTAAACATAGGCTTGTCTCATGATATGAAAACACCTTTATAAGGTTATATTACAGTTTTAAGCATACAATTATGATGATAAACCATGTTCAATTAAAAAGGCAAGGTCTGGGGTCTTACAAGTTGGATGGAATAAGGAAAATTTGACTATAATTTTCAACATGCACATGCGGAAAGCTATGTTCATTTAGAAGGAGGAAGACATGCTATTGATAGTAAAATGGAGTATCTCAACTTATGGAGATAATCTAATCAAAAGTTTGTCTTATGAGAGATGTAACGTGCTGAAACCTGCCTTCCTTATCTCCAAAACCCTAATTTCCCTAAGTTATGTACGAAAGGGTAAAGTTCTTAATTAAACCCCAAACAAAGTATAGTGTGTACCCTAACATGGATATCTAATGAGTTTAGATGAAATTAGGTGCTTTTTTTGACTTAATTGGGACATTAGAAATCTTATAATGTGCAAGATAGGTACTTTTCCTCCCTCAACCTTAATATGATGGAAATAATAAGTAGTTAGTAATAAGATGGAAATATTGATAGATAATAGATAATTATACTTTTTAATAAATCCTACCGTATAATGTAAATAATTCATTATTAAAAGTAACTAATACAATATACTTAGAAATCCATGATAATATATAGAAAGTTTTGTACGATGAACAATATATGCATAAAAATATGTTAATATGTTCCCAGCCCTGAATAAGGTAACTAATTCAACTAATACTAATGGAAAAAATATTAAACATATACATATAGTAAGTATTAAACAAAATTCTTTAATAGTCCTAAAAAGGATATAAATAACATTGGAGAGTAGGTTTGTTTTCAACTGGAGAGATTAATACCAATACATGACTTTAAAAAGGAATGTTTAATTAAATAATGGGTATTGTTGCATAGGAGAACTATTGAAGGTAAGTCATGTGAAGATAATCCTAAAAAACTTTTATCTCAATATATGATCCATGCATATTTAATTAGTGAACAATATGAAACTAATTTCTTGTAACCCTAATATATCAAATAACTTAACTAATGATATCCAAAATGGAAATATATGTGTTATTTGGAACCATCATGTTTTAGTTTGCTTATGGACCAAGTTGCGTATTAAATGAATAATCCTAGATGTCATAATTTCATTTAGGAAAGAAAATATAAGTTAATCTCTAAAATATTAATTAAAGTAATGGATGACCTCAAAGGTGGAAACTAATGGAAAATTATTGATTTTATATACCTTAATTAGCTTATGATTTTTCATCTTGTTTGAAGTTTAGTATCTTGTCCAGTTGAATTAGGATACAAAAGATACTACCACCACCCTAAAACTATTAATATTTGAGGTCATAAATTCAAGTTTATAAAGTTCCTTGTTTATGTGATGTCATGATAAATCTTCAGATTTCTTTCTGTGCCACACTATGGTTTGTGTGACAACCTAGATTTTCTCTTTCTTCCAATAAATTCACATTGCAACTCATAGGATGCTCTATTGTATTTGATAACCTCCCTCACCCTCAATTTGATCACTTTGAATCACATTATACTCAATCAACAAATTGGATTCGATAATATGTCACATTGTGTTAATTGAGTAAAGTTGAGTGCATAAGTTAGACTTTTGAAATGAATTTCTAAATTGAGTTCCTTTAAAATATTCATCTTTGATCCAACTTTTTTTATACAAAGTCAAAGAAATTTTTGAACCAATAGTGAGACTTTCACACAAATTTGAGCTACATGTTGGGAGATAAGATATTTACAAGATTGCTAAAATAAACACAATTCAAATAGTAATGTCCCACGTTGTCTATCTGAACTAGATATTCTTGACCAATAAAAATGTTTCCTTTCTTGGTAATGAATTGTGCATGTTAGAAATACACTTTGTTTCCCTTCAACCTAATGTAGCCCTTGGATTAGATCGACATGGATTTAGCCAAAATCTAATGGCCACAGATGGACAGAGAGGGTGGTGGGAGGCATTAATTTGTGTTTCAGTTCATCATCTAGCGAGCAACATATGGAGGTAGATAATGGTGAGCATCTTCTAAGAGTCACCATGGGATTGCGTCAGTGCCCATTTGGACTGACTATCTTGGGCCTTTAACCATGGGACGAAGAAGCAGAGGTGCCTCACCCAGCCCTTTGCGGCCCATAGCCTCTAGATCTAGATTCCACGATCTACAATCTTTCATTTTGAGGAAAATTTTAAAAAATATTATACAATCACTCCCTTGGCCAAATCCAACATGTAGTATATATGTATTTTGATAAGAAAAATGACATGTATCCATTTAAAATGGTTTTATAACCTAGATCAACTAGTGGTTCTACTATTCTCACAAAAATGCTTTCTTTAAAAATATTGAAGGTGATTAATGATACTAAATTCTCAACCTTTATCTTTTATGTTCCAAAACATGATGTTATATATAAATAAATAACTCTAGTTCACTTTGGACTTGAATAATGCCTTTTGATTAGGTGATTTACCTCCAGTGACTACCTTGACCTGAATACAATTCTTTTATGTATATGCATGATGTAGCCTAATAAAAGATGAAACTTTGTCTTATTTTTCTATTGTATGATTTTCCTAATTCGAAATAAGGAATATTTATGATGATTTGTTCCATTATTGACTAAGATCTTATGCTATCTAACCATATACCACACTCATATACTCTTTTTTTCTACATGTGACACCTAACAAAAACTAAATACACTTGTTGATTACTGAACTCTAATCTTGCAAGAATAATGATCTAATGTTGCACATGTCATCTTAATACTTCAAATCGGTAGATTTACCATACTTGTTGCACTAAATCCCAATGTGATCTATTTAATGCTCTTATGACTTGCACGAAGATGATCTAATATGACTTCTCTATGATCATGAATGTTGGAATATGGTAATATTTCTAACTCATGATTTCCCTATATCTGAGTCAAAAATTATCTTCATATAGTAACTCTAATAATGTGGATTTTTCATCTAAACCTGAGATATTCCTGTGGATCTTGAAAAATGTTGCATAAATGCATGTATGTTTGATATGATGGGACTATACTTAAACTATTTATTAAACCTAAGTTTAGGGTAACATCCACCCTAGATGGATCATGTTTATCTTTTTAAAACCCTACTGGTCCAAGACCCCATGCTATATCTTTTTACATCTTAGGTCCCCTTATAATTGGACCTTCTCTAGGAATCTTTCTCAAGGATCATAACTTACTAACTTCTCACGAAGTGTGCTTAATATATTGACCCTACTATGATATTGTCTTGTCTCTATGTATGAACTTAATAATGTTTGGATACTTAGTAAATTTTTTAATTTGAGTTATTGTTCCAATGATTATTACTTTAATGATTGATCTTACTATGTTGAAAAACCTTGGACATAATATAAAATTCCATTATATAACCCTTATGGACCTGCCTAGTTTCTTGGGGTAGGGACACGAGGCATGTTTAAATAGGGTTATCTAAATGACTTTGATCTTGAGGTCTCACATGTAGAAATAGGGTGACATTTAGGCTTGTAGCTTCAACTGCTCCTCATGGACACTTCCTTTGTATGTTTGTCAAAGGCCTTATTGTTGATGATGATATAATGGAAAATGATACCTAAAACATAGTCTAAAAAGAAAGTTATATAAGTTTTCTCCCTTCAGTTAATGCTTATTATAATGTTTCTAGCCAAGCAACATAATTATATTCTTAGTCTACATTTACATGTCTTTTCATAGCGTACTCAATGATCTAGCATTGATTTTGTTTATCAAAACATTAGATATTGCCCAATGAAGATATGATGCACACCTGATCAGGACAACTAAGCTATGAAATGTAACCTTCATGGGTAGTCATTATAATAGAAATGGGTGTATATCTTTATCTCCACAATGTAATTTTTTTCATCTCTTTTGGTTATGTCTTATCTCTATCTATTTCCTTATGACTTTTTGATGTGCTGAAAACCTTTTGGTTCATTATGATGAATGGAATGCTTTTTCCTTTTCATATATATATATATATATATATATCTAGTGTGAATTGTTTTGTGCCATTGTAGGGACAGATGCCCAAGTCCTCTCTCTTTTGGTTGGAGACATTAGGAGTGAGGATATGGATAATAAATAGTTCCATGACATATGGTATCAGAGACACATACACAAGCCTCCATGTATGTTTAAGGAATAATCCTTCAGAGCCAAAACCAATAATGATGAAACTAAGGCAATGCATTTGGTGCTAAACATGGAAGTTGTAGCTAGTAATTGCCTCCTGTCTGCCAAGTTGGTAGTGGATGAGGTTCCTCTACACACCTACCTACTCTAAGTTGATCCAAGATTGTATTAAGTTTCTTCCTTTAACGCTTAGAGACTCTTTTATCATTTCATATATTATTTAAGGACTACCCTAAGCCACACATTAGATGATTAACAATTAGTTTTCTCATCTCCTCATGTGATTCCTCTCTCATGATGACTGATCACATGATTTCTCAATTATGGGTAGCTTATGCATGAGAAATTGAAATTATTTGAATTCATGAAAGTTGATGATTATAATGTCTTACCCTTATCTTAACTGGAAAGTCCTATGTTACTCTCAAACTGTGTACTTATGTGCAAAACCTTAGATCATGCAAACTCAATTTTATTTGATTTAACATATGTGCTTTATATTTTTGAGGTAAATCATGACAATCTTTATGTGATGGAATAAGGTTGAACTCATGTGTTATACCCCATGGTTGATGAGTTCCCTATATGATTAAACCTATATTGTCCCTATTTTGATCAAACCTCAAACATGACTATGTAGAGCTCTCTTTATTGATATGTATCATGCTCCATACTTTGATATGACTATGTATTTGGACTCCTAGATCATGATGGGAAGACTTTCTATAAGAGGCAAATTCCCTATTGATTATCATGCCTCTTTAAAGGCCAATTTTGGATATCATGAATATTGTAAAATCTTGACCATACTTATGTTTATCGAATGCTTAGAGTGCCCTATTTTTGTCTCCCCTATTTATAGATATACCCCTTACCTTGATCTATGAAAGGAAGGGAACAATATTATGACCCCAAATATGAAATATGGACTATTTATCCTTACTCTCATGATGTAATACAAATCAATAATCATTGCTAACCCAATTTTTCTATGATCGATGTCTCATGAGTAATGAGAATAATGTGCCAATTTAGAATGTAGTCTATTTTATAACACCCCTAACATAGGTCACATTCCTATTATGACTTTATCTATCGTCTCTCGACTATTTAGAGATCTAAAAGGTAATCCTTTCTCACAATTTTAATTTCTTGACTTAAGTTTCTAATTGGTTAGATCTATGATGTTATTGACACTTGGTTTTGAATCACTATTTGACGATAAACTTGACTATGATAATGTTGACTATCACTTATGGTTAAGGATCTTATAAGGACCTAAATCTAGATCATTCAACAACCTTAACTACTATGATAAATTCAATTGGTGTTTATATCAAGAAATGTAACCCAATATTTGTTAATTGATGAATGATCAGACGTTTTGGTGTAGGTAGGAACATATACCCTAGCTTTGACTTCTTTTGGACCTATGACTCTTGATGTATAAAACTTGACTCTCAATAATGAGTGATTAACTATGGGTTCATGATTTCTAATCTCAATTTTGACTTCTATGACCACATTATTGGGAATCTGAGACCACCCTCAATACATCATTAGCAATTTTCATAACCCCAAATATGAGTAATATGATCTATATTGACATATCTATCTGTGAATAATGGATAAGGTCACATATGGACTATGGTGGGATCTTCCTTTTGTTCTCGATAAGAAACCATAATATTGATATATGATGAGTACCTCAAAATTATCGTAGTATGAAATCTCGACCATGGAAGTATAAGCCCACCTAGGATAATGAAGAGGCTAGAAACCCAAATGTTGGGAATGAAAGTCATAATTCACTCTTGATATTAAAATCATTATTCTTTTGGCCTAAAATATGGTGATATCTATAATGGCCTTCCCAATCTAATGATTGATGTGACTATGCTTTGATCTTGATGCTCGATTTTCTGATCTTGGAATAAGTTTGATGTTTCAAGTGATGATGATACCTTATTGGAATTCTATGATGATTGTGATATGGAATATAAAGACCCAATCTTAATTGAAGGATTGTTTTAATTTTGGGGCAAAATTCCTTTTTAAGGTGGGGTGGATGTCACAACCTGGATTTTTCTCACATCCAGTTAATTCACATAATACTCATGATATGCTCTATTATTTTCAATAACATTCCTCATCCTCAATTAGATGACTTTGAGTCAATTATGCTCTATCAAAGAACCATATTTGATTAAATCTTACATTGTTCTTAATTTACCAAAGTTGTGTGCATAATTAGACTTTTGAAATGAAATTCAAAATTGAGTTCCCTAAACATAATCACCTTGGATCCAACCTTTTCTATAATAAGTTGAAGAAATTTACGAACCAACACTGGAAATTTCATGCAAATCTGAGTTACAATTTGTGAGATATGATTTTTACAAAATTATTAAAGAAAAAAATCCAAATCATAATGCGCCACGTCATCTATCCGACCCAACTTGTCTTGACCAATCAAAATCTTCCTTGCTTGGCCACATATCTCCGATGTTAACAACTCCACTTTATTTCCTCTTGGCCTACTATAGCCCTTGGATTGGATGGGCACAAAGATCCAACGACCATGGGCTCATCTTGCCCACCTGCTCCCAAGAACAATACAAGGTGGCTCGAGTAGCTTTCCCACACCATATACAACCCATTTCGTGCCTCTACAATGCTCTCTTTAACTTGTAGTCTTCATATTTCTTTTTCCCCTTTCATTTGCAACCCTAAGTATGCATTCTCATGCAATGTAGATTCCACACCACCTTCTTATACCTCCATATCTTGCAACCTCCTTGGTACCGTTGACACCCTACCTTGGGGTTCTCTGCCCATACACAACGATAAGTCTAATCTAGCCCGTAACGGGTTTTATTCCATTCCAGAAAGGATGGGCACCAACCTTCCAAGCCATGGAGACCCTCCTTTGCCCAGATCCTGCCTGAGCCAATGGGCTTGGCCATGACACACACTATTATGCATGAGGGAGCGGCGCCAAAGAGGGAAGTGAGTGGCGTTTGGGGGCATGTGTCAATCACTAGTGGATGAGATATAGATGCATAGGATGGTGAGCATTGTATTGAGTAAGTTCCTAGCTGAGACAACTAGTATGGGCCTTTAGATAGGGGCCCAGCAAGGGGAGAGACCCTACACAGAGCTGCATGACCCATCAATAGCCTCTGGATTAAGATCCATGGATCCAAGATCTTCCATTTTAGGTAACTTTGTGAAAATCTTATAAAGTCACTCCCTATCCCAAATTCAACTTGTATTATATACTTTTTGATCATATAAACTATATATATTCATTAAAAATGGTCCCATAGCATAGATCTACTCAGGGTTCTACTTTTCCCCCCAAAATTCTTGTTTTAAGTCTTTTGAATGTGATTAATGCTACTAGAATTCTCAACATAGATCTTTTATGTTCTAAAACATGATATATCTATGAAATAGTGACTTCACGTTTGACTTTAATAGCACTTTGGACCATCTTGATATG
Source organism: Alisma plantago-aquatica (assembly GCA_963693085.1). Taxonomy (NCBI): domain Eukaryota; kingdom Viridiplantae; phylum Streptophyta; class Magnoliopsida; order Alismatales; family Alismataceae; genus Alisma; species Alisma plantago-aquatica. The sequence continues at coordinate 1,624,458,585 of OY856409.1, read as the reverse complement.
CCACTAATGAGTACCTTGACGTGAAAATGAGTTTTATGTACATGAATGATGTAGCTTAGTCAAGGATGAAACATTGGCCAATTTTGCTATCGTCTTATTATTACATTTCAAAATTAGCAATATTTATGATGCTTTGTGACATGATTGACTAATATCTTGTGCTATTTGAGAATTTAACATACTCATATGCCCTCTTTGGTTACATGTGACATACATGTGACACTCAACATAAATTACATACACATGTTCATAATAAAAAATCTAATCTTACAACAATCATGCTCTAATGTTAGACAAGTCATCTTAAGACTTCAAATTGATAGATTTACAATACTTATAGCACTAAATTACAAGTCAATCTATTTGATGCTCTAATGACATGTGAATGTGTCAATATTGCATGGATTTTTTTTGATAGAACTTAGCTATGATCATAAATGTTGGAATATGATCACATTTCAAATATTATGCTTCTATATTTCCAAAATTAGAGAATGTATTCATCTAGTTACTCTCAAATCTATATGTTTTACCTAGAATTAATGTATTCTTGTGACACTTGAACTATGTTGAATCTATGCATGCATGTTTGTTATGATGGGACTATACTAGAAATATTTTGAAAAGTTAGGTTTAGGGTAACATCCAAATTACCTAAAACATGTTTATCTAATCAAAACCTGACTGATCTTGGACCTCATATTATATCTTCTTACAACTTTGGTTCTCTTTGATTTGGATGTTCTCTAGAAATGTTTCTCAAGGATCATAACTTGCTCACTTCACACAAGGTACTCTTAATCTCTTGGCCTACTATGGTATTGGCTTGTTTGTATGTGTGAACTTAATGAATCTTGGATACTTAGTTACTTTCTTGAGATATTTTTCCTATGTTTTCTAATTTCATGATTGATCTTACTATGTTGAGAATCCTCGAACATAATACAAAATCCCATCATATAACCCTTGTGTACTTTCCTGAACTCTTGGGGGTAAGGGCACGAGGTATGTTGAAATATGGTTAGCTCAATGAATTTCATTTTCAGTCCCCTCACATAGAAGAGTGACATTTAGGCCTTTAACCTCAAATGCCTCTCATGAACCCTTTCTTTGGAAGTTGGTCAACATCCTAATTATTGATGACAATAATGGGAAATGAAACCTAAAAAAATTCTTTGGCTAAAAAGAAAGTTGTTTGATTTTTCTCACTTAACTTTTTACTTATTATATTGTTTCTATCCAAGGAACATTATTATACTCTTAAACTACGTTTACATGTCTTTTCATAGCATAATCCATACTTAACATTGATACATTTTGTTTATCAAGTTTTTAGATGTTGCTCAATGAATATCAGTTGCACACTACATCAGGACAACTAAGCTATGAAATGTAACCTTTATGGGTAATTAATGCAATAAAAATGGGTATATATATCTGTCTTTATAATGTAACTTATGTCATCTCTTTTGGTTATGTCTTATTTCTTTATGTTGCCTTAGGGTTTTCAATGTACTTTAAACCTTTTAGTTCATTGTGATGAATGGAATGGTTTTGTATTTTACCTATAAATTACGTATGAATCTTTTATTCTATTCTAGGGATAAACATTTGATTCCCCTTTACATGAATTTTACTACACAGCAAAATTCCCTAGGGTGAATTCCCTAGAGTTTACCTTTACCAACATATAATATACACCACTTGCAAGCAGATAGATCGTATTGAAGTATAGTTCAGGATCGAACCCAAAGGACTACATATTTAAGAATCAAATGATCAAGTTAATTGCACAAGAGCTGGTATTTAACACAACATGTGGTTGGTTTTTTATTATGCTATCATTACAAAATGAAATGTTTTATTATTGGTTGATAAATCAATAGATGGAAACACTAGGGTGGAATGGGTTTCAGGACGACTACCTATCATTTACTCTCTAACTGTATCATATTAAATATGGAAATATACAAGTTGATTCTAGGGAAATCCCTATTTTGTGTTAGAATTAAAACCCTAGGCATATATCACTCTAAGCTCATTGTCAGGTAACCTAGATATCATACATCTATCACCTCATAAAATACCTATCTGATGTTCTCATCAAGGATTTGACAAGAAACAATTGATATCCTAGATCTTGGGTTCGAGGTTCTCTACATACAAGACCATGCAAAATGTGTAAACTTATTCATCATACACGCATACAAGCATAAAATGATTGATTCTAAACATATAATGGTTACTACAATAATAGATGCAATGATGAGAAAAAAATTGGGTAGTGGGGCTACTTCCTGTATCTGAGAGAGAGGAAAACTCGCTCATGGTAGTAGTAACAGGAACAATAAGGGAAAAGAGAAGAACACCATTATCACAGAAGAGGAAGAAGTTGCAGCCATGGTGTACAAAAGCAACTCTTCAGACTCTGAGATGGATGCGTCAGCAAACATATAGGAGTATTCCTAGAAGTTTATCAGGGATGGACTGGTACTGTCATTCTTCCTTTATGTTGGACTAGATATACTAACTTTGACGAGGAAGCAACAAGTTGATGTAGGTGAATATTGTCAACTGATGTATGAATGTTACACATAACAAACCTCCTTTGAGGTTGGAATCTTGGTACCTTGGTGGTGGCAGAGGTGGAAGTACCATCAGTTGTCGTTCATCAACTAATGACAGAGGTCAAGGGTTGTTGGAGGTTGATAATTTGGAATGAAAGTATATCCTTGCAAAGGAAATGGTAGAAATGTTCTCTTTTGGCAATCATCTTCCATTTCTAGTTAGAGTTCAGGGTTTGAATCCTTTCCCAGATGCCTTGCAGTTAACACCTGGCCACCATGGAGGTGAAGAGATGACGACAAAACGAGGAAGATGAAAGATTAATTTTCCTAATTTTTAGTAACTCCATTGGTAGACGAGGGGTATCACAACATTCAATTATACTTTCGGTAAACAAATGGTTGGGTGGACCATCAGAAGATGAGAATCAAAAGGCATGGTAGTAGTTCCTTTGATTGTTGAAGTAGGCGTGTCATCAGTTGACACATCCATGGCTTCCTTCGGTAGGAAAGGAAAGTCTCCATCAGAAGACAACGGCTGAACAACCGTCTGCAGGAACTCAGAAGTTTCTTTAGGAGGAAGATGCTCCATAGGCATCAGAAGGCAAGCACTTGGAATTGTTTAGAAGGCATGTGTAGAGGTTCTATCAGTGGGTGTAGTAGGATAGCCATCAGAACACATGCATTGGGCTTCCTTTGTTTGTCAATTGAAGGACGGATTGAGTGATGTAACTCAATGGTTTGGTAGATGTAAGTCCACTCAGGAGGGGGATATTGGCTTAAGGTCGATGGTCTACGCTGATGGAGTTTCTACCAAAGGAATGACAACTGACGGAGGGAAAAATAAATGGGAACTGATGTCTTGGTAGGTGTAATGTAAACCAACAACTTCAACAATGATTGAGGAATATATCATCAAAAATATGGTTAATTTATTCAAAATTTTCTTTTGTCTGCTAGCCGATGAGCATGATCACCATCTCCTACACACCTACCATGCAATGAATCTCAAGCTTGCCATGATAACTACAAAAATGGATCAAAATCCTACATATAAACATCAAATTAATAAAATCTAAATGTAAGCTAGTTGTGAAGTGAAATGATGGAAATAAATGCACAACTAAGAAAAAACTTGCAACTAAAACTAGGAAGAATACACATTCATCACCTCTCACCTTTGGTTGGCTAGCCTTTAGGAGTAAAGATTTGGGTAATAAATGGTTCCATAATAATTTTATATTTTCTAAAGTTAAGTGAATGTGTCGAATTTCTCAACCTTCATATCTCCATCTGGAAGCCATATGGTTGTCTCCTACCTTGATTCAGAGACATATCCCACATGACACAGTGTGTCATATCTCTCTCTTTTCTTTCCCCTAGATCTCCCTCGTCTCTAAATCATTTTCCATAATTCTTTCTCCATTAAATGTGTCTCTCTTCCATTTTTAGATAGTCATATAACTTCTCCCCTATTGCCATAATAGGAAGCACCTAATTTGACACAAAGTATCCACACAATCATTTCCATGTGTATCCTTTGAAATCAAGTCACATACATACATATATATATATATATATATATATATATATATATAAAAGTTAGTAGAGCTTTTGTGACATTTAGAAGCAAGATTCACACAAAAGATTAAGATTCACAATTTAAGTCCAAAACAAGTAACATATGCACATAAGAGTCAACCATTGAGAAAAAGGGGTGATCTGGAGCTCCATTATGTTCAAAAGTACTTCCAAGGTACCATTTTGAATATTAGTAGGTAGGTTGAGCAATAAAGAGTCAAGATTTATCATGAACATTGATTAATTATATTCAATATTATCAAAGTTAGCAACTTCACTCTCTTCTAAGATATCTGATAAAATTGGAATGAAGTAGAGAATATTAGCATGGCCCATGCACTAGTATGACACGTACAAATTGAGAAATGGTCCAAAAGCATTAACTTTAGGGGAAATAGGGGATTAAATAATGGAATTAGGGTTTGAAACCATGTCCAAGTTGTAGATCTCATCTATCTTATCAAAATGACATATTGGATTTCATATTTTTACCAAGTGTTTAGGAGAGATGATCTTTTGAATATAGTGATTAAAAACTATAGAGAAAAGAGAAGAGGTGTTACCATAATACATGATGGGGGACTGTCGAGCTAGGCCTTTAGCCCATGATCCTAATACAAGGAAAAACTCATAAGCATCATATGCACTTGAGGGGAGTGGGTCCTTAGGTTGTTGGTCTGTTCGGTCCTCTAGATATGATTGTGCCCCAACTATCTACCCATCTACATCTGTGAAGAAGGTTGCTAATGTGTGGTGGTGTTGGTGCTCATATCACCCAAGAATGCTAGAAAAGAACCAGCCAAATACACCTTGACCCAACGAAGAGGATCGATGGCTTCAATGGGAATGAGGGGGACTAGACATTGAAGCCCCAAAAAACCATGGGAGGCGACCACCATCGAGGATACTTTGATAGCCATGAAGGTTACTTGGAGAAGGAAAGAACAAAAGGGGACCTTTTGGGTATGCAAAGAGGACAAATTGGGGTAAAGACTGTGTGGAAAGAAAGAGAGTACAATGAGTGTTAGTTGTGGAAAAGTAGACAAAAATGGAAAGGTTAGGTTGCATCCGCACCCTTCTCCTATGGTTTGTATGGATAGAGGAAGAAGACGCATGGGTTCCATTGGATGAGGGACAGGATCTGTGCCCACCCAATCCTCTCCTCCCATTGACTAAGAGGTGGTAGCTAGATCTATACTCAAGTGAGTGGAGAACCAAGGTGTGGCCGGGCCCTAAGTGAGTGGACCCATGTTCAATGAAAGAGAAGAAGAAGAAACTAATTAGACATATCTTCCAAATGTCACATTTTGGGCTTCACATGTCCGATTGAGATGATATTTGCATCATTGGATTTGAAAATGAATCCTCTACAACATGACATGAATTAGAGTGTGACGAGTTTCAAAAACAAGGGCAAGAGTATGATACAATAATATATGGACTTAGGTCAATCATGAAAATTAATGACACATCTTGGAATATAATAATAATTTGTCATATTGGACTATCAAAACACACAAACTACACAATTGACATATAAGTGAGTGATATGAATCACTAACCTAGAGAGAAAGAGTACACTAGAGGAGATAGAAGTTTAGTCTATCACATCCTTCCCACTTTAAAACAATTTCATCCTCAAAATTCAACAATATCATCTGTAAAGATCATAACCAAAGTACACTAAGTTTGGACAACCGATTCTAAGTGTCGAGGCATATATTTCCTTAAGGGTGCATACTTCGGTTTTTTTATACTATTTGAAGTATTTAGGTTGAACCATCTCAATTAAGAGATTTTGAGAATAACTTATTCACTCATCGTAACACGACTCCCTTTAAATGTTAGTGTTTTACATCCATTATCCCCATAGCAACTAAGGTTTCTATTGATATACACATACCAAATCAAGGTGTATTATAAAGATTAGTGTCATTAATTACTCATAGCATGCTTTCATTATAAATTTTTAATTCAATTGAAGGGTTTCATTCATCTTGACCTCTATAGAAAAAATGGCCCAACAACAAAACAAAGTGGAAAAATCAATAACTCTACGTATACCCACTATATACCCCACCCATAATCAGTGTACGTCACCCCAACCAAACCCAAACTGAAACCATCATAGGAGTTGTCATCCTCCTAGTCTATTATAGAAAAGAAACACAATTGTCATGAACAACACCCCACCTTGAACCAAACTAGTATCTATCCAAAAAACATGGTGTATGGTGTCCCTATGCCTCAAGGTGCATCCAAACCCTCACACATCCATTAAGAGAATAAAGGGTACATGTAAAAACCTTATCTACATTATTATCACCTTTCCTCCAATCTATATAAGAAAACTATTTGAATCTTTTGGAACGTACTGCTAATGGCATGCCCAGATCTTCAACATTGCCCTAAAGACCCTCACTTGTGAGGTTTCCAGCCATGGGCAACGTCCCTCATCTGACATCATATCCAACATGTTGTCTTCATTAGTTACAATGGTTCTCACTATGATATTAGCATATTTTCATACTTTTTAGCCCATCAATGATAGCCTACGTGCATGTGATAACGTGATCCAACACCATATGAGCCTTATTACGGTCGATACCTTTATGTTTAGGGTCGAAACACTTATGATGATAGTGGTTAATACCATATAGAGTGTTATAGTCAATACTCCTTATGTGGTTGAGGTTGAAACACTTATCATATTAGGGTTGAAACCATGAATGGTTAAGGTTAAACCATCTTGAAGTTGTGAGGTCGAAACACTTTGGTTGGAGGTCAAGACACTCATGTCTTATGACGTTAATGCACCAGAATGGTTGAGGTGGATACATCATCATGGTCTAAGGTCGAAACACCAAGTGTTATGGTCATAACACATGGTGTGTGTCTAGGTCGCTACACTTTATGGTGATGGGTCGATTAATTTACATTCATACATGTAAAGATATAGTGGAATGAAATACATGAGATGATGTGACATGAATGGTTGATAATTAACCATAGTATTTGGCTATAGAACTTTCCAACAAAGTGGGAAGTGATGAAATTAGGGTCTAGGTGTTTAATGGTGTCATGAAACCCCAATTGAAAGAAATTGAAACCTAAAACCTAATCCATTGTTCATGTGATGTATGTGATTGCATTACTTAAAGATTCTTATACTATAATATAGTTTTCTCTCTCCTTTTTATATATCCCTAAATTTTTAGGTGAGGTGAATTTTCTTAGATATGAGAATGTTATGGCAAACATTATACAAATACAGTGTGGTGATTATAAGCATACATCAATTATTAAGATATTTTATAGTATTAATTGCACATGTTTTATGTGATGAGAACCTATTGAATTATTGAGTGCCCTAAAGTACATTTAAAGAGGTGAAATACTCCAGAGAAGGATGTAAGAGGTTGAAACCCATAAGTGATGTGATAATGATGACCTTGTAATAATTGAGCATCTTGTGGTGATAAGACAAGTTGTTACATTGTACATTTTATATCTTCTAAAATTGTACCTTACTCTTAATTTTGTAGAATCTATTTAGGGTTGTTACATTATAACTTGATTGATGCATTAAAAGATACCCAATTGGAATATCTAATCAAGTGAAACCCTAATCATGTAGTTGCCCTGTACCATAGATCCATCTTCAGTGTTAGTATCAAGCTGGATGGTGAAACGAGTAACTCTTATGGGAAACTCAGAGAGCATATTATTGAATATGTAGGGTACAAGTGAATTATTTCGTTGTACCCTTAAATTGTTGATATAGTAATGTAATACTCTATTACAAAACAACCATGTGCGAGCTTTTTCTCTAGTACTATGCCATGTACCAAGGCATGCTAGTTGTTTTACAAAACCATAGCTTGACTTTGAGTTTCTATCTCTACGTGACTGTAGCCATGACTACAAGTTGATGTCTTTAGCAGTTTGACTAATGTGTCACTAAATTGCAGACTTGAACTGACCAAGTAGTGCTAGAGATGATCATGGAGTCTGGATCTTCCATTGATCTTGTATGGTACTAATTTTGACTTAATTGTGGTTTGTTGGATTTGAGTGGCACGCCTCAAATCCAAAGGGCAGATAAATCATTTAATAATTGTGTAGTATATTTTCTTGGGGTCAAATACAAATCACATTGGATGACCCCTATACCTTATTTCTTAAATTGTTTAAGTTATAATAGGTATACATGTTGTTGATATTCCTTTTTAAAGCATGTGATGTTCTACTATTCAATTGCAAGTACTTGAACTGCTTAACCAGTATTTACTATTTACTTAACTATTTTGCTTATAATAGATGTTGGTGGAGAGTTATATCTCCCACTGAGATGTGATCTCACCCTTTTGGTTCCACAACTTTTTTGATGGTCATGGATGAGGAGGTAGAGGTTGTGATAGGAGTAATATTTCCTAGAGGTTGGATATGTTGATTGATCTTTGTAATAGATGTCGTACGTGTTGTCCTTGCACTCTCAGGTCTTTTGGAAGATTTGTGTTTTGTATATCGACACATAGATTTTGGCTTTATTCCAAGTGTATATATAAATGGCATATATGTGTAGACATTTTAAAGTGTTGTACAATAATGGCTTGATAGCCTTTGAACATGATATATAACATCCTTTGATATATATATGAATCATAGATAGCCTGAGTTGATACTGGTTTAGTAAATACTTCTACATGATATATTTAATTCCAATTCATTTTAATTTACTATATTTTGTGCTGATATAACGATTAGTGTTAATTCCACATTTTGATTTGAGTGATCTCATTTAGTGTGGCGATGGTCGTCACAATGTAGTGGTATCTGAGCTATAGGTTTGTGAATCTACAAGGACATATGATTAGGATTAGTGTCTATTCTAATGTTCTCCAACACATCTTTTAGTATCTTCTACTATTGCAGAAGTAGAAGAAGATAGAGAAAATGTTTGGAGAACATGATGAGCATGTTGCAGAGAGCAACGTTGTTGCACCAGGAGATGTTTCTAGGAGGAAAGAGAGGGTTGAAGTTGTACCTGAGATGCCTCAAGTAGATCAAGCTAATGTAGACAACCCTACTTTAGAATTTATAGTTGGACAATTTATGACTATGATGAATCGAATGATGGATAGAATGTCTACAGTTCAAGCTAGGGAAATAGTTCTCAGTGCAAAAACTCATGGGTATGGAAAGACTTTTAAGATACTCCAATGTGTAGAAGCATTATAATATGTAGGTACCTCTGATCCAATCGATGCAGATATGTGTCTAACTGAGCTGGAAAATGCTTTTAAAATCCTCAACATTCCCGAGGAGGACAAGGTTAAGCATGAAATATACTTGTTAAAGGAGAGTGGTGGCCACTGGAGGGCTTGTGAAGAAGAGAAAAGGTCGGGAGTCATGATTACATCGGAGAAATTTAGATGGGAGTTGGTCAATACTTTCCTGAGACTTGCTTAGATAAAAAGATTATACTGTTTGAGAATAACTGACGGGGATATATGTCAGTCAGTGCTTATGAAGACAAGTTCATGGAATTTCTACAGTTCGATCCACACGTGGCTACGACGGATAAGGAGAGGATCAGACGCTTTGAGAAGGGTCTGAGTTCTGAGCCAACAACCCTAGTATCTTCATTAGAGAACAAAGATAGGTTTGCTAGTTTTGTGGAGTTAGTTTGGAGGGTAGAATGATCGGTTATAGAAAAGTGTGAGTTAAAGGCTAAGAAGAGTCATGTACATTACTAAGGAAAATCTTATGGAGGCTTCAAAAAGCGTAGGTACTCTGCATCACAGTCTCAATAAAGGTCAGTGATGCAGTCGCAGTGGACTCAGAGAAGAGGAAGAGGTCATAGTTTGCCACCTGTAGGAGTTCAAAGTGCAATGTCAGTATCTGTGATAGTGCCATCTAGGTTGTGGTATGAAGGAAAGACCTATTTCAATTGTGGACATGTGTGTCATTCTAAGTGATACTTCCCTGTGAAGGATGAAGAGGTGACTCAGTAGCCTAGGCAGAGTCAGTAGAGTTCGCAATAGTGACAATAGCAAAGTAGTAGAGGATGCAGACAAGTGTCGCAGCTGGTTCATCATGACGTGCTAGCAGAGGGAGAGGGTGACAACATGAGATGCCTCGATTCTATGCAATGAGTCAGCCAGAGGGAATCGCCAACCTTAGGGTTGTGACAGGTCAGATGGAATTATTTCATTATGATTTGTCTTCTTCATGTTTTATATCTATTTTAATTAACCCAGGTGCAACACACTCCTTTATCACTAGAGAAGTGATAGCTAATTGTTTCTTACATGTTAGTCATAGACATGACAATCTTCATATAGAAAAACCTTTAGTTGGTTCCAAAGAGCTGCGGGAAGCATGTCTGTCCTGTGTTCTTTCCTTTTTAGGAAATATCATTCAAGTAGATCTCTTACCACATGAAATGCATGGATTTGATGTAATCCTTGGATGGATACTTTGGAAAAGTATCGGGTAATCTTGGGCTGTATTACCAAGATGGTGACGTTTGTAAATGGTAATGATTCTTGGGTTTTCTAGGGTGATAGGAAGATCCTTCCAACATGTCTAATTTTATCTATGACAGTAGAGAAGTGGATAAGACAGGGATGTGATACATTCTTAGAAAATGTGGTGGATACAAAGGCATAGGGACCTAGTATTCAAGAAGTTCCATCTCTACAAGAATTCAAGGATGTATTTCCCGATGAGTTTCCAGGTGTACCTCCTCCTAGAGAGATTGATTTTGAGATAAATCTAACTCTAGGAACTCAGCCCATAGCACAAACACCGTATGGGATGGAACTAGTAGAAATGTGGGAACTAGAGAAGTAGTTACAAGAATTACTTGGCAAAGGTTTCATTAGGTTGAGCACATCATCTTGGTGTACTCCTGAATTGTTTGTTAATAAGAAGGATAGATCAGTGAGGTTGTGTATAGGTGACCTACAACTGAACAAGATGACAATTAAGAACAAATATCTGTTGCTACATATAGATGACTTGTTTGATCAGTTTTGGGGTGCCACTATCTTTTCTAAGATAGATTTTAGGTTAGGTTATCGCCAATTGTATATTAAGGATGACATACCTAAGTCAGCCTTTAGGATAAGGTATGGTCATTATGAGTTTGTGGTTATACTATTTGGCATAACCAATGCACCAATAACATTCATGGATTTGATGAACAAAGTATTCATACCACATCTAGATCAGTTTGTAGTTGTGTTCATACATGATGTTTTGTTTTACCCTGGAGATGTTCAGTAACATGAGCAACACCTATGACATGCTTTGTCATTACTAAGGCAACATTAGTTATATGCTAAGTTTAGTAAATGTGAGTTCTGGTTAAAGGAAGTAGCCTTTTTAGAACATGTAATATCTGCTAAAGGAGTCTACATAGACCCAAAGAGTGTAGACTTAATGCTGGAGTGGGATCAACCAAAGATACCTACAAAAGTTCATAGCTTCTTAGGTTTAGCAGGAAATTACTGGAGGTTCATTAAGAAATTTAGTGCAAAAGTGTTACCCCTAACAAAGTTAACAAGGAATGGTGTTCCGTATGTATGGGATGACCGATGGCAACATTCTTTTCAACTTTTGAAGTAAAAGTTGACTAGTGCACCAATGTTAGTACTGCTAGAACAGGGAAAGAGTTATATCATTTTCTATGATGCTTCTAAGAATGGTCTAGGTTGTGTGCTAATGCAGGATAAGAATGTGATTTCCTTTGCTTCACGACAAATTAAGAAACACGAGGAGAATTATCCAACACATGATCTAGAATTAGCAGTGGTGGTCCATGCTTTGAAGATATGGATATCAGATCTTCACGGACCATAAGAACTTGCAATCATCTTTTCGAATCAGGAGTTGAACATGTGGCAGTGACACTAGATGGTGTTGATAAAATGACTATGATTGTACTACTGATTATCATCTAAGAAAGGCAAATGTGTTGGCAGATGCCTTAAGTAGAAAATCATCTTCATCATTATCTATTGATAAAGTACAACTAAATGCTTTGGTGTGCCATAAGAGAGATATGTTGGTCTCTCGAAGACAAATGAATGTACAATTAGAGGTGTCTATGTTAGCAGGTGTGTTGGCATAGTTACAAGTAAAGCCAACATTGAGTCAGTAGATTAAAGATGTGCAACAAAATGATACTACGGTACAACAGATCAAAATAGAATTGGGCAGTGAGAATGCCTAGTATGTATCTCCTTTAATTTGTGCTTTGTTTGGTACAACTAGATGGATAGCCTTGGTTGGTCACACTTGCCGAGTATTAAATCTCAAGTTATTCGAATTTGTATTCATGCTTATAAGTCTAATGCTTTTATTACAACATGTTCATTCATGAAGAGTTCTATATTTGGTTTTGGTTCTATGCTTCGCCCATGTTCTATTCTAAGAAATTTGGTCTCCTTTGTCATGCCTCATCATCCAGTAAATGTCTAGCACATATAGTCATTAGTAACACTTCAATTTGAAGTTTCTATTGCAGATTATAGTAATTACATTCATTTGAGCTTGAGAATCGGCCATTTCATGTGATGTCATAAGAATGTTTCAATTAGATTTGAGAATATTTGCTTAATCTTACCCATTTCCATGTCTACAATAGAAAAAGCCCAAGATCAAGACATCCATTAAGTCCCTTTTGTCTTGAGGAAAATCCGTTATCTTGCTTTATTATTCTTGAGTCAATTTATTGACCTTTGCTTTGTAAATCGACCCTTGCATATTCCAGCACTATCGTGGATTCATGTTAGAGTTATTATGTGCTTATTTATTATTTTAAGCATTAATGTGTTAATTTTGATTGATTATTTTAGTTTTCTAGCATCATAATTTTATTAATCAAATACATAAAGGATATATAAATATTTTAGTGTCTAACTATGTCATAACACAAGTAATTACAATATCTTGGATGACATTTTATCTCATGGAACCACTTAACATACAAAAAGTTTATGTTGACATATAAAAAAAGACACAAGATTCAACATGGTCTTTCTTGCCAATGCTTGAATCTATGAAAGGGATGAGACTATGTGACCATGAAATCCATGCAAGACCTTGTTAAGTTAGATAAAAACTAATTTATCTTCTTTCTATGATAAAAATGGCAACAAAAACTAAGTAACAATTCAAACTACTTTAATGTGGATTTTTATTGCAGTGTTTGTATTTTGTAATTATAGAAGGAAAAATTTCTACTTGCTTAGATATTTTTCTATTGATGAAAAAATACAATTATTTCTTTCATGCTTTCATATAGAAGACTCCAATGTTGAAATAAATGGTTTTGAAGCATATGATATAGTTGATCTATTATAATTAAGTAAGGACACTCCTTTCATTATATGAAAATCCTCTAAACCAAGCTATCAATGGTACTATTTGAGCATCAATTGGATGGAAATTTTTTATAACCTATGTATCAAAGAAGAAATGAAAATATTATGTGATGAAATTATGTCTTTCTAAAATGTCTATGGGGTCGTTTGGGTAAGGTATTTGGACGCGGTATTGTATTTCGTAGCAGTATTAAAACTACCGCAATTACAAATATGTCGTTTGGCTGCTTGTGTGTTTTTTTTCCGATTGTGGCAGTCTAACTACGGTATTTACACCCGCTTTCATTCCGCGACCCTCTCAAATCTCCCCAATTTTGGCGAGATTTAGAATACCAGAGGCGAAGCGAGGGTTCCGCCGCTGCTTCCCCCAATCCCGTTTTTCTCCCGATCCCTCTGGTCTCCTCCCCCAACTGTCTCCTTTCCGAACTGTCCTCCTCTCCTTCCTCCACCCCAACTCCTCATCGCGTCCATCTCCCCTTCCCCGTCCATCTCCTTTTTCCCTATGCCCAATCTGTCATTCGGTCTAGGGTTTCACCCAATACCCTCCATCTTGCCTCTCCATGTCGACGCGACTTGGTGAAGATCTGCTGCTGTTCAGCCCTGTCGTCCATTCGGCAGCCGTCGCGGATTGGAGTTGCAGCCGTTTCAGATCTGAGTTGCAGATCCATTGCTGAGGTTGGTGATCTCTAGCCGATTCGTCTTCTCCATCCGGCCATCGTACGACAAGGAATGGTGGGAGCACTCAGGCGGTAGAAGGCAAGGACGGGTGGGAGTGCTCAGGCCACTGTTGGTGGTCTCCAGCCGATTCGTAATCGCAGTCAGCTCCTGTTGTCGCTCCACTTAGTCCAGTCAACACCCCTTGGCTCAGGTACTCCTCTGCCCTATATCTCTGCCACTCCCCTGATCTCCGCTCCCCCTCAAATCTTCATATGTCAATGCGCTCACACCCTTGTCTTGGTTCGTTCTTCTCCACCACTTAACCGGTGACTAGATGATGGTAGGGAGGGCGGCGAGCGTGGGCATAACATTAGCTGTGTAGAGCCATGCAACCTTACGAGAGATGGATCAACTATCCGTGAAGACCTGTCCTCATCATCCTAGTGGTGGTGGTCACTCCAGATCCCACCATCGTCAATCATTTCCTGTTGGTAGACGCTAGACAGTCCATCAACAACTTGACCTTCATAATCGGTGATTGTCCAGTGGTGGACTCTATGTGTGTCTACTCTTTAGACCCAACTTATCTTGTGCGGACTGACCTAGTCTGATTTATCACAGTGGCAAAACAATTGTGTAATAAGTCCTAAAGAGTATAGTTGGACCAATTCCCACACTTGACGTAATGTCATCTAATTACTAGCTGTTGTAGTTATCATTTGAAACATAGGATGTTTGCAAGTTTGTTCTTCTATGGGCTTTTCTTTCTCGAGTTCCATGCTATAACTATCGTTCTAAGTATTTGTATGAGTTGATAGACTTCTTGTCATTCTAAGTACTTTTCTATCTAAAGTGTCTTCTAATACTCCCTCTTGAATCTACATATTCAAGGATAGTTGCTTCGTTCCTGTTCTTAGGCGTAGTAACGACTTAGAAGAAAGCAGAGGAGGGTGAGTAGGTACATGTTTGGGACCTCAAAATCCTCATGTTTTGAAGCTCCATCAATATGTCCCCCTCATGAGATGAACTGTGTTGCTAGACATACAAGCCATTTTATTTTGTGCTTTGAATGGTTTTATCAGATGTATGCGTGATTTTAGCAAACTGTTGCTTGAATTAAGAACTGGGTTCTACTTATCTTCTTTATTTTCTCTTATCCCTGTGGGTTCTTCTCCAATATCAAAAAAGTGAATGTGAAATTTGGGTGAATGTGCAAGTATTTGAGGTGACAGTAGACATCCGATCTGTATTGGCAGCATTCAGACTATACGAGCTAAGCTTTGGGTGTCATCGACTTTTGTTCTAGGTATGAGAACTTACTAGCCAATCAAATATTCTCAACAATCTTTACTACTTTTTAGTTCATAATTTTAATAAATGTGAATAAAATTACTTACTACTGTGTCTGAGTCCAATTTAGATCATTTTGGTCAACACTAACATCAAAACACTGCACACATCCTCTCACACACATACACCAATATACAAGTATTCTGAATTAGACAAGTATTTTCATACTACAATGTTGTTCTTTTCTAACTTGATTGGTAATCTTTGCAGTCTCTTTGAACTGTACGAGTTGGGATCTAAGGGGCCATTCGGGTTGACTTGTTAATTCTCCTATTCTAGGTATGATTTACTTGTACCTATGAATATTGTTAAAACCCCAGTTTTTGGATACTTTTGGTGAGAAATATAATTTCTCCTATAAAAGATATTTGAACAAATAATTTGTTTTGAATAAATGGATTTCGTTTACAATAGCCTTGTTGGTCGTTTTGTGGGCTTTATTAGCTATTGGGCCCAATAACAAGGAAATTCAATTAGTAAATGAATAATTGAGAAATGGAGAAAAGAAAGATGTAGAGACCTCTAGAAGGCAAAGGAATGTTATCCAAAGTTGGATTTCATGCCTCTTGGGTTCCTTGGGTCCTAAGGAGTACAAAATTGCAAAGATAATATAACAAGAAAAAAAGATCAATTAAATATTTCCTTATTAAGAAAGAAATTGAAAACCAATGATAAAATATGGGAAATAAGTGGAAAGAGGTATGATTGAGTTATCTTTGATGGATTTTCGTATCCATGAGGTTTCTAATGTTAAAAGGAATTCCAATAAGGAAAATAAAAAGAGAGATAAATAGAAATCCTTAAAAAGAGATATTTTAATAAAAAAATAAACAAGATAATGAGAAATAATGGACATAGAGGCATCTATAAGGATAATGAGTATCCACTAATAAGGATTTCAAAATATTAGAGTTTATTGGGGTCCAAGGAAACCCAATGAATAAAAAGAAAGAGAAAATATCAATAATGAAAAATAAGAGGATAATGTGATGCATAATTAATGAATTTGGTGGCATTGTTAAAAAGGAAGCATTTTCTACTAAAAGAAAATAGAATTTTGTGCCAATAGGATAAAAGTCAACCATAAAAGAGAATAAGTGAGATGATTTTTGAATTCCTAATATATAAAGAATAAATAATATTCGAGAGGTAATTAAGGGAGAGAAGCTTGCTTCCTAATGAAGAAACTTGGGTTCCTATTGGGAAAAGAACTCTTTGATTCGTGAATAGCTGACCTAGGGCTTTGTTACCCACCCCTATATAAAGGGTAGAGCCCTGGTTCGAGTTCCAGAGAGATCCCACACAACTCTCTCTCTCTCTTCTTCATCTTCTTCGTTAAAACCCTAACCATGAGGGTATATCTCTAACCCCAGAGCCTCGAGGGGCCATGGAATTGTCATGATGGAGGCATGGCGTTCCTTTGACGACCTGTGGATTATCGATCAATGCCACCTTGCTCCTGCCTATGTGCAGAACCTGCCGGAAGTCCACAGTAGGGCTGTGAGTTGCAGGCCCAGTGCCCACACACCTGGCCATCCTAGCCGTGGGTCAAGGCTTGGAGGGGGGCAACGGTGGGTGGTGGAGGCAAGGTTGCAGTTGCAAGTACCTCTCGAGTCCTGGGGAGGAAGGGGGAGGCTCGCGATCAGCTGCTATAGTGGACGTGGAAGGGTTTTTCGAGGTTGATGATGGACAAGGGAATTGGATGGTTTTACCCTCCGAGCATTGCATAGCCAAGCGACCGCATGAGGGTAAATGCGTCATTTCGTTATGTTCTAAACCAGCTGGGTTACACAGAGCTACGTTGCATGGAAAGGGACACATGGCGCTCTATGATTGGCTTTGGTAAGTAAATTCTTACAAAAATCGTATTTAAATATTGGTAGCTCAGATTGATATGTGTAAAATATGAAAATTACTCATAAAAACGAGGAGAATCTATTAAAAATATAATTGAAGCCTTTTTATGATTGTAGTTCGAAAAGTAGTGGAAGTTATCAACTTTAATGCTTTAATGTTTAAGAAACCTTATTTTGAGATAATTAATGTATTTAGTAGGGTTTAAGGGATGATTAAAGTTGATATTAACATGTTAACTATAAAAAGGTACATTAAGAACAAAAAGGATGATCTTTGCATGGATTTGGTTTAATTTAGAGTTTCATGCACATAAATATACTTTAATGGGCCTTGAAACCCTAATTGTGACTCTTAATAGCTTTAAATGTTCAAATTCATGATTAAAGTTGAGATATGATGGTTCTAAGCTATTTTAAGTATAAAGATTCCTAATTGTGGATAAATACCCTTGATATGGTAATTAGGGTTTTTCTAATGAATAAAAGTGGAATTAGTGTAGAAAAGAGTTCATGAAAGATAAGTTGTTAATTTGAAAGGAACCAAAGATGATAATTGGGCCTAATGATCATGTCATGCCTTAAAAAGGATAAAAATGGTAGCTTTAATGTAAAAGAGGCAAAGTAAACTTAATGGACTTTTAATTGTGCCTTTTATCTGAAATTAGGGTTATATGTTGTTAAAAGGTAACCTTAATATCTTTCATGAAGAATAGATGAGACAATTAGGGTTTTTGAGTAATTGTATAAAATTAGGGTTTAAAATAGTAAAAGATGAAGTGAAACCCTAATTGCAATGGAAACCCTAAAAGTGGACTAGAAACCCTAGGAAGTGAGTTAGGTTTAATAGATCTTGAGGGCATGATTAATAATAGGAAATTGTATGCATATTTCATGATCTCATTATGTGCTTGCTTGCCTAATTGGATTTCTTATTCTATCTCAAATCAACCTGATAGGTATGTGGTTACGCTTACAATTTATCGCTTTAGTTTCATGGTGATTCCCAGAAGCTTTATCGGTTGCCTGAATATAACTGCTTGGATGATTTTTATTTCATGCAACTATAAAGTGACTATTATTATCACCATAAGTATAGATACATGACTGGATCAGATCCTGGTCCTCCTTTGTGGCTTTGCTAATGATGAAAAGGGTAACTTGGTAAAGGGTCTACTTGTTAAGTGGGACCATCAGGTTATTAAGAGTTAGAAATTGGGCTACCTACGTGTAGTGCCATGAGACTCTTTAGCACACCATGAGTTAAGGAATGGGCTATCTATGGGTAGTGCCATGTGACTCAACCCTAGAAATTGGTTCACCTGTTAGGTAGGATCATGAGGGGTTTAATGAGGATCTACCATAAGAAAGGTAGCATCCAGCTCCATTGTAGGGACATCGCAGAGGCTGGGGTATAGATGGATTGAGCATTTATGCTGAAAACATAAAGTTGTTTGTTTAAAATCATAATTGACTACAATATGGTGTTACATTTAATTGCACGATTATTGTTTCCCCCACATACCAGCATAATTCATTTATACTGACCGACGTTTTATTTGTCGGCGTTTTAGGTACAAGTGAAAAGAACAAACAGTAAAGTGGCATATGTGGAATTTAATGAGAATTAAAGTGCTAAGGAGGATTAGTTAGCATAGACTCTGGATGTGGATAGAAGTAGATATCCAAGTTTCTGAAAAAGGTATGTAAAGTCTAATTTTATTACAGCCTTTCAGTTTAGTTGGTAGAATTTAATAATTATTATTATTTATTTGACGAACCTTTGATCTGAAAAATTGGGATAACAACTTTGACCTCTTGGTCTCCCTTAAATGGGGGTTACTGGGAGGCGGGTTCGTTACAAATATGATCTTTTCTAACATTATAGTATGGTAATATGATTGTTTATTGCTTATATGTTCTAATTAAATTGATTGTATGGGTATACAACAATACTGATCTTGTGTATTGCTGGTCTGTTCTAAAATGATTGTATAAGAATGTCATATGCTTTTTGTATGATTTCTCAGAAATTTTGATGTTTAGAAATTCAATAGTGATCTTGTGTATGCTTTTCTCATAAATTTTGATATGTATGGGTATACTACAATATTGATCTTATGTATTAATAATTTTAATGAATGTTTTATAGTGTTTGTTGTGGCCGCAAACAGAATCAGTGAGTTATTAGAGCATCTTCGTAGAAAGAGAATTATGGATGAGGAAGATGAGAAAGAGAATGAAGAGAAGAGAGATAAAGTCATTGTTAGTGATGTTCCCATGATTGTGACCAGTGTGGCAACATGGTACCATGATTGTTTCATGGTGAGGGATCCTCCTACTGATTGGGATGAAGTAAGGAAGAGTTATTTGAACATATTATAAAATGGTACAGATGAGGATTGTGTTGAACAATTGCGAGTGAGCAAAAAAGGATTTCATAGGCTTTGTGAAGTATTAATAGGGATTGGGGGTTTAGTTCCTACTAAACATGCTATTGTTGAAGAAGTTGTTGCTATGTTCTTACACATCCTAGCTCACAGTGTGAAGTACTGAGTAGTCATGTTTCATTATCATAGGTCCCAAGAAATGATAATTAGACAATTTCAAGCAATCCTTTGTGTCGTTATGAGAGTGAGCAAAGAATATATAAAACTACATGAATGCACTCTTAGTGGGATTAATGTCATGAGATGGAAATGGTTTGAGGTATATATATTTATTAAAATAATACTTATATATTTATTCACTCTTACTTTACTTATTTTTTATTAGTGGTCACTTTTCTTTCATTTAAATAGGATTGTCTTGGTGCACTTGATGGAACCCATATTCCTCTAAGAGTTCCACTCGAGAAGCAGCCTTCTTATCACAATAGGAAAGGGATCATAACCACCAACATGTTGGCGGTTTGTGTTCCCAACATGAACTTCATCTATGCACTTCCCAGTTGGGAGGGTTCCACAACCTATTTTGAAAATTGTGTTGTCTAGAAAGGATAGCCTTTCTATTCCAACTAGTAAATATTGTCACATCACATTCTTATATAAAAAAATACAATATTAGTAGTTGACTTATAACTTTTGATGATTTTAGTGTAGGGAAATATTATCTTGTGGATGTGGGATATACAAATGGTCTAGGGTTCTTGGCACCATATCGAGGGACAAGGTATCACCTAAATGAATGGGTCGGGAATAGGCCACAAAACCACAAGGAGTTATTTAATCTTTGTCATTCTAGTGCCAGAAATGTTATTGAGAGAGCCTTTGGACTATTAAAGAGTAGATGGAGTGTTCTAAGGACAAGCTCTTTTTTAGGCCTGAAGACACAAGTAAGGATAATAAATAGTTGTTGTATGCTACACAACTACATCCTACTTGAGAAACAAGATGATCCTGTATTAGAAGCTCAACATAGAAGAATTCTTGATGAAGTAGATAGGGAGATCATGGAACAAACACCTGGAGATGATGTTATTACACATGTGGAGGTGATTAATCAGTGGACAAATTTTCGAGATGCTTTGGCGCATGATATGTTTGAAGAGTATCAACAAAGAGGGTCAGCTTGAAGAGTATCAACAAAGAGGTTTTATCCTGGGTTTATGTATTGCGTATGATATGTAGTTCTTGATTATATCATGGGTTTATCTATTGTGTATGATATGTTGTTCTTGTTTATATCCTGGGTTTATGTATTGCGTATGATATGTAGTTATTGATTATATCATGGGTGTATCTATTGCATATGATATGTAGGGTTTTGAAATGGCCTCAAAAAATGGAAAAGAAAAGTCTACAACACAAAATGACTATTTCCATTGGGACTTAGCTAAGGAAAGAGCCTTAGCTAACATCCTAAGAGATCAATATAGTCTAGGCCATAAAGGAGACAATGGGTGGAAAATAGTTGCCCTAAACACGGCTGTAATGTCAATCAACACTATGTTTCACACTAAAATCACAGTCACAAATGTGAGAAACTATGTGAGAACATGGAAGAGGACATATGCAGTCGTGAGTGACATTCTCTGACAAAGTGGATTTGATTGGGATGGCACAAAGTATATGGTCAGGGTTGAGAATGAGGATGCATGGAATGAGTACGTCAAGGTATATTTTACGTTAAATGTTTTATAATTTTCCATAGATAAAACTCAAATATAACATTATTTTTTAGTCACATGACGATGCTTTGAATGAGTACTACTATAACATTATTTTTAGTCACATGAGGATGCTAAGAAATTTTGTTGGAAGGTCATCCCAAATTGGGATGACATTGTGGATTTGTGTGCAAAAGATAGAGCCACTGGAGAAGGTGCAGAAATAGTTGCTGAAGCAAATGAGGTGATGGACTTGGAGTCAGTGGATGAAATGGATACGATAAGCATGGATGAGGATTCCACCAATTCAATTGAAAAAAGAAAGAAGACAGAAGTTACTGAACATACACCCTCAAGGAAGAAGGGCGGTGGTACTTCAATTGCAGCTACTGTGGAAAAGATGGCTTCCAGCTTTGATGACTATATAAAGAATTTATCAACTCCAAAGGGTATTGACACAAATTTGGTGTATGAAGAAGTATTTGCTGTTGATGGGCTTGATGATGCTCAGAAGATGAAAGCATGCCTATGGTTTGTGGAAAATGAGAAGCAATTTTTCCTATTGAAGTCTCTACCAATGGAGAGAAAGAAAGACATGATTCTCATGTTAATCTAGGTATGATTTGTGTTGATCTTTTATTATACTTTGATTTAATGGTGTCTCTTCCTATATTATTGTTACTGATCTGCTCCCACATCTTTTTCAAATTGCAGGTGCTTTCATTGAAGATGATCAACAATTGCAGCTAAATTCATCTAGGTATGGTTGATTGATCTTTTGTTTTTTCTACTTAGTTCTTGTAGCTGAATGTTTCATTTGGGTGATTGGGTTAGTTTTTGTAAACTGGGTTTAATGGAGCAGTAATTTGCTGATGTTGTTGGCTGTTGGTGTGGGTTGGTGGTGGTTGATGGTGGTGGTGGCTGATGGTGTGGGTTGTTGGTGGTGGATGTTGGCTAGTGGTGGTGGTGTTGGCTGGTGGGTGGGAGTGCTGATGTGTAGGTGTTGGTGGTGGTTGATGGTGTGGGCTGTTGGTGGTGGCTGAAGATGTGGGTTGGTGGTGGCGTGTAGTAGCATGCTGCTAGGAGATGATGTTGTTATGATGGAAGATTGGAGTTGAAGAAGCAACTTGCTGCAGTAATTGGGGGTGTTGTTGATGATGGTTGGGTGATGGTTTGGTAATGATTGTGTGATTGGTTGATGCTTGGATGATTGGGTGATGGTTGAGTGATGATTTGGTGATTGGGTTATGATCAGTTGGTATTTTTGTGGTCTTTTTTTATTAAATCTTGTATTTGGTTTCTTTCCCATATAGCTACTACAAATTTCGTCTTTGCTGCATACAAATCTAGTAGTTGGTTTCTTTCTCATATGGATAATGATTTGGTGATTGGGTTATGATCGGTTGGTTTTTTTGTGGTCTGTTTTGATTAAATCTAGTAGGTAATGCTTGGATGATTGGGTGATTGTTGGGTAATGATTTGGTGATTTGGTTATGATTGGTTGTTCTTTTTTGTGGTCTATTTTGATTAAATCTAGTAGTTGATTTCTTTCTCATATATTGTAGGTGGTGGTTGCAGGTGTTGGAGGGTGACGGGAGAAGCTGTTGTGAGAAACTAATCTTGGTTAGGCAAAGGAGGAAGAGCACACCACTAGTGGTGCCTATGTCCACATGTATTCATGCTTTATAATCATTATAGTTTATGATGACAATGTATGTGTGACTTTTATTATGGGTGTATAAACAATGTACTGATGTAATTTACATTTTGACTATTGAGACAATGTGTTGGGGTGATGTTGGGGCTTTATGGATGGATGGAACAATGTGTTGATGTAGTTTAAATGATGAATACAATGTAGTTTTGACTCGTGTAATGAATACTTTGAAATAGAGTTTGTGTTTGAAAAATATGATTTACGTGTGAAACAAGATTTGATGGATGTGCGCCATTTGAAACCATCACGTGGAAGAACATCAGAAACAAATTAAATATAATAGATACAATATATCACTGTAATGAGACAAATGCAGAATTTTATATTAGTTGTAGCCAAACAGAGTGGCTTAGATGATAGATACAATATATCACTGTAATGAGATAAATGAAGAATTTTATATTAGTTGTAGCCAAACAGAGTGGTTTAGACGTCAGGTATTTAAGATCGTTGCATTTCTGAATATGCAGTCACCCAAACAATGTGATCAGAATGTCTGACATTTTTTAAAGGTGTCAGTCTAAATCCCATTACTGTTAATTACCATTGTAATCTAGAAGTGGGCGCCCAAACAACCCCTAATACTATAACAAAAAGATATGAGAACCTCCTATTTCAATGAAATAAAACTGTTATACCATTAGAAATATAAATCATATTATAAAGCATTATGAAGAACCAAATGAGACTAAAAATATAAATACAAATATCATTTCACCCATATTATCAATTTAGAAAAATTATCATTTTTATCCTTATGTGATTTCATTTACTACTAGTATATTTTTTCAAGTATTTTTTGTGTTTAATAACTCAAATCACGTATTCGCTCCACCCCAAAGGACATCATATTTTTTTGGGGTAAATCTAATAGCATTCAAGTGATTAAGTACATTTTCATTGAGTTTTTTGAATACTTTGTGGGATAACACATGTTAGAAATACAAAGTAAAAAAGAATGTTGGCATTTGTTGACATTAATGTTTTAGTTTTTATAGATACCTTTAGTTATCTTCACATACTTTGGAATAAGGTTCTAACATAATATTCTCAATTACTAATGTAGGGACAATATTACAATACATTTTATACTAATTGGTATATATTTAATTTTTCTTGATAGTAACATCTACAACAGGTGTTGTCACACTCGACATTATCATTATAACGAATATTGTTTTCTACTATCAAGTTTATTTTATGAACCAAATGATATTGAGAGTTTCAATGATAACAAAATAGGTCTCAACAAAATAATAAAACTATATTCCATGCATATTCAATCTAATGTGGAAGTATGATTGAACTATATTTCTTATTAAGTTTCAAATGTACTAGCAATTATATAATGATATGTACTATATGAATTAGTAGCAATTCACTTCTCTAGATGACATTATTCATCTTTCTCTTGAATGATAAAATAGATGAATCTATATCATTGGAGACTATAAAAATGATGAAAAATGTTTAATGATGTATGCATCCTTTCTAAGAAAACTAGAGAGAATGTAATATGCCAAAACATAGTGGAGTAATCCACTTTTTGTCTTGTAACTATTTATTAGTGAAATAGAGCATTGAATATCTTGCAATTATTTTGATGATCAATATGATGTGAAAATAAATTTTACTTTATGTGTCAGTATACATATATTGGTGGTTTTGATTTTAACGAAAAATATTGAGCACATGAGTATTGCAATATCTTAATTTTTGGAATGACATTAGAACTTATTCGATACAAGATTCTGTTTAGGGGATATGATTTGCATATATAAATTTCCCCTTTCTTAAGGAAAAATCATTTGCTTTCTATACTTTTCATCAGTGTTTAGGTTGCCCTATGTAATGTAGGTTCTCCACGTAATGTACATATGAAACATACATAGTATATGCATAAGTAATTTTGTAGTCTTCTTCAAACTATAATGTTTTTTATTGTTATTTGAATTTTTTTTTTATGCATACAAATTTTCAACTAGAACATATACCATATATGTCTCTAAAAGGACATGGTCTATGTTTTGCATTACACCTTAAATAGTCTAGCATGCGTCACCCCACATTAACTCCAGCTGATGATTTTTCATCAAAGTAAATTCACCTGATGTCTTGAATGTCTCATGTTAAAAGATAATTTTGGTTATATTTTATTTATAGATTCTCATTAACTGAATTAAGAATTGATATCAACTTTATATTCAACTCTTCTTAATATTTGTTGTCCAAATCTTCAACTTTTTTAGAGAGAAGGGGTTTTGTGAACTATATTTATCAACTGTGTTTCCCCTTCATTCGTTTCAATTAATAGTGTATTTAATTTAATCCACAATATGCCACCATCATGTTAACTTATGCATTCTATTGATTGTTTATATGGTTATAGTAAACAACTCATAATTTTTTAAAACTATTTTCTATTACCACGTATCTGGTGTTTCTTTGATGCTCTACATATCTTTTTTGGTATAAAATACAGTAACTAAGCAATTATATTAGTGTATATAATCTTTAGCAATGTATAGGCACATAAGTCATATGAGAAAATACGATTGAATAGATCCCACACGTTCCTTGAGGAAATAAAATATAATATTAGTTTCTTGTCATATGGATTAAAATGTTTGAGTTGTCATTTACTAATACATCTACCAAATATATTAGGAATATAATGTGTTATTTATGGAATCTTTTTCACATATTTTCTACATAATCAAATTATCATAATACATTTTTTATAAATGACCTTGTGATCATTTTGTCGCTCATCTCCTGATGAGATGCACTTTGTGAGTGGCGATTACTCATTCCATCTAAAATTTTGTAAGAAGGGTTCAATGCACTTTCTTTTCTAGAAATAGATGATTAAAAACATAAAATATAATAAACTCTCAAATTTCATTGTTTGCTATCAAAAAATAAGTATAGCTAATATAAGGAGTTTCCTTGTCAACAAAACAAGAAACTTAATTAGCTAACATTTTTTGGTAATAATCAGTTTAAGTCGAAACTAATGCATATTACGTTTTCAAAATCTCTAACAATATAGTAAATTTGATATGCTCCAAATAAATATTATTTAGCACAAATTACAATGACCTTGCATATGTTTTCATACATGTAAAAATAATATATACACTTTCTAGAACAAGTACAAAATAAAATAAAATATATTATAGATATACACACCTATCATGATCTTTCTACAATACATGTTAATATAAATAAAATCCCTTCATTAAAAAATTAAATTAAATTTCTAACAAGGCTATAGTGAAAGACTAGCGGTTAAACAAGAACATTAAGGGTATAAAGATAAATCTAGAAAATGAAAAATTGACAAATAGATTTTCTCTTATATTAGTATTATACTAGAAAAATTGTAACATTGTTATGATTACTTTGTTCAAACATGATGTAACTATTAACAACATATAATTTCCATGTGCAAAACAAGTGCACTTACTAGTATATATATATGCATCGTTGGTAAATCTACTAATAAGATCAGCACGGTGAGATGCATCAAATTTGAGTTGAGACCCTCCATCACCGTGCTAACTGCCAACTTCTGCCACGACAACTTTATTGGATCATGGAGTGCGCAGTCTGGTGCCATGTCTTGATCGTCAACCGTCTGGGGCCATGTCTAGAGAGTGGCAAGTGCCTAAATGCATGAGTGATCTTACAGGTTTGAAGACGCTTTCAGCCTCCCCCAGGAACCGGATAGCATTACGCAAATGCTCTAGCAGAGATCTACACCATCTGCAATGAGTTGGGGTAGGAGCCACGTCTTGGGGCTATGTTTGTTGCTTTTGTCTCTCCAATGTCGAGATGGTAATGAGAGGAAGCATTATAGGGTGTATTGTCATCAGCCTGAAAGTGGGTGTGATTAAGTGTTGCTAGATAGATGGAGGCACATAGGGAGGCCAAGTCAAGGGGTTGAAAACAAAGGCGGAAGAGGATCAAACGATTAAGGAAAATGATGGGGTGCGGAGCAGATCGAAGCCTTAGCGGGGGGGAATTTAGAAGCGCTGAAGCGGTACGCGCGGTCCGTGTGGTTCACAGTCCGCAGTAGATCACTGTGGACTATGAACGGTACAGAATACGAGTCCCGCTTCCTACTTTTTCGACTACGGCTTCTTTCTGCTACCGTACTACTTGCTTTTTTCTGATCATTAGAATGCTCTTTCGCCTTTAATTATAGTTCTTTTTGGCTTCCGTTTGTTGAGTCCATCTACCTTGCACACACTATTGAGTTTCAATAAATCTTTGATCGTTCCCAAACTGTTGAGAAGTCAGCAGACTTCAAGATTTGTCTCTTCTTGTACTTGCATATTATTGGTTCTCCTTATAGTATGGTTGCTGGAAGTTTTAAGATGGACAAGGAAAATCATTCAAATGGTACAAGAACAAGAAAAAAATTCATCCATTTCACTTCCTGTGCAAAGCTTGGGAGGCTAGTTTTCTACAATAATGATGGCGCGACTGCGAACTTGAGGATTCATTTACACACACGTTGTGTTCTTAGACGATGTGTGCTGTATACAGTTCACTTAATCTAGATCATGAACTCCATTCTGCTACATTATCCAACTTCCTCTGGCCAAGTTATATCAATTCTTTTTAAATATGCTAATATATTTATAGTAGTTTGTGAACCTCATCACCACATGTGATGGATCCACTGTCCTCGAACATGTCAGCATCCTGTCATTTTCATCCATCTTCTTGAAGTCCAATCCTGACTTCACTCTGTTCCCAAGCAACTCATAAGAAGTATCCAAACAGTGCCGCTTCTCTCTCCATACCCACACCTAGAACTTTGCTGGCTCCCCATGACTAGTATGTCGAGCCATCCTAGATGAAAACTTTATTTTTGACCTTCTACACCAAGGCTAAAAAACACTCTGACGATGCTCCCCATGTCATTGTAGCTCCTCATTAGAAGCTTGATCCATGCTGCTATCATCTCCCTTCATCCTGTAGACTCACTTGTTCTTTGGTACTTTTCGACCCTTGAAAAGGCCAAAAGCTCATATGTATCATTCTTCTACAAAGAAGACATTTCCTCCTACATCGGCAGATGCCACTGTGCTTTATCTCTATGAGTTTGTGCCTCATGATAAGTCTTAGTAAGGAGAATATACTGAGAAGGCGGATATATAGATAAAGGATGACGAACTCTGTCAGACCTCCTCAAGTGCTGCTTTAAGAACTCTGTGTGGTGATAATCTTACCCCCTGGCCAGAAGTCTCTGACTGTGAATCTGAATCACTCAGTTGCACGTCTAGAACATGAACACTCGACGTGCTCTCACTCTACTGCTCAGGGTGATCTTGCAGCTCTTCTTGGTCATCTGAAGAGTGCACCAGTGAAGAAAGCTGAAATATCTTCATACTCATCATCAGAAGAACTATCTCCTAAGCCTACAACCTCTACATCATCATTCTCAAGCTCTGTAACTGTATGACTCTCATAGAAAGTCACATCTCTGTGTCTACTCATGGTCCTTTTTATAGGATTCCATAACATGTAGCCAAACTAATGATCCCCATAGACAAGAAAGATACATGGCACCACTTTATCATCGTCCCATCTTCGTTCTTTCCCATATGGACTAGTATCTACATCCTACGCTCTTATACCACTTGTTGGGGATGTTGTATCGATACAGTCCTGGATGTGATAAAAACTTATTGCTGAAGCGATACTAACAAGCGTATAAACCCAAAGAAGAAATACCAGATTTAACATGCTTTTTCTCTCCTTGTCTTGGGGAGAGTTTTCCACGTTAAATTTGGTGTTTCTTCTTTAGGTTTATACACTTGTCGGTAATACTTCCGCAATAAGTTTTTGTCACATCCGGGACCGTATCAGTACAACATTCCCAACAAGTCCATAGCCAACAAAGATACATGGCACCGCTTTATCATCTAATTTTTGCCTCTTTTTCTTTAGAATGTGTGCATAAGCCTTCCACCCAAATACTCATAGATGAGCATAGGATGCATCCCTGCATGTCCATACCTTCTCAGGTATATCAAATCCCAAAGGAACTAATGGATATCAATTAATCAGATAGCAGACAGTACGCACTGCCTCGCCCCAGAATGTCTTTGGCAACTTTGCAGTCTTCAACTTGCATCTAACTTTCTCCACTATGGTACAATTCATTCTCTCAGATGTACCATTGTGTTGTGATATGTCAGGCGCTGTCCTTTCATGTTGTATTCCGTGTTGCGCACAATAATCTTGGAACTCCCTGGAGGTGTACTCTCCTCTATTGTCAGTGTGAAGACACTTCAAATTTTTCTCTATCTCCCTCTCCACCATAGCATGAATTTTTTAGAAACACTAAAATACCTGATCCTTGGTCTTCAACAAGTAGGCCCACACCATCCTAAATGCATCATTAATGAATGTGACAAAATACCTATTGCCACCCAGTGGAGCCACCTCAAACAGACTGTAGACATCCAAATGAACCATCTGTAGAAGCTATGACTTCACCTTTGATCTTGTCTTAAAAGAAACACGTCGATGCTTTCCTGTCTGACATTCATCACATGAACCGAGACCAGTATCCTTGCCAAAAGGAATTAATCTCTTCTTTGATAAAAGCTTCAAGCCTTTCACGCTCATGTATCCTAGTCGTCTGTGCCATAGATCTATCTAGTGATCCTCAACTGCATGTATATGACCGCCTTTGACCACTTTAAGTTGGGTCTTGTACAATGTATGACACAATTTGCCTCATACAATAACCAAAGCTCCATTGGTGATCTTGCATTTTCCACCACTAAATCTAGATGGCAACTTTCTCTATCAAAGAATGAACCAGATATCAAACTCAGTTGTAAATCTAGAATGTGACGAACATCCTTCAATGTGAGTGTGCAACCGACACTTGTTTGAACACAAATGGCTCCAATCCTGATAATTTTAGAGAAGATGAAATTTTCCATGTTCACCCTCTCAAAATCTCCCCTCATGTATGAAGTAAATAATTCCTTACTCAGTGAAGCATCATAAGAAGCTCCAGTATCCACCACCCACTTAGAATCATCATCCTCAGCATGCAAACACTGCTCTTGGATGTTTAAGACCACATTGTCGTCATCATCCCTATCATATGAGATTGTCATTGCAGTATTCTTTTCGTCATCTTGCTTGTCTTTGGCTTCAGACCCATGTTTCTTTTTCCAAACCTTGCAATCCCTTTTGAAATGACATGACTTGCCACAATGGAAGCACCCTCTACTACTCTTCGACTTGGATCTACCACAAGACTTATCTCGATTATGGGAGTCACCGCGGCCCTTGGATTTGCCATAGTCTCTCACACTATTAATGCCTCTACTCTCTTTAAAGTGCACATCTGATCCGTTGTCGTCTAAGACTCATCGTCGAGTCTCTTCATTCAGTAGTCTGCTCTTCACCTGGTCAACTGTCAACTTGCCTTCCTTTACAAAATTTTTGATTGTCACTACGAGCATATCCCAACTGTCAAGTAATGTCCCAGAAGAAGTAGAGAATGGAGTTCATCATCAAGAACCATCTTCATGGACCCCAGTTGATTTACAAGGCTTTATAATTCATTCATATGTTCGACGATGCTTGTACTATCTCAGTACTTGAGGTTCACCAACTTTCTAATCAAGAATGCTTTATACGCGGCAGTCTTCTGCTCATATAACTTCTTGAGCTTCTCCCACAGATCTTTGGCATTAGTCTCTTTTGAGATGTGATGGAACACAGAAATGTCGAGCCACTTTCGAACTATTCCAACAGTCTTTTTGTTTAATTTCTTTCAGTATGCATCAGACGTACTCTCTGACTTTTGTCCCTCTATTGGATCGTATAGATCTTTACGATAGAGAATATCCTCCATCTTGGGTTTCCATATCCACCAATTTGTGCTTGTAAACTTTATCATCATCCCATCTTCATTTTTTCCCATCTGGACCAGTATATGTAGCCTGCGCTCTGATACCACTGGTTGGCCCTCTCTTATCAACCAAGAGAGCTTCTCTGTTAGTGCACCCAATGTGTCACTGACTGTCAGCTTCTACTTTGCTTCAAGACAAAGTTGTTGACCCTCTCTTATTTACCAAGAGAGCTCCTCCACTTGTTCTTATTCTCTA
>OY856409.1:1624152210-1624422210 GCA_963693085.1 Alisma plantago-aquatica | reverse complement strand
TCCTTGTGCCAGATAACCACCACTTCTCCACAAATCTCTTTTCTCAAAAAACTAGACTTCCACCACGTCTTTTACAATTTGCAAGTAACGACAAACTGCGTCAAACAACCCACCTGCGCATCGGAGCACGACCGCTGGCTATAATACCTACCTGAGAAATCTAGGGATTCCCTTCTTCTCACCCTATCTCTCCATACCTAGATTAGCAAGAGAGAGATACCTGCAAGGATCCATGTCAACAACACAAATAGGTGAACAGAAGAAATGTGGTGTAAAGTAGTATTATATGAGCCATACATTGATCATAGCTATGTATGTTTATTGTAGGTGGTTCGGTGAATAAAGTCCCCTAAAAGCCTTTCATTGGATGATACCATGTTTCCTACCATACGTCTGGGAGCACGACACCTCTGTGGTACTCAGTTAAAGTTACTCCTCTTACATTATCATACCATGACTTTTTTTTATTTCTCAGCTAACATAACACGAATGGATCAAGCATTCTTCTCATCCTATACATATTCAATTCTTATCCAGGCAAGTACTCACCAAAGTAGCTGGAGGAGGAGTTTGCCAAAGTTCTTATTCAATTCTTATTCAGGGCTGGAGTAGACGTTATGGCTTTTCGTGATGGTGCACTGTACTCTGTACAACAACATCAACTACCACTATACGGAAGGAAAACATACACACCTTTTTAAGCCTAATATATTTGTCTAAGAAAAGTTTGACGTGAACATCAGTAGCTCCCATTTTCAATTCGGAGGTCTCAATCAGGTACATAAAGTTTGATCAGTTGTCTAATCATTTTTTAGACTTAATAGAGAATTTTCAATATTTCTTATAACACTACCAACAAGGCATGCACCCGATCAGAACAGATACTTGTTTTCTTTCAACTAAATCAGGCACGGTTGAATGTACATGATTTGTTTCAGTATACCAACAACTACAATGATTTCCTAAAAAATAAATCACATTAATGCTTCCCCAAGTTCCATAGCAAGTTGACTGTATGGAGAAGTTTTTGGCAAAAAAAAATAGTATGTTTGTGTATTTTAATACCAAAATGGCACAATTCCGAACTTAATTCCCAAAATAGCACGTTTCTGAGGCAATACGTCCCCAAAGGGGACACATTGCTCCTAGTGGACCAATACGTCCCCTCGGGAGATGTATTGCTACTTTAAAAAAATAATGCATCCCTAGTGGAGACACATTACCTCCAGTAGAGCAATGCGTCCTTAATGAGAACGCATTGCTTTTTTTATTTACTTTTTTTACTTTTTTTAAATTATGATACCATGTGCATTATATAAACAGATATATATATGTTAAATTACTAAATGAACATAATCTACATTAACTTATATATACTTAACCTTATATTTTAAATAATACCTAAACACAATAAAATAATAATAGAATATTATATATCATTAATACATACTATTTATAAATGTAGATAGAAGTATTTAAAATTAATGGATACAACACTAAAATTATATAGTAACGTTTAAAACTATAGAAATAAAACAAATATAAACATATATACATATACATGCATATATTTATTTGTAAACTTAGAAAAATGAAAAAAAACTAATATAGCAACATATACCACACGTTGATATGCATAATATATATATATATATATATATATACATGTATATATATATATATATATGTATATATATATCAAAGCCACGAAATATAATATCAAAAAATATAAACATGTCAATTATGCAAAGTAAAATATACTAGAACAACAACAATAAATAATAAAATTAAAATATATGATACATACAATTTTAAATTAAATAAAAATCATTATATATATGATTTTATCATATTATATTTGTCTCTAAAATTGGATAAAAAGTTACAAATATTATTATTTTATTATATTATTTTTTAAACATAATAAATTTTTTTGCTTCATAATATATTACTATTTTTTATGTGTTGCATTTATGATCATATGTATCATATATTTTATTTTGATTATCTATTGTTATTGATCATGTATATTAACTTTATATAGTTGACATTTTATTTTATTTTTTTATATTATGTATCATACCTTTAATATATATATATATATATATATATATGTGTGTGTGTGTGTGTGTGTGTGTGTGTGTGTGTGTATTTTATGTGCATCAACATGTCTTATATACTACCATATTAGTTTTTATTTTAGTATTTTCTTATTTTTATTTCTATATTAGTTTTCTTTTTTTTCGAAGTTTATAAATAAATAGATGTATATATTTTCTTTATTTCTATAATTTTAAACTTTATTATATAATTTTAGTATTATATCCATTAATTTTAAATATTTTTATCTACATTTACAAATATTATGTTTTAATAAATATAATATTCTGTTATTATTTTATTATCTTCAGATATTATTTCAAATATATGGCTAATTGTATATAAGTTATTGTTGATTATATTCATTTAGCAATTTAACATATATATGTATATATCATATACATGATATCATAATAAAAAAAAATAAAAAAAGCAATACGTCCTCACTAGGGACACATTGCTCTACTGGAGACAATACGTCCCCATTGGGGACGCATTGCTTTTTAAAGTAGCAATGTGTCTCCCGATGGGACATATTGGCCCCACCAGAAGCAATGCGTCTATTTTGGGGACGTATTGCCTCAGAAATATGCCATTTTGGGAATTAAGTTCTGAATCGTGTCATTTTGGTAATTAAAATGTCCAAACAATCTATTTTGATTTTTGGCCGAAGTTTTTTACTTGATTTAATCATCTTTAGTTCTAATTCGGGTGAGTAAGTCATGCTCCGTGGTAAGAGTTGGTTGCATCAACAAAGCCAATGAAGATTGTAGAGGCCGCTTTTATTTCTTCTTCTCTTTCCTTTAGTTGATATTTTTTTATTTTTTATTTTTGACTCAAGGATATATTTAATACTAGTAGTGCTCATAAAAAATAGAAATGGACAAGGTTAAAAAGTCTGTCATCAACTTTCTAGAACTCGTATTGTGCTCGAATATGTTCCACAACTACTTGGTATTCAGCCAAAACATAATAAAATAAGCAAAATTAACAACCGACCATTTGAGAATCCAATCATCTCTGACTATATTGGTTCGTGACTTCTTATTTCTCTGTTGAGTGGTTATGTTCTTGTTAATCATCAGTCAATGCTTTGGTCGACTGAAGCAAAATAGGTGAAGGGGATCACAAAGAGGGGAAAAAGGAAGAGTAAGAGTCAGGACATGGGAGAAGGGACATGATTGATTGGTGATACGTTGGTGCTCTCTCCAACTTTTGCTCCAACCAGGAATCACACTGGAGAATGATCAACTGGTAGAGGAGAGGGCGTATAGGGAGAGATATGATGATCGGTGGGTAAGGTGTCAGATGGGGTGGGAGTAGAGAGGGAGAGAGGAAAGACCGAAGAGGGGATGGGATGGGATGGGATAGTAGTAGCAAGCATGAGTTGTTGGGAAGGTGGATCATGTGCTAGGTGTGGGTAGAGGGGTGGCGGAAATGGGAGAGGAGTAATCGCTTGATTTATGTATCAGTAGGGGGATAAAATGAAGAAGGTAGACAAGAGGAGGGGGACGAGAGATCAATATATATATATATATATATATATATATATATATATATATATATATATATATATATATATATATATATATATATATATATATATATATATATATAAGTTGTAGCACGGGAAGCACGTGACGGGGAAAGATAAAACATTTGAGAACAAATTTGAAAATTTAATTTCAGCATATTTATATTGACGATACTAGTGATTATAAATGCATGTATTAACATGATATTCTTTCAACATCTCCCTACAGGTAAGGAGTAATGGACTTGAATCACTCGCATAAAAGGTGTGAGTGGTAGTGCATGACTGGTGGCTAGCTCGCACCACTATCAATTCTGGACATGGTAGCATGCAACATATTTCCTACATCAAGACTAAGAAACTTCAATGTAATGCATGAAAAATGGTTCCAGTATATTTGAAAATAAATATATGTGCATGGTGACCAGAGGTTGGTCAAGAAATGGTTGCTTTATGCGGCACGCTCGCTTGCAGCTATTTGTGGTTCTTTAAGTACGGCCTTGCCCAAATATGTGTTTTCCCTATTGATTCCCAGGATGATTTATTTCTTAAAGTAAAACAAACTATATGTTTTGTTTATAACGTAGGAGGCACAACTTTCGGACCATATACCAACAACGAATCATCAGGATACTATCAAGTTCACTTTTGCAAGTATGAGTGTCAAAGCTATCATAAGTATAGCTCCTGAAAGGACAAAAATGTTACCTTATTACTTGATATTAACAGTTATATACTGAGGGCATAACGGATGTATTCATCTTTTTTAATTAAACTAACATTTCTACTATGTCAGGTGCATATCAATGCAAATAACAACAGTTGAAAACTAGTGAATATTCCTTGATTATGAAATCAAGCGTCAACGGTGTTGCTTTTATTCCAGTGAGTGATGCTCGAAGATGACTGATGAGGGTGGCATCATGGTGATGGGGATAGACGTGCAACAACCTATGAACCTGATCGAGATACTTGACAATGAGTACATGTAGAAAAAGGGTTGCTCTTTCATGACCAACTTGAACAACTCCTGTATGGGGAGTAGGTGACAAAGGAAGAAGATTTTTTTTTTTTTGATCCCCAAAGGAAGAAGGGTTGCTCTTTCAAATAAGAATGGTCTGACGTCTCAATGGTGTCGTTAGGATGACATACCTTTGAGCTCCTTGAGGTTTTGCCAAAGAGTCTAAAAACTGGAATATATCACTAGTAGAGATGCTATGAATGATTTGATGTGCATTGGTGTAACGTTGTTTGCCAAAACAAATACATACAAAATCATAACTATTAGTGTTCACCAATGCTTCAATTGAAAAAAATATAGCTTTTCTAATATTTTTCTTACATGAAGTACAGCTTTCACAATGATTCATATTCGTGCAACATTATTGGCTTAATTATTTTTATATTGTTTATTTAAACTCATACGTCATTTAGCATTACAATATCATACATGGATATGTTAATTTTACTTTTTTTTAAGTATTTCATATTTTTTATTGTAGTTATTGTAGGAAAATATTTTAATAATTTAACAAAAGAGTACATACACTCAAAATTGACAAATATGGATATGTAGAGAATACTTACGATGAGAGACAACTCCCTAAGAGAATTGACAATGTAGAAGATGAGCCGCCATATGAAGGGGTGGCAATGACCGTACTCGAATGTGAATTTACCATAAATATGAACGTCCAGCCAGCCCTACGACCAGATATGGATTTAAAACCTACTTGGTTATGGATGGTGATGACTTGGTAAAATGTAGTCATTGGACAAAACTGTAACGAACATATGTTGCAAATGTAATGTTCCCGAGGTAGAAAATATTGTTTTCATAATTATCAATTGTATTCTAAATCGACAACATAGATTGCGTCCATATTTCTCCAAAAAGAAGAATGTGTACCATAACGATATCTATTAATTTTTATTGTAAAAGATTAAGAGAATAATAAATTTCACCATTCCCATAGCACAATATAGACAAGTATGTCCATATATGATATAAAATTGTATAATTAAAAAGGTTAATTCGTATTGTACATAAGGAAAAAATATTAATATCTACTAGAAAACGCATTCGCACACATATGTATATACATATGTATACACTGGAAATCTAATTTCTTTTCATATATACCTTATAAATATGTTCAAATGTTATAAAAAATATACGTATATTATTTTTTTCAATATACAAAATCGTATTTATACATATTAAAAGTAGGTTAATTATGTCGCTGTTGGACTATTCAGTTTGAACTTCACCTTTATTAACCGTGGTTTTTCAATAACTTAACTTTACATAGGGGATGTATATTCTCTATAGATGGAGTCAACTAATAAAATTGATATAATAATACAAAAAATAATCTAATAATCGCATAGTAATAATTTTATTGTTTTTTTTGTAACGTGCATGTGAACATGTGTGTTCACTAGTAAATAAAAACAATATAGATGACACTACAAATTTTTTTTGTGTTTGTGAATTTTTTTCGTAATCTTTTAATTGAATCAAAGGTTTGTTTAAGATAAATTGTCAATTATATACATATCATCTTGTTGATCATGGGTAATTTAATGTAATAGTTTAAGCAATGGGCTACTTCTATCTTTTTAGTTTTCTACAAATGTTTAATTTTCTTGTAAAATTTTGTTTGTGGAGTATATATCGCCACAATGATGATATTGGCCTCTCAAACAAATTCTATTAGAAATAGTAATTGGTTATAATTGTATAAGAAATGGGTTGCACCTATTATTTATATTTTATACAAGTGAAGGTTCTACTCCTGTTAATTTTGTTTGCATGGTTCTAGTTGTAACAATGTTGATACTTGGAGAATATACTCAAACTAGCAGCCTTTGAGAAGAACATGTATAGGAAAGCAGTGCACTACGAATTTTTTCTTGTGAATTGAAAAAAAATAGTAATATTTTATATATGAGTATAAAAATATCAATTTACAAGTATATTATACTAATATTTTTTGGGGGAATGTGGCCCCTTCATGTTGTCTGTGGCTATAGATTTTTGATAAAAATAAAACCGAGGAACTAATATGTCTATGATTGAGAGGAAGCTAAGGGATATGGTACTTGTTAGAAGGTTAGTCATATGTGGTGTGGAAATAGCTTGTGAGGAGAGCTCAATATGGAATGAGTTGTCTCATGAAACATGTATTTATATACATATTAATTGAATGGACAATTAGGGGAAACTAACAGGTTGTTGGCATGGAAACTCCATAGATTGGCCAAGTCAAATCTATTGGTTTGAATAAAAAAATCAAGTATTTGACTAGTCAGGGTTATAACTAATGTCCATACCTTGAAAATTACTTTAGGATAGAGAGAATGGCGGTCCATATTCTGCATTAATTCAATGTTGCATGAGATTCTTATATTATTTTTAGTTCACAAGATATGGATAGTATCACTTAGTGTATCTATCCATTAATAAAATTACTACATATAAATTTGTGTCTACCTATTGTTCTGCCAACTTAGGTGCTTCTTCTTTTCTTTTTTCTTGCTTCCCCCTCACCCTTTTTGATTTGAATGTATTTTGTAACTTTTTCATTTAAACAGTGACGTTCTAGTCAGTAAATCTTTGTATTAGGTGGTCACCAACAATAAAGACATTTGTTTTTGAGACGTGCACCTATCCAAGAGTATTTTACACTCAAATTTGATTTTGAAGGAATTCAAACCTAAGACTTCAAGTTTAACATAATACTTTATTAAATAGCATGCAAAAACACCTAGTAGTCTCTATTAAATAGTTCCAAAGATTACATGCGAAGTTGCCTGGCTCTTCTTCTTTCTTTTTTTTGTTTTTGATTCACTTATTAGGGGTTTGTCTTAGGGGTTTCCCTCCTCAAAACTCTATTTTTTTCTATCCTTAGAGGTACCTCTGGTACGTACCTTATACTATTTACTCTATAAGCTATCACGGTTGGTGGTTATTTAGTTTTTATTTCTGATATGGTAAAGATTGTATAGAAGAAAGCCAACTGGCAAATCACATACTCTTTCTTCAAGAAATCATGCATTAGAAAATTAGAACCCAAAACCTCTTATTTTTTTATATACCCTATAAAGATGCACAAATGCCATGGCTATGCATTTGCTAATATGACCAACTTACATGGGTTCTTCTTTCTTCCCTGGGAGCATATTTGCTTGCTTCCCCTCTAACCCCTTTTCCCTCAACTAAAATTTTCAGATCTCTTTTACTAAAGTGTGACAAAGTGGTGTTGACCACTATTGAACTTACTTTAGTAGTATTTTTTTAAGATTAGAGTTGTGATTGACCATCACAAACTTACTAGTATCTAGTGCACATGTCAGAGGAGTTTTCCCCTAAAATAAATCCCAAAAGGGATTTCAACTGAAGTCCTCATCTTTAGAAGAATGCCCAATTAACATGCATATGTTGTCATCTAGGAAGCCACCCACGTGCATATACAATAGCATAAAATGTTATCACAAGAGTATCTCCTGAAAGGGTGATCCTTCCATAATATATTTTGCCTTAATTTTGTCTATGATAAAATTGAACCTCAGAATTCATCTTTTTAAGAATGCCATATATACTAGTTGATCCAACCTAGACATACATACAATGTTACCATGCTTTTTGTGTGGTTGGATAGTACGTGATAAAACATCTTACATGTATCGTAGAATTTTTTATAATTCACTATTGGATACTTTTATTGTTTAATTATTGCAAAGGATATATTTATGTTGTTGGTGTTGTAGTTGCTTTGTCAGAGTCCAACCATTAGATGAAAATATGGTGGTTGAGCTTATTTTTCTTTCAAAACCTATTTCTTTTGTTTGATATGTGTTGAGAAATTCTACCTACACAACTCAAATTTGATGTATGTTTTAAAGCCTTTTTAACAAAAATGTCATAAAAGTTTCTCCATGATAAAACTTGGAATTGAATGGAATAGAAAGATAATCTATAAAATTACACTTTCAAATAATATAACTCCATAATCAAGTGGTGAAAATCATTTAAAAAAAAACTCTCCACCTTGACTCATGTGTGTTGATGAAAATCAGAGCATAAAATGTGAGTTAATTCATAATAGCTACATATTAGTGTATTGGGATGCAAAATTATACCATATTTGTTGGATATACATGTTATTTTAGACATGTAGACTTGTTAGAAAGGGCTATTGACCTTTAAGTACACGCTAGGTCGACCCATTTACTATAGGTTTGAAAGGAAGTTATGGAAACCCATTTTATTATAAGTCTAACACTACTACAGAAATAGCGTTTAGTGTCGCTTTTCTGGGCGTTGGTTAATTAGGAAAACCGACGCCTAATCTTATAGGCGTCGGTTATTTAGACGAACCGACGTCTATATTCGAAGACCAGCCAGACACGGGTACCGCTTTGTATTCAGCGTCGGCTGAGTATAACCAACCGACGCCTAAAATCGCCTGCAAAATCCAATTTTCGAGCGAAAAAAATTTGGGTCACATACATCGTCGGTTTTTTAACTATTCACCGACGCCTATGTATAATGAAATTTTGCGCGAAAAGTTCCACTTTCGGTGTCGGTTATCCTTGGATAACTGACGCTGATAATGGTTCC
Organism: Alisma plantago-aquatica; assembly: GCA_963693085.1. Taxonomy (NCBI): domain Eukaryota; kingdom Viridiplantae; phylum Streptophyta; class Magnoliopsida; order Alismatales; family Alismataceae; genus Alisma; species Alisma plantago-aquatica. The sequence goes on along the minus strand of OY856409.1, from coordinate 1,624,412,950 downwards.
TGCCAATTAATTTAGGATAAAAATTGTCTGATTGGACGTCGGTTGTTTATGAGCAACCGATGATGAAGATAATAGGTGTCGGTTGTCGTAGATAACCGACGCCGTTGACCAACTTAATAGACCCGATCACCCGGCTCTTCCCCCTTTCTTCCTGTTTCATCGCGAATTCGGTTGCTGTGCTCCACGCCCCCCGCCGTTGCTGTGCTCCACACCCCCCGCTGTTGCTGCTGTTGTGCTCGCCCGCCGTTGCCGCATCCTCTGCTACTACTGCCGCCGCATCCTCTGTTGCTGCTGTGCTCCACGCCCCCGGTCGTTTGCTGCTGCTGTGCTCCACGCCGGCGGTCCTCTGTGCGCTCCACGTCGCGTCCTCTTCCGGCCCGCCACTGCTGCCGCCGCCGCTCTTCTCCACACTAGCTCCAGGTAGCGCTACCTCTTTGCTTCCTTCTCCCTAGCTATTTACCAACATGCAGCAAGCACGGTCGTGGCTGTGTTGCCTTACCACGGCCGTATTGGACAGCACGGCGCACTACAGAACCTACCTTTAGTGTCGGTTATTTAAAGCCTTTAGTGTCGGTTTCTAAGCGACACCTATGTGGGAGACACTAAAAGTCCACCCATCAGGCGTTGGTTCCAAAACCGACACCCAAACTCTTCATGCGCCACCGAAAATGCGCCATCATGGGACTATAAGCGTCAGTTATTAGTTAAAAGCCGACGCCCAAACCCTTCGCGCCACAGAAAGGGCGCCATCTTGGGCACTATCAGTGTCGGTTATAAGTAAAAAACCGACACCATATATCTTTGCCCCACGGCCGTGCTGTCCAACACATAGACGTCGGTTTATTGTAGGAACACCGACACTATATCATTATGTGTCGGTTATTTACAAACAACCGACGCCTATTGGTTTTTTTTTTCTGTCAGTCTGCAGACCTGCTGTGGCTGGTCGCAGGATGAGAAACATGTTCAGTTCAGTTATGAACTGCATGTTTTACGACATCCATTGATATCAGCCGACAACATGCCGCAAACCTGCAAAATTAACAATAAAAAAGTAGCACATGCATTTAGCAATGCAACCTGCAGTTCCATTTTATTTTCACACATTTATAAACATTCACACATGCTAGCAATCTGTAGTTCCATTCATTCACATTCACACATGTAGAAACATTCATATAGCAACCAACACTTTCATTCATTTTCACTCAGACACATGTAGAAACATCCAGACATGTAGAAACATTCACACATATATTATAATTTAGAAATTCATTTACAAAGTATCATTGTTTAGTCATTATTCTCTATAAGGATCCCAATTATATTTTAAAGCCCCCACTAATTGTATGGTTGTTGCCCATTCTTCTCTTACTTCATTTAATTCTCCCATTGTATAGGGAGCATTAACATTTGGTAAGTCCTTTCCTGTAATGGGGTCAGCTTTAAACACCTGTAAAGAGAATGATGTATATATATATAATTAATGAGCTATAAATAAGATTGATATATTTCGATCATATTATCTAATGAGACTATATAAAACCTGAGCAATACATTCGATATCCAGTACGGCATATTTGATAATCATGTGCATATATCGCATGACATAGTATCCACATGCCCATCCGTTGTCTTGTGTAGCACACTATAAATTCAAACATACAAAATATTAAAAAATACAACTAATTAAGCATTGTTCACATAAATAATATATACATATATTGCAGTCGGGCACTTACTTGCACGTTCTTCCAAATTATTAGCTGGTTCCTTTTCGTGGGGACCTTTCCTCCAGCCTTTTTGTACTCCTCAAAACCCCTACATGTTAATGTAACATAGAACATTGCAATTAAATAGTAATGTAATAACATATGTTAACGGATATGAAAAATGAAATATTTCTCACCGAAATATTGCCATTTTCATTATGTGTCCAAATCTTGTATTCAATTTACCCCCCTTAGGATCTAGATAATACACAGTGAACGTATCGGGGGCAATAACCAATAACTCTCAATGCCTACCCCTAGAGGAAAAAAAGTTAAAAATTAATAACTCAAAATCCACAATAAAATGTAATTTTCTTAAGTCCAAATTATAATAAGCAAAGTAAACTTACTCTACATTGAATGGAGCCATTATCACCATCTTCTTTTTTACAGCAAAATTTAAAAAAGACTCACAGCAGTATTGTTGAACTGATGTAGGGTCTTTAGCTACTAGACTAATCAAGGATGGAATCAAAAACCCTACATGTTCGAATTCAAAATTTGCACATATGTTGTCTAAGTAGCTGCAAAATATGTATTAATTACGCATGCATTAATAAATAAGAAACCAGATCACCAGATCATACACAAGGTATATGGATGTATAAAGAATATCTCACCTTATCCATAGCTCTATCACAGAAGTATTTAGCCAATCATATCGAAACAACTCCAATATATCTTGTATAAATAGTTTTGTTTCGTATGACTGACCTGTAGAATCTGAATCAGAAGAAACAGTTATAGGGGAGTTTATATCATGTTCCCCTAACCATACTGCCATACCCCTACAGTTAGGACCTAACGGGACAGGCAGGTCCTGTGGAACCCAACTAGGTAATGCAGGAGGTGGAAGTGGAGGCCTAGATGTTATGGGTGTCTTCTTTTTAACCTGTATATATATAATTTCAGATCAACTGCCAGCATATACACACACTAATAATTGAACGTAATGTAAATTTACCATACCTTATCAGTAAAGAAGACATCCTCTTTTAACCACAATATCACTCCGCCTACTGCCTCACCAAGCGTTTCACAATCTGGGTGGGCATATGGTAGTGGAAGATCCATCCACTTGGGGAATATATGTATCAGGCTCACCCGAATCCAACCAGCTGGTACTGGAGACCCGTGACACGTTTCTCCTGGTAGGGATGGGTAAGCGGACGCCTCTGCCACGACATATTCTTTACTTTTTAGACGGCATGGCTTCAACCCCTACAAATTTTTGTGTAAAGAATGTTATATACATATATACATACCATCTTTTTTTGAAACGACTACAATTTCATATATACGTATCATCTTGAATTAAAAAACTAGTTACTATGTCATAAAAATACTTACAGTGGATGTGCTAGGTGGTGGTTCTACAGGATTACTCCCAACCTCTGCAGTAGGAGTAGGAGTAGAGTCTGCAGTAGGTATTGTCTGGTAAGTGGCAGTTTTAGATGCCTGCCACTTTTTCATTGCTTCTTCGAGTTTCCTGTCAAATAGCTTATCCACCTATACATGGATAAAAGAAACGTCAAATTCTAATTTTTGAATTCTCTTTTACAGTAACATTATAAAGAAAGAATATGTTACCTCTTCTTGTGAAAGTCCCGCTTTTGGGACATGTTTACGCTGGGATGACCCAAAAAAAGATTTGATGCCCACACCAGCGCCTGCGGCCCTAACACGTTCAGGATGCTCTGGGTTACCCAGAGCAACTGTCAATTCATCCTTTGTTCCCTCAGGAATGAACTTTCCTTGTTTTCTCATCTCGTGCAGCTCCCGCTAATCGTCAAAACAAAAATTTGTACTTAAGTAAACAACACAAATAATCAATATTCGAATGATTGTTGTAAGAGTTGTATTTTACCATTTTTGCAGCCGCCTCAGCAGTTGCGGCCTTAGTTATTTCTCCCTTCTTATTTTGCCTCCCAGCTATCCAGACATCATGGCGAGGCAGAGGTGTGATACCTATGGTAGAGGACTCCTGAGTAGCAGCAGACTGAGCAGCAGTAGCCTCTGCTTGTAGTCTTTGGCGAACGCCTGCATACCCCTTTGGACCCATTCTGTGGTCATGCACATTCAGTGCACGCCTTGATCTTTGTGCCTCACTGAGGGCCTAGTTAGTATGCAAATTAATGATTTGGTTAGTAACACTAAATGTTAATCTTGAATAAGTGAATACAACATATATTAATTAATGAGATTGAGACTGACGCCTAATACCTTGAATTTATCAGTTTGTCTTGAAGCGACAAACGCATCCCATTCTTCTTTGTCTAGGAAGTTCCACTGTTCAGTGGTTGTCTTCTTCCTCTTGTCGGCTTCTTTTATGTATTCTCTGGTGAGATTTGTCCTATAGTTCCTTAGGACTCTCCCACAGCGTTGCATCATGCATTTACGATGCAGCTTTTCATCCAATTCAAATATACTCTGCAAAATAGAATTGCTATTAACTAGTATCTAAAAATTTAGTAATCTACAAAATAGAATTGCAAATTAATAATAACTCACGCATAAATCCCTCCATATTAAATCTTTCTTCTCCTTAGAAACTTTATGCCAAGAATCTAAGCGACAACCGCAATGGCTACGAGTAACAAACCCAAGATATGAAATAAATGAATTGCGATTCACACCACATGCATTTCCTGCATTATCGAAATCTACAACAAGTTTGGGTCCATTGCCCTTTTGCGCAATTAACTTCTTCATCATAGTGATGCCCCTTCTCTTGTCAACTTTTTGGTGTTGTTGATCAAGTGCCTCAAGTGCTTCAGATAGTACCTGTGCATCATCAACCTAAAATTTGACAAAATAATTCACATTTACAAGATATAACTATAAATGGACATATAGATATAAATATATGATATATTTTTAAAACTTACATTGTGAGGCGGCGCATTGATGTGCTTACCCTCACGGTAGTCATCAGCACGGTCATCAGGAGAATGGTCAGCCATCTGCAAATTCACATTCAAATTGTAAAGTTATTGTAAAGTAGTAATTCAAAGTGTAAAGCTCACATTGTAAAGTTCACATTATTACAACAAAGTATATATCACAACAAAATTGTAAAGCTCTATGATCAAATAGAAAACAAGTATATATTACAACAAGATTACGGTCTAGGGTTAACAAATACATGTGATGTCATTCTTATATATAATAAATGTACATGTACCACCTATCCCATCCTTGAACACCTAATCTCACTAGTAAGTGTATAATGTTTATTGGGTTTTCAAGAAAATTTCGGCAGCATTTCCCCGCTGTTCTCCAAGTACATATGTACTTAGAGAACAAACGGGGAAATGCTGCCGAAATTTTTTTGAAAACCCAATACACATTATACACTTACATCCTAAGCGAGATTAGGTGTTCAAGAACAGTCCCAAACCGGGGACTATCCAAGATTTACTCCTAATGAGTAAATCTTGGACGGATTTCTAGGCCAACAAATAATGTGTTGTCATTCTTATACCTAAAATCCTAGTTCTTCAAGTTAGGGTGATTATTGATGTCTTTAAAAGCATGATTGGCAATTTAGGGAAAAGTTCATCATTTACATTCCAAGCATGTCACATGTGTGCATTACAGTTCATCATTAAGCAAGAAGGGTGATTAGGATTCTCACCAAGAACGGGTTTTGATTTTCTATAAAATTTTATAAAAAAAATGCACATGTATGCATATATATACTATACTTTTTGGAACCTTTATACATATCTGAACACCCTAAATAACCATACTAAACACCCAAATACTTTATAACACAACTATAAAACAATGATTATAGCTAAACTATTAAACAATAGACTTGTCACACATAAAACACCCTATACAACTATAAAACAAAAAAGTATTAAGATATGTATGATACAATAACTATTTTGCATCACATTACAACAGACTTATCATTGATACCTTACTAACTTATTGCTACATTTACATATCATCACTTGATCAAAATTTACAGCAGTACATTTAACCAAAGTATGCATTCTAAAATCTAGCTATGTCATGATTAGTTACATGTAATTTACTTGGATATACAGCAGTACCCGATTACTATGTCTTACATACAAAGTATGCATATAAAATTAACTAAGGCTTATCATAGAACATGATTAGAACATTAAGTAGATGATTAAATCATAACAAAATCAGTACATAAATAACCAACAGCAACCACGGTCGTGTGGGCTGGCACGGCCGTGGTTGTGTTGGCCAACCACACGGCCGTGTTGGGTAGCACGGCCGTGTGGTCGGCCAACACAGCCACGGCCGTGCCAGCCCACACGGCCGTGGTTGCTGTTGGTAAGGAGAGGGAGAAGGAAGAAGAAGAAGAAGAAGAAGAAAGGAGGCCTACTGTTGGTAGCAGCGTGGAGAAGGAGAGGTGCCGACGTCGAGCAGAGAAGGAGAGGGCGCCGGCAGAGCAGAGAAGGAGAGGGCGGCGGCGAGGAGCGGCGGCGAGAAACTGTAGCAGTAGGCGGCGAGCGGCGCCGGTGAGGAACTGTAGTAGTAGGCGGTGGTGAGAAACTGCAGTAGCAGGCGGCGAGCGGCGCCGACGAGGAGCGTCGATGGAAGGGAGAGCAGCAGGCGAGGAGCGGCACCGGGCGGAAGAGAAATCGCCAGAGGACCAAACACTGAGCACGAGAATGAATGAAACATAGAAAGGGGAAGAGTCGGGCTCTTCTGCGCGATTTAAGTTAACATTAGGTGTCAGTTTTTTAAAAACCGACACTGAATGTTTTTATTGTCGGTTTACAAAAAAACACCGACACTAAAGGGAGGTGAAAATTTTCGCGGTTAATAGCGCAAAAATACAACGGCGTCAGTTATTGTCACAAAACCGACGAGTAAAATTGTACAAATTTCTGTCTCACAGAAAAGCTTTAGTTTTCGGTTCCTCCATTAAAAACCGACGCTGTATGTCAATTTTTGGAGGCAATTTTTTTCACTGGAAATTTTATTTTTGGCGGTTACTTTTAGGTGTCGGGTTTTTAATAAGTAATCGACACTTAATAAAAGCGGTACCCGTGTCTGGTCGCCCTTCATAGATTGGATGTCGGTTTATGCTATCAACCGACACTGTAGAGTTTAGGTGTCGGTTTATGTATACAACCGACACCTTGAAAAGTGACTTTATAAGCCATTTCTGTAGTAGTGGGCCGTGGTAAGGCAACATAGCCACGGCCATGGTAGGCCAACACAGCCACGGCCGTGCTTGCTATTGGTAAGGACATGAACAAATTTTTATGTAATGTTTTATGTAAATCCTAGGATATGAACAAATTTTTTGCTTACATATATTTGTGCTTCTAATCCTAATGTTTGACTTAATTCAGTAAATTTTGATGCATGTTGAAATAAGATTTAAACTTGTCAATTCTAGCATCCTAATTTGATTTGATTAAACTTAACATTGATGAAACCCTAACATCAATTGTGATGAAACCCTAACATTAATTGTGATGAAACCCTAACATGTACATATCTATTATTGTGTTTGTTGGCCTAGAAACCCATCCAAGATTTACTCATTAGGAGTAAATCTTGGATAGTCCCCGGTTTGGGACTGTTCTTGAACACCTAATCTCACTTAGGATGTAAGTGTATAATGTGTATTGGGTTTTCGAGAAAATTTCGGTAGCATTTCCCCGTTTGTTCTCTAAGTATACACATTATACACTTACTAGTGAGATTAGGTGTTCAAGGATGGGATAGGTGGTACACATTTATTATATTTAAGAATGACATCACATGTGTTTGTTGGCCTAGAAACCCATCCAAGATTTACTCATTAGGAGTAAATCTTGGATAGTCCCCGGTTTGGGATTGTTCTTGAACACCTAATCTCACTTAGGATGTAAGTGTATAATGTGTATTGGGTTTTCGAGAAAATTTCAGTAGCATTTCCCCATTTGTTCTCTAAGTACATATGTACTTAGAGAACAGCGGGGAAATGCTGCCGAAATTTTCTTGAAAACCCAATACACATTATACACTTATTAGTGAGATTAGGTGTTCAAGGATGGGATAGGTGGTACACATTTATTATATATAAGAATGACATCACATGTGTTTTTTGGCCTAAAAAGTGAACAATCATTGTTCTTTATATTACTTGTACATTGGTATAAATTAGAATGAACAATCACTAAATTATATATTGTTTGTATGGAGTTCGGCTTCATTGTAGATAATAGGAGTAAATCTTGGATAGGATGTAAGTGTATACCCTAATCTTATCCTAATATATACTTGTTTTCTCTTTTATCATAGAATGGATAGATCATGGATGTCCATTCGCAATCGCTACACCCCAGAGTTTATATCTGGTCTTGATCAGTTTATAAGATTTGTCGAGGAACATAGGAAAAAACCTACAGATAGGTTCTACTGTCCATGTAGGCATTGTGGTAACAATTTGAAAGTCAACACTGGTGAGGAAATCAAAAGTCATGTCATGTACAACGGGATTGTATAAGGCTATACAGAATGGCACTGGCATGGAGAGATTTCAAACTCGAAACCAGTAGATGTCGATAGCAGTGCTTGGGTGGAAGAAGAAATTGCCTCTGATGACGTAGATGTAAACGAACCAGTTCCAGTAGACATCGTTAATGCGATGCTGGATAGTTGTAGGGTAGAGCACACTGATCCACCTCCTATCTTTAGAAACATTGTGCATGATGTTGAGATACCGTTATACACAGGCTGTGCTAAGTTTACGAAGCTTAGCACTGTGTTGAGATTGTATAAGTTGAAAGCTAACAATAGATGGAGCGACAAAAGCTTCACTGAATTGTTGACTTTGTTGAAAGAAATGCTTCCTGAAGGAAACGAGCTACCAATCTCAACATACTGGGTAAAGAAAATGTTGTGCCCAATGGGAATGGAGGCCAAGAAGATACACGCATGCCTGAATGATTGTGTATTATTTCAAAAGGACTATGTAGATTTGAAAGATTGTCCAAAATGTGGTGCGTCACAGTATAAATTGACGACTTCGAGGGAGTCCAAAACTGGTTCTCCTGCCAAGGTGTTGTGGTATCTACCTATAATATCACGGTTTCAATGCTTGTTTGCAAATCCAAAAGATGCGAAGAATTTGAGGTGGCATGCAGATGTTAAGAAAAATAATGATGGGATCCTACGTCATGCGTCTGATTCCCCACAGTGGAAGAAGATTGATCTATTGTACCCCAAATTTGGTGAAGAAGATAGGAATCTAAGACTTGGGCTTTGTACATATGGGATGAATCCGTACGGGACATTGAGTAGCCAACATAGCACTTGGCCAGTCATGCTTGTTATATACAATCTTCCTCCCTGGCTGTGTATGAAAAATAAATATGTTATGCTTTCGTTGTTGATATCGGGCCCTAAACAACCCGGAAATGATATCGATGTTGATCTTGAACCTCTGATTGATGACTTAAAGAAACTTTGGGTTGAAGGTGTGATGACCTATGATGCTTCAGGAAGAGAGACATTTCGTTTGCATGCTATGTTGTTTTGCACTATTAATGACTTTCCAGCATATGGGAATTTGTCTGGATATAGTGTCAAAGGAGCTAAAGCGTGTCCTATATGTGAAGAAAACACTGATTCAATAAGACTAAAACATGGCGGCAAGATTGTATATCTTGGTCATCGAAGGTTTCTTTCAAAATTCAATCTGTATCGTAGGAAGCGCAAAGCATTCAATGGATGGAATGATGAACGGAGTGCACCTAAACCTATACCAGGCGATGTTGTTTATGAAAGAGTAAAAGACATTGTCAATGAATTTGGTAAGAAATCACAACGTAGTATGGCCACACGGAGTGACAATGATGAAGGGAGTATTATTGAAGGTTATGTGGCGAGAGAGGTTATGGATTTTTGCAATGACTTTCTGAGTGGTAATAACACTCCTGTTAATGACAAGAATATTGAGGAGGGCAAAGGAATTTTGGGATCACAGGTGAAAGTAATCAGCCGTGAGCAGTTGGAACAAGCTCACTTGTATATTTTACACAACATGGACGAAGTGAGTGTTTATATCGAGGAACATACCCATTTCATCAAGAGACAACATCCTCGAGCAAGTTCAATGTGGCTTGCTAGAGAGCATAATAAGACTTTTACTAAGTGGTTTGAAGATAAAGTCTTACATCAACTATCTCAAACACCAAATGATATTACAGAAACTATCAAAATAGTGGGGTCACATATTACACAAAGTGCCAAGATGATAAGAGTGTCATCCAAAATAGTGGGGTCACTCTTCAAGCGTCGACTATGTATTTTGCAAGTGCAAAGGATAAAAGTCCATGTGAAGCTAAAATGTCATATTACGGTTTCATTGAAGACATATGAGAGTTTGACTACATAGATTTCAGAATTCCGCTCTTTAAATGTAATTGGGTTGATAACAGCAAAGGAGTTATAGTGGATGAATTGGGTTTCACTTTGGTAAACTTTGAAATGATTGGCGAGAAGGGTGAAGCATTCATATTGGCATCACAGGTGAAACAAATATTCTATATCGATGATCCTGCAAATGATAAATGGTCGGTTGTTCTTCATGGTAAAAGACAGTTCATTGAAGATCCTATAGATGAAGAAGAGTACTATGATAAGTATGATGACTCCAGTCCATTCTCAGTTGGGTTGCCAACTCCACAAAATATTGAAGCTAATGATGACTTATATGTGCGCAGAGATCACAATGAAGGATTGTTAATTGATAAAAGATCACAATTTTAGAGACATGTATGTTTATATTTTTTTACAAATGCTAAATGTTTGCTTTTTTCTGGTTAATACAAATGCTAAATGTTTGCCTTTTTCTAGTTAATACAAATGCTAAATGTTTGCCTTTTTCTGGTTAATACAAATGCTAAATGTTTGCCTTTTTCTAGTTAATACAAATGCTAAATGTTTGCCTTTTTAATGACATTTTCAGATGGTTGACCATGATGAGCATGATGTCCATGATGAGCATGCTGTCCATGACGAGCATGGCGAGGATACCAATGTAAGTTCTAAAAACATATCCTGTATTTCTATAAAATTCATTATCTTCTAGTTATGTCATATATCCCATATTTCTATATTGCGCTAATTCAGTGGGTTTATTTTTGTCAAATTTTAGGTTGATGATGCACATGTACCCACTGAAGCACTGGAGCAACTTGATGCGCAGCACCAAACACTTAACAAGAAAAGGGGCATCACTCTGTTGAAGAAGTTAATAGCGCTGAGTGGTAGTGGATCCAAATTGGTTGTGGAGTTTGATAATGGAGGAAATGCAATTGGAGTGAACCTCAATAATTTTGTAAAATATCTTGGGTGTGTCACTCGAAGCCATTGTGGTGTTAAGTATGATAATTGGCATAAAGTTCCTCAGGGGAAGAAAGACTTGATATGGAAGGATTTATGCGTGAGTTATTATTATTTGCAATTCTATTTTGTAGATTACAAATTATATTATTTGCAATTCTATTTTTGGATACTAGTTAATAAGAATTCTATTTTACAGAATCTATTTGCATTGGATGAGAAGCTGCATCGTAAAAGTGTGATGCAATGTGCTGGAAAGATGCTTAGGAACTATAGGACAAATCTGAACAGAGAATACATAAAAGATGGTGATAAGAAGAAGAAGTCAGCCCTTGAGCAGTGGAACTTCTTGGATAAAGAAGATTGGGACAATTTTGTTGCTTCAAGAAAATCTGAAGAATTCAAGGTATTAGGCGTCACTCCCAATATAATTAATATATTGTATTCACCTATTCAAGATTAACATTTAGTGCTACTAACCAAATCATTAATGTGCATACTAACTAGGCCCTCAGTGACGCGCAAAAAGCAAGGTGTGCACTGAATGTGAATGACCACACTATGGGTCCAAAGGGCTATGCAAGCGTTCGCCAAAGACTACAGGCGGAGTCTGCGGCTACTCAGGAGTCTTCTCCTACTCAGGAGTCTGCCACACCCATGCCTCGTCATGATATCTGGATAGCTAGGAGGCAAAACAAGAAGGGTGGAATAAAGAAGCCCGTAACTGCTGAGGCAGCTGCAAAAATGGTAAAATATAACTCTTAGAGCAATCGTTTGAATATTGTTTATTTGTGGTGTTAACTTACCAATTTCTGTTGATGGTGATTAGTGGGAGCTGCACGAGCAAAGGAAACAAGGCACATTCATCCCTCGGGGCAAAAAGGATGAATTGACAGTTTCTCTGGGTAACCCAGAGCATCCTGGATGTGTTACGGGTGCAGGCGCTGGTGTGGACATCAAAGCATTCTTTGGGCCATCCCAGCGCAAACCCAGAGTGGGACATTCACAAGAAGAGGTAACCTATTCTTTTTTTAGAATGTTACTGCAAAAGGGAATTCAATAATAAGAAGCTAATGTTTCTTTTATCCATGTATAGGAGAATAAGAGAGTCGAGGATATAGTTGCTAAGAAGGTCAATGATATAGTTGCTGAGAAGGTCAAGGAAGAAATAGTGCGGTGGCAGGCATCTCAGGCTTCCAATCAGCCTATGGCGACCCACTCTTCTCCTGATGCACAGACTGCGAGTAATCCTGGAGACCCATCGCCTAGCACGTCTGTTGTAAGTATTGTTTATGACATTGTAGCTAGTCTTTTCAAGATGATATGTTCGAAAGGTAATATGTATATATGTATAATATTCTTTACGTAAATTTGTAGGCATTGAAGCCATGCCGCTTAAGAATGCAAGACTATGTTGTTGCAGAGGCGAATGCTTACCAGTCCCTTCCTGGGGCAACGTTTCATGAGACTCCAATGCTGCAGGGCTACGTTCGTGTGAGCCCGAGATGGGTATTACCCGATTGGAGGGAAGCTGCATTTCCATATGCCCACCCAGATATTGATACACTTGGTGAGGCAGAAGGCGGGGTGATATTGTGGCCCAAAGTAGATGTCGTCTACACTACTAAAATTGTAAGATAAATTTACATTACTTTAGATTGTTAATGTGTATATATGAGGTCAACTGATCTGAAATTATATATACAGGTTAAAAAGAAGACACCCGGAGCACCTAGGCCTCCACCTCCACTTCCTACATTACCAAGTTGGGTTCCAACTGACCTAAAATACCTATTAGGTCCTGCTTGTAGGGGAATGGCATGTTGGCTACGGGCACATAATATACATTGCCCTATAATTGTTTCTTTAGAAGTAGATTATGTAGGTCAATCATACGATAGCTCTTTATTTATACAAGATATTATTGAGATATTTATGTATGATTGGCTGAATACATCAATGATAGAGACATGGATAAGGTGAGATCTTATTTATACATCCATATACCTTGTGTAAGATCTGGTGATCTGGTTTCTTATATATTAATGCATACATAATACATGTTTTGCAGCTACTTAGTCGAAGATCAATGCAAACAATTTGCATTTGATCATGTGGGTTTTTTTATTCCATCATTGATTAGTATGATAGCTAAAGACCCTGATAGTGTTCAACAATACTGTATAGATGCTTTTAGAATTTTCGGTCAGCAAAAGAAGACGATAATAATAGATCCATTCAATGTCAAGTAAGTTTACTTTATTTATAATTTGGACTTAAGAAAATTCCATTTTATTGTGCATTTTGAGTTATTAATTTTTAACTTTTTTACCTCTAGCAGTAGACATTGGGAGTTACTAGTTATTGTCCTCGGAACGTTCACTGTTTATTATCTAGATCCTGCGGGAAGTACATTGAACACTAAAATTGGACACATATTGAGAATGCCATTATTCTGGTGAGAAATATTTCATTTTTATATCCGTTAACATCTGTTATTACATTACTATTTAATTATGCAATTTATTGTGTTACATTAACATGTAGGGGTTTAGATGCATTCAAAAATGCTGGAGGAAATGTCCCAAGGAGAAAGAACCAGCCAATAATTTGGGAGAACGTAAAAGTAAGTTCCCGACTCCAATGTATATATTATTTATGTGAACTATGCTTAGTTGTATTTTATAATATTTTGTATATTTCAATTTATAGTGCGCTACACAAGACAACGGCTGGGCATGCGCATACTATGTGATGCGATTTATGCAGATGATTATCCGACATGCCGCATTGGATATTAATACCATACATGAGGTATTATATATAGTCTCATTAGTTAGTATGAAATATATCAATCTTATTTTTATATTATTACTTATATATATATATACATCATTCTCTTTGCAGGTGTTTAAAAATGACCACACTATAGGTAAACGCTTAAAAAATGTACATGCTCCATATACGATGGAAGCATTAAATGAAATAAGAGAAGAATGGACAAAAGCCATACAAGCAGTGGCGATTGTAAGATATAATTGGGATGCTGAATGATATTTTGTAAATGAATATTTCATAATGTTTATACAAGTCTGAATGTTTCTATATGTATTTTAATGTTTCTACATGTGTGAATGTGAGAATTGAATTGATGTCTGAATGTATCTACTTGTGTGAAAAAATATTTGTTGATTTTGTAGGTTTGTGGCCTGTTTGTAGGCTGATATCAATGGATATCGTAAACCTGCAGTTTAGGAAACTGAACTGCAGGTTCTCATCCTGCTGACCAGCCACAGTAGGCCTGCAAACTGATAAGAAAAAAAAACTAAAATATAGGTGTCGGTTATTTATAGAACACCGACGCCTAAGGCCTATAGCGTTGATTATTAGATAAAAACCGACACCTAATGGGACAAACAACCCGACCGTGCAGGAATGCACAGCCGTGGTGGAAAAAGCGTCAGTTATTAGTATACAACTGACACCTATAGTACTAAACACGGCTGTGTCGTCTAGGAGTATGGCGTCGGTTGTTCAGTTGTTAACCGACGCAGAAAGTGTCCTAGGTGGTGCCTTTTTTTGTGGCACGAACCCTATATACGTCGGCCAACTATATATAACCGACGCCTATATGAACTATAGGCGTCAGTTATAAAACCGACGCCGAAGAGTTTGACCTTTAGCGACGCCCACATAGGCGTCGCTTGAAAACCGATGCCAAAGTGGGTTAAACAACTGACGCCAAAGGTTGTTTCTGTAGTAGTGTAACCTGACCCAACCCATTTAGTAGCTTGGCCTTAGAAGATGAACAATGGGCATCAGTGGTGATGTAACACTTGGACCCACTGCCCTAGGCTCTAGTAGAGTTTTAGGAATGACGACTGGCCCCACAGACCACCACTAGCCTTAATTGCACATTTCTTTCCTCACTCACGTGCAAGCCAGGGTCAACTTCCCGACTGGTCACCCATCCTAGTACTACTCCAAGCTGAGCACGCTTAACTATGGAGTTATTTAGTGACGGGATCCTAAAAAAGGAGGTGCACCTTGGTGATATGGGTAGTCCAATAATTCCTTTTAAGATCATTCTATCTAATACCTCAAATCTTTGGATGTTACAATCTCCCCCACTTAGACTCTTGACGTCCTCGTCAAGGCTCAAATATATGGCCTCATAATATTTCCCCATTTCAGTGCAGACCCAGAATGGCCCATGGACACCCAACCCCCGATCATGGAATACCAGCGCAAGGGTGGCTACGTCAACCATGGACATCCCTTTCCAACATGCCTAGACCGCACGGCTCAAGACTGGCATGCCACATGCCCATGTGGGCCCCACCTACTGGAGGGGAAGTGGCTCTGATACCATTTGTAACACTTGGGCCCACTTCCCTAGACTCTAGTAGAGTTTTAGGAATAACGACTGGCCCCATAGACCACCAGTAGTCTTAACTGTGCATTTTTTTCCTCACTCACGTGCAAGCCGGGGTCAACTTTCTGACTGGTCACCCATCCTAGTACTACTCTAAGATGAGCATTCTTAACTATGGAGTTCTTTAGTGATGGTTTCCCGGAAAAGGAGGTGCACCTTGGTGATATGGGTAGTCTAATAATTTCTTTTAAGATCATTCTATCTAATGCCTCAAATCTTGGGATGTTACAGGTGACCCACTTAGATAGAACATAAATCAAACATAAAGTTATGTAGATGGGTGTTTATGAGAATTTGAGGATATTATTATATATGAAATGAGTGTTTAAGTATGTAGTTTTTTGTATTACCTATAGTATTTCTTGACATTGATGAACTTACATGTGTGTGTTTATATATATATATATATATATATATATATATATATATATATATATATATAGAGAGAGAGAGAGAGAGAGAGAGAGAGAGAGAGAGGCTAGAATACACTCATGTGTATTTATGCCTAATTACACTCAAGTTTTTCACTGTGAGATCTACATTTGATCAATCCAAAAAGAAACCTACTCTTACCCATCCCCACTCACACCTAGAATTAAGGTTTTCTGATTGACCCCACACACTCACACATGTTCACTGTTATCTTTCCCTCCTTCTCCCTTTCTCTCTCTCTATCTCTTAGTGGGATACCCCTCTCTCTCCATGATCACTTTCTCTTTGCTTCACTCCTCACGTCTTCTCCCAGGGACGATGGTGAGGATGACACCAATGGAACACCCCTCTCTGCCTATATATAATTTTCTTTGTGTTTGGCTTACAAATATTTGTGTATTCATGATACTAACAACTATTTATACTTTGTACCAATAGACACGATAACATTATTGTAGTTTGTTCTTATATATTTTTTTGGTCGGTCGAAAACTCATGTTGCTTTTTTTGTATTTTTCTTTTGGTTTGTGTAGAATGCTATCCACCTTCAAAACTGAAGATGGTAAAAAGGAAAGAAGGAAAAAAAGGATATAACTTTATAGGTGCTATACTCAAATAACAGAAAGAAGAAAGAAGAATAAGGGGATAAAAAACTGAATAGGAGCTCATGCACCGAACAACAGCAAGACACCAACCCCTTCAAAGCCAAACAATCTTCAGCAAAAACCAGAGAAAGATTCCCTTGTCATGAATAACAGCCAAAAAAACAACCAGAAAAGACTCAACCATCACAGCTGTAAAATAGCTATGAGAGGGGAGCATATGATCAAAGGAAAAGATCAGAAGGTCCACTACCAACACAGATCAACGAGCCAATCAATCTTCAGCAAAAAATAGAAGAAGAAAACTCCCTTGTCAAGAAGAACATCCAACAGAACAACCAGAAAGAAACAGAAGATCCACAACCATCACAGATCACCAGAAGAACTCGACCATCATTGCCAAAGCAATGAGAGGGGAGCACAAGACCAAAGGAAAGAATCAGCAGGTCTACAACCATCACAGATCAGTAGAAGAACTCGACCATCATTGCAGAAAGCAATGAGAGGGGAGTAAAACAAAGCCAAAGAAACAAGAAATACAAGAACCACAACATCCATCACAACCAAATCAAACCAGCCATCATCACTCAACCATCACAGCTATAAATCCAGCTAAGAAAATCCAGTAGGGTCGCCAGACTCATACACCCACCAACAGCAAGCCATCAAACCTCAGGAGCACAGAGCGGGTCCCATACACAAAAACCAGAGGAAATTCAAACCATAACAAGATTGCTTGAGCGTCATGCAGGGCATAGGACATCAACTCTAAGATACAAAGAACCACAGGAACCAAGACAACAACTCTGAATAGTAGAATAAAAGAATAGACAACCACCCTCTTCAGAAAACATAGAATAGTTAGTGAATAATAAGGAGAATGTCAGACTCAGTAAGCTTCCAAAGAGTATTCACATCCTTGCATACATTATTATGGACCCTTCTATTTCGTTCAAACCAAGTATGATAGAGAATATCAGGGACAACAACACCAACACTTTTACTCTTCATACTAATAATACTATCCCAATTCGTAGGCATAAAACTGATTAACTCTTTATCCAAGGCTTTGTTCCACATCTCCTTCATGAAGCTACAACCAAAACATATGTGAAAGGTGTCCTCATAATCGTTCATTCAAAGATAACAGATGGAAGTAACAGGAATTCCCCTTCTTTTAGAGTAGTCAGTAGTAGGAAGTTTATTATGGATAGCTTTCCACATTTGGAACTTAGAGTTCATGCTGGCTTTTGTCTTCAAAAGCCACGAGAAAAATTCTTTCTTCTCACCTTTAGTTCTTACATGATCCCAAATAAAATTCAACCTAACCTCCTTCTTCCCTTGAAGTAGTAACTATCATCTTGCTCTTTGTCAATATGCACGTTTTCAAGAACTTCCAACAGCTTCTTAGAGCACCTCGAATCCTTAATATTCCATCAGCCATTTTTGATAATAGTGTTCAATTTAGTACCATTAGGTAAGCCAGCACGTACAGAATCATTATACTCAACAAGGTCATGAAGGAATCTCCCATTAAGCCATGGGTCTTTCCAAATATCAACACTGTCCCCTTTGCCAATTTTTATCTCAACGAATCTCAACAACTCATCCTTAATACGAATGAGATTATTAAACATCCACGAGAAATTATTGGATACATTCACACTCCAATAAGTTTCCTTCCTTAAATATTTCTCATTCACCCATTTTACCCACAACGAATCCTTTTTCTCTGCCACATCCCAAGCATTCAAGATGATACAAGCTTCAACCACTTCTTTGCTCTTCCTTAAACCAAGCCCACCTTCAACCTTAGGTAAGGTGATACTATCCCACTTAAGAAGGTGAATATTAGATTTCAACTCAGAATCCCCCCAAATGAAATTGTGATAACTTCTGTCAATGTCATCCAAAACAAGCTAGGTAGTGGGAAAGATAAAATCCAGTAAAGATGTAGAGTAGATAACGTAGATTTAACCAGCTCTACCCTACCAGTAAAGGACAAAGTCTTCGATTTCCAACCTTCCATTCTTCTATTGTTTCTATCAATGAGCCTTCCGCAATAATTCTTATTAAGCTTGCCAGGAAAAATAGGAAGACCAAGATATTTGGCATCCTCTAACTTACCAAACTTTATACCCAAGATATTAGAAATATCAACCGCATCTTTAGTAGGATTCATAAGAATCATACTCTTGTTTTTATTGATGCATAAACTAGACAAGGAGGCAAAATTATCAAGCAGGGATCTCATATTCTCAGCCTTATCCTTACCAACTTTGGAAAACATCAGAAGGTTGTCTGCAAAAATAAGGTGGGAGCAGCTCATATTCTTAGACACTTGGATCGGGGCATAGCTAGAATCATTCTTTATCATCTCAGACAGACCCTGCATAGCTATGGTGAAGAAGTAGGGGGCAATAGGATCGCCTTGTCTGACTCCATTCTGAGGAAAAATATTTCTGGTTACCTCTCCATTCACTAGAATTTGATAAGAGGTAGTACTGAAGATAACTTCAATCCACCTAATCTACTTACATGAGAAACCCATTCTTCTCATCACAGAAAATAAAAACTTTCAATTCACAGAGTCATAAGCCTTCGAGATGTCAACTTGGACACACATATTCTTACCACTTTTCTTAATCACATCATTCATGATCTCATTTGAAAGAAGAATAGCCTCCTTGATGTTTCTCCTTTTAATGAAAGCACATTGATTTTTATCAATGATGGAAGAGATACAACTCTGCAACCTGTTGGCAAGAATCTTAGATATAAGTTTATAAAAAACATTACATAGAGCAATAGGCCGCCAATTAGTGATCAAAGACTTATCATCTCCTTTGGGCAGAAGAGTGATGTAAGTTTTATTAGCTTCCTTCAACAACAAACCATTCACAAAAAACTCCTTAACGGCTTCAAACACATCATCGCCAATGACTTTCCAAGCATTCTTATAAAAACAACCATTCAAACCATCAGGGCTGGGACTTTTATCCTCACTCAGATTTCCAAAGTTTGTTCTTATATTTAAATTACAATAGTTATATTATGTATTGAAAATATACATGATTGACATATTCTTCTTCTTATATCATCTACCATGTGTTTCCTTCACTCCTATATCCTCTGGTACTCCTTCCACTCCATGCTTAAGTATCCTGGTCCAAGAGGTAGATGACTAGATTCAAACACCTTTGCAAGTATAGTGAACTAAGAAACTTCAATTTCACATAGCACAAGGGAGAATGGCAGTGAGACACACAAGAATCACCATCAAATTACTACTAGACATGTGAACCTATGGAAGAAGAAGATAATTGTTTCAAGGGTGGAAACTGATTAACAAAAGAGGATTGTCTAGGAATAAATTATAAATAACGAAAACACAAACAATATTAAAGAAATAGAGGACTTTTGAGAGCCCACAAGACAAGCATTGAAACACACCGCACTAAACCCTAACATCAGTGAAGTAATTCAAGTTCTGTATGAGAAACACAATTCCAAAATGAACATCACACCAAGTGAACAGGTACACCCCCCGCATTTCGAGTACACAATGTAGAAAAAGGGATGTATAATGGTAAAATGACAACATCAGAAAAATCCATGAGAAGGATGATCAAGGGAAGCAACACAGAAATGAAGAGGAGCAGAAAATAAGAAATCCATCAGAGTTGAGGAGGAAAAGTGCTAGACTACTGAACAAAGAAATTAAAGAGATGGGTGAAGGAACACATGTCAACCATGATACAGAAAAAGAGATGTTCAAGGAGGTAGGTACAAATAAGGAGAATTAGACCCTGACTCATAGTTGTTGACTTGTTTTATGAGAACCACTCTACATTTTGTTAAATATGCTTGATTATTTGTGATGCAGTGTAAGGGGGATAAAAAATTCAGACACATGCAAACCCTTAAAGTAGTAAACTGCCTATAAATGCAATAATAGATCCTTGAATAAGCGCACGTAGTACCACCACAACCATAAATGGTTGGTTTCACTAACTCACATAGATCTAAACATAGAGGATTTGCATGTAGGACATAGTCAACTAGAATGAGGCTCACTATAATTTACAAATCTTAAATATCCTTTACCAATTTATTTCTTGCAAGCTCAACAACACCACCTTAATTCCTTTCATATACACTAATCAACATATCTTTGTGAGGATCCTTTTGTAGAAGCATTTGATCGATATGAGAAATCTTTATTTGACATGTGAATCATTCTAGGGGACTTTCACACTACCATAACACATGTAGAAAAGATTGAACGGAAGACATATAATCATATTGAAGTGAGAATGTTTAGCAACACTATTGGATGTGGGGCTTTTAGACTAGGGTTTCATGGTTCAGAAATTTACATGTATAACTGGCTTCTCTAGGAGCATCTAGACTGGGCGATGGCCAATGAAGCCTTCATCTTACAATTCCCTAAGATTGTTGTAATTCATCTACCAAAAGTTGAGTTTGACCACTACCCTCTACTCTTTAAGACAAAGAGAAATCAAAAAATCTCACAACAGGTTTGTGGCTAAAGTGTCATGAGGATGTAAGATTTCATAAGATATTGGAGAATTGTTGGTAGGGTAATTCAAGTTTTAATAAGTCCATGAAGGCTTCTTAGGCAAAGATTCAAGATTAGGATCAAGACATGCAAAGAAAGAAAAGACAAAATAAGGAAAATATTATGAGGACCACTGATTTCTCAAGTCTTGTTTTGCATAAATTACGATCCAATAACTGATCAAATGTACATCGAGATGTAGGAGGAACCCATATATATTTTCTTAGGGAAGAGGAGGAGTATTGGAATCTAGAGAGCCATATTAGTTGTCTCATGGATGGTGACATCAATAACAAGTTTTATCATGCCTATGTTAATCAAAGGAAGCACATTAATAGTGTTTCTTTGCTAAAACATTTGTAAGGTGTGTAATTCTAAAAGGAAGAAGACCTAATGAATGTAATTACAAACTATTACTTTCCTAAGACAAGCTAATAGGGGCATCAAACCTAATATACCTATTGCATTCTGAAAGCTTACATATTTCCATAGGATCTGAGGGGGAAATGTTGGCTGCCTTGAGAGGCATGGACCCATATAAAGCAACAGTTACATATCGGGTATTGTAATTATTCATGTATAAAAGTTGAGAAATTATAGGAGAGTCAGTGCAACATATGATTCATAATGCTTTGACAGATAACACGTTGCAAGAGGAGTTGTGCAATGCTACCATCACACTTATACCTAAGGGCCCAAAACCTAAAATATGCAATCAATTCAGGTTGATTTCTTTAAACAACGTTGCTCTCAAGCTTTGCTCTAAGATTGTTGTGGAATGCCTTGATTAGTGTATGCCTAAATGGATTTCATGGCCTAAAAGCAACTTTGTGGTTTGAAGGAAGATTACTGATAATATCATTCTCGTGCAAGAAATTATACACAAGTTGAAGCACAAAACATCAGTAGAGTCCATGGTTATTAAGGTCGACCTCACCAAAGCTTATGATAAGATGATGTGGAGTTTTATTGAGGACACCTTGCTCAAACTAGACAAACCTGAGAATATAAGGAAATATAATATGATTTCTATTTCTGTGGGACAAATTACAACCAACGAGAATGACAAGAACACACAACCAGTCAAACCTCTAGAGGTTAGATAGGGAGATCATTTTCTCCTTATCTCTTCATGCTTTGCATCGAGAGGCTCAATTAGATGATTGAAGAAAGAGTGACAAGAAAAGAGTGGAAACATACATTTTTTAGATCTTAATATGAAGATTGCACATTTGGTGTTTGTGAACAACCTAACTCTATTTTCTTAAGATGATAAGAAGAACATCAACACCATAGTGGAATATTTTATGGATTTTTTGAGAGGCATCTTATTAAGATATTTTAGTTGAGACAATGATAATCTTATTTCCAAAAGCATATCCCAAACTACAAAGAGGTACATAAGCAAAATAAGTGCCTTCATGAAGACTAGTGACTTAGGGTAGTAATCAGAGTGCCCAATGTCCATACAAGAGTCACTAGAAAAACCTATGTTTAGATCCTAGAAAAGATTGACAAAAAAATTAATGCATGGTGGTCTAGGTTGCTCTCCCTCACTGGTCAAATTTTCCTAGCCAAGCCAACCTTGGAAGCTATCCTGACATACGTTATGCATACAATGGTAGTCGCCCATGAATTTATGTGATCGAGTGGATGGAGCAATACACAAGTTTGTATGGGGGAGACAAAAGCATAGGGAAGTACCCTTGATAGCATGGGAGAAATTTACAAGAAACAAGTCAAATGGGGATTGGGTATGAAGTCAATGAGAGAGTAGATTCAGGCATCAGTCCTCATAAATGCATGGGAAATCAGTAGAGGAAGGGATACATTCTACTTCCTAGAATTATTAGTAGATTTTAGAAACATAAAGACACACATGTGGCTCACACATCTAGGCTAGGATGAAAAGTACTACAAGGGAAGTACTTTATATTATAAAACTCGTATATGGTCCTAGTAAGCAGTGAAAACATGAATGTTCGGCATGATCATTGGATAATGGAAGGTTAGTTACTATGTAAATGTGTAGTCAAACCCCATACCGGGTGAACTCCAAGAACTGATGGTAAACATCCTGATCAACATACAGGGGAAGTGGGACATGGAATTCTTTCAAGAGCTAGATGTCAGATGATGTCGTGAAACATAACTCAAGACTAAAGATCCCTTTCAAATACTCACATTCAGATGTCCGATCTTGGAAGCACACTACTATTGAAATGCATTCCACTAAGTCTATGTAACCATCCTTAGATATATAAAAGAAAAGAAGAGAGAAGGAGAATGGAAGACCATATGTGGCATGAAGGTGGCGACCATAGTCAAGACTTTCAAAGTCACAATGCCATCTTGACAAACCATACAAGTATGAGGACAAATATGACATTTTATGGGATACACAATAATAGCAATAAGCACATGGAATATGTGTGCATGCTTTGAGATATTGGAAGCATATTAATTATGTAAGTCTTAAGCTACTAATCAATGTTGAGATGGACAAATGTTTGAATGAACAATAGACTAAATATTGACTATGTTGGAATCAATAGCACAAGAATTGAAATATTGCATGTTTTTAATTTCTTGCCAGTATGACTAGAAGTGAATGAACATTTTGAATTTTTAGCAGAAGGAGATAACAACTACTCATCAAACTACTACTCATCAGTTTGACTACATTAAATGATAAGTAATAATGAATAATGATGCCTGGAAAGAACCATTCATCTCCAAGAATGAGGTTCATCATCGCAATTGGAATTTACTCCTTAAAGGAACCATTACAATAAACAAAAATTCAACCTTGAAGGGGAAGATATGTGCCATCATGCCAATTTATAGGGATAGTAATGGAAGATGGCATTGGGCATTGGAGATAGCATAATGGATAATGGAGCACTAGAGGAAGAATTTCAAGCAATCATCCAGGCTCTAGCTAAGGGTAAAGAATGTAAGCTTGATAAGGTAATTATCACCACTGATAGTTTGAAATCCGTTTGATCGATCTACGAGGACTATAATATAAACCCCTTATATGGGACTAGATAATTGATATCGAAAGGAAACTATCGGACGATGAGAAAGTAGTCAATAAGCACCTAGAGACAAACAAAGTGGTTGACTTGGTTATGAAGAAGAATCTAAAAAACAAAAAAGGCCTTATAACTATATATGACCCCCCAAAGAGGTCATCAACCTTTGGCCTGAGGATGTATGTAATTGTTATAGTACTACCATATTTATTTATATGCATTTAGATCTTTGTAATTCTTTTAAGAATTTTCTTCGACGAGGAGGGTGAGATGAATTGTTAGCCTCCGGGCTCATAAAACAATATCTAAATATAATTCATAGTTATATTTCTCAACTTTATATATTGAATATCTTCTTAATCTTAAATTGATATGTATATTTAGAACCAAGAACATAATTTCTTGCATTGGTAAGGTGGGTATGATGTATTTGGTCTATAAATTGATACATTTTTCATATGAGTTATGACATGTAAAAGTTTCTCTTACAACTATTATGTTGTCTGATTCTTATATTCTATTTCTTTATTTGGGATTTTCCACCTCCAACTGTTATCACTCAGAAAGAAATACATTTTTAAAATATGACAGACTCTGAAATTTGTTGCAAAAGTGCATATCTTCCTTTGCATTATTAAAAATAACTTTACATAGTATAGAATTTATGTTTATTCTCACACATATTCTTTTTACAAAACATACAACAAGAGAATTTGATACTTAACAAAACTCGATAAGCCTCCTCTGATCAGGTAGACTACAAACCACGTAGTCTTGAACTTGTATATGTATCTACATCGAGAGAGATATTCCAAGGCACAAAATGCCTATGTTCATTTATATATAGCCATCCATGACAAATCATTGTAATTGGTTGGGCTTTATAACATGATGAACATAAAACTTAAAATTATGCTTATACTAAAAAGTAGCATGCATGATTCTTATTATGGCATTTAGGATTCTATCTTAACTTAATAAGCATACAAATGAGGTTCCATCTCTATGAGCCTAATCTACTCTAACTAAACACACACATGCTCTGCATACAAGGGTTAAATAATTAGAAAATTGTATGATCTCACTCAACACACACAAGATGTGGAGCCTACAATTAAATGAGCTTAAAATGCATCTGATCTCATTGAACATACACAAAGTATTCATGCTAGAGGTATATAACCCAAAAATGTACTTGATCTCATGAGCACACTTGAGGTATGCATGCTAGTGTTAATTGAACCAAATCTATATAAAGAGGGATCATTGGGCACCAAACTTCGATAAATGTTAATGAGTTAGGAACTTTTTTGTGAACTGAACGTGCGTCACCATTTGATTTCTTTTCAAAAAATATTTACATAGCTTAGGAAAGAAGAAAAAAATAGACAAAAGTAAAGATCTATACATGGGATATAGGAAAAAGAAGAAGAGAAAGACTAAACATATGAATCCTTTAAAATGAGATTCCAAATGTACTCAACCTTCCTACAATAACCAAGGAAGACCCTATCATTCCTCTATATACATGTAGTTAATTAAATAAAATAGGAAGATAATTTTGCTTTTCCAGAGATCTTCAGAAGATCATTTCCATTTCTTTGAATAAAAGCAATTTTTTTGATTTTATACTTGAACCATATCGTATGTGAATTCATAATCATAGAACATATGAGTGCAATTTTCCTCTTATTCATGAAAAAGAAAACATCTTTTAAAAATCCAAACTTCTCCCTATTGTTCAAGGTAGCCAACCCATAAAGAAAACATATCACAAAAGCATTGATAATCCCATAGGTATAGATTCCAACCAACTATATTACCACCATTCAAAACTAGGCTAATGAACTCTACAAATGTCCCACGCATCTATAATAGAAATATAAGTGCTACCATTCAAAGAAATGCAATCATAGATAGACTATTTAGAACTTTATAGCCTCTTCATTTCCCTTCATCATCAGAAAATACCACTTATTCTCCTTGGTACAAGTGCTAGTTTTGTAGTTGAGAACTTTAAAAACCCTATAAACAAGTTGAACATAAACATTGTCTAACAATGTAGTTTTCCCTGGACACCATGGAGCAATCCATAATAAAAAGTTATTATAAGATCCCACTTTGAAGTTAACCCAAGGAAGTAAGATATCCTTATAGTTTAACAAACACTTCCACATCCTAGAGGAAACCCTTTACGATTGACCGACCACACTGATGATTTAGAAATGTAGTTCTCATGAACCAACTTCATGCACAATGTGTTCTTATGATTGGTAATATCCCATAATTTCATTAGGTTTCCATCATTGACCAATTAGATATAGGCCTAATACCAAGTCCACTTTATTGTTTGCAAACATGTTTCTAGGAAATAGTATTCAACTTTCTCTTATCATACTTTTCACCCAAACAAATTCCTTACACTCTTTCTAAGATTCTTGATCACAAGTTAAAAGAGGGGGATAGCAGGATAAAGAGTAGCAATATCCAGTTAACTCTTCAAGCCATAGAGAGAAGCCTGCCCTCCCATGAATCCAAGTTTATACACACTGAGGAAACACATTTCCTTTCAAGCATTCATGTATGTAAAGGCAATACAAAATATCCAATGGGAAAATTTGTCAAAGGGATGTAAATCATCTCCATGATATAGTTGTCAGTATCTTTATTGAGAAAGATTTCAAACTAGAAACATCCCAAAAATGTGCAAAATATTTCTAATACACTTCACACTTTTAGCATGATATTCTGAGAATAGAAATATGTTGTGATTGAAAATAGGTGGGAAACTGAGGTTTGCTTATAAGCATATATAGGACACACCTTATTATCCTTGATAAATGCATTAATAATAGTAGTTAGATCTTGCATTGTAATCATAAACAAATAGGTGAGAGGGTATCTCACTATGTTACTCCATAGAGACAATAAGTGATTTATAAGGAGAGCCATTGATTAACACTTGGAAAGAAGCCAATTTGAAACATGTATCAATCTAATTCATCCAAAAAAAGTAAAACTCATCTTATGAAGAATAGAAAGAATAAAATTTATTTTAATAGAATCAAAATATTTTTATAGGTCATATTTTTTGCATAGCTAGGGGTTTCTAGGACTATTGCTGAAAGTTCTAAGAATCTTAGCTCTAAGAAAATAGCATCACCAATATTTCTCCCTTTGACAAAAGCAACTTGATTTTATATTATAAGTTCATGCATAAGTAGATTTAGTCTTTCAGCAAGAATTTTTGTAATGACCTCATAGATGTTATTACAAAAAGAAATAGGATGGAAGTTTTTAATAGAAGCATCTTTTTTTACTTTAGGAACCAATGCAATATATATACAAGTACATTTCTTCAACATCTTAGAATTATAAAAGAAATTTCAATTTCCTTCACTGCATCCTCTCCAACTACCCTCCCACATTTCTTAAAGGGGAGGTAATTAAACCCATTTGACTGAGGAGCTGCATTAATATTCAAATTCTTCAACACCTCCTCCACTTTTTCCTTCATGACCCACCTTCTTAGATATTCAGCTTTACTTTTAGTAATAGTTGAGAGAATGCATCCCTCATTTGAGTTGATATTTAGAATGGAAGAAGTAATTAAAATTTATTCATAGTAAGAAATGATATTATCAAAGATTACATTTGATCATAGTGGATGTCACCATCAATTTCAAGATTATATATGTTATTCTTCAATGTATTGGTTTTAGGTGAAGAAATAATAACTAGAATTCCTATCTCCAATTTTGAGCCAATGAATATGAGATTTCTATCTAAGAAATATTTCTTCATCTTTAAGAGAAGCATCATCCTTCAGTTTCAACAAGTTCACCATAGAGTGAGAGTACTATAAGTTGGTTTTGTATCTACAATGCTTTAAATGGAATTAATTTGAGCCTTCAAGGCATTTGCATTATAGAAAAAGTTTTTATCAAGATCTTTGTTCCATTTAATGAGGAATGTCTAGTGAAGTGGATCTTCTTATAAAGTCTATAGATAGGAGGACTGGAATAATCTGAGCACCAACATTTTTTACAATGTTCATAAATATAGGTTGAGAAAATCTAGTAATTTATGTATTTAAATGGGGTAATAACTTTCTTGTTTTTAACTAGATGAACTTTTACAACCTTGTGATCACTTACATTATTTGAGATGATATCACCCAAAGAATTTGAGAAATTTCTCAAGAAATCAATATTACAACAAAATACAATCTATTTCAGAAAAGATGAATCTATCATTTTTTCTTTTTTCATCCAAAGTAAACATGGATACCCAAAAGGTCATCTTCACTAAAAGAATTATCAATCCTTCCATACATGTGGGAGGTTTCTTAACTAACTTCCTACAAGCCAAAACGGATTGCATTATAGTCACCCAAGACACACCACTCATAAGTTCCAATATTAAAAGAAGAAACAACCCTTCCCATAGTCAAACCCTATCCTTATCATGATTAGTCTGATCATTTTCATGAATCTTGTTAATATGAATCATATGATTGTTTAAAAGAATAGTAATTCTATAAAAGCACAAAAACTAGAGTTGTCAGTATACCTTTCTCCTTTCCAAAAGAGATCAAATTTATGCTACTTACAATATACCTTGCTTCAAGATAAATGTAGATATCATCATTCTATATCCTCATTCTTCCCCCAAATATGTGGGATCTTGTTATGAACTCCTCTCACTGCCAGAAACAATGGTAAAAGAACTATCCATTTGAAGATGAGCTTTTTTTTCTTGCTAACTACATGACTATTCTGATACCCTACAACATCATCTTCTCAAAAAGAAATTTTGTTTGGAGTAATCTCAATGCATCTCACAGTAGAATTGACACACTTAATAAAACATTTTGAGGGGTTGATTTGTGGTTCATTTTCCGGGCATCATTTCATAGAGTAGATATTGACTGAATTTCTCTAGAATTTCCAATATGGAAAATAATTGTACTTACTTGCATATCAAGAAGAGAAAATAAAGAATAACTATACAAGTATCCAACAATAGAGAAGGAGCTGCCTTTATCTGAGCTTTTGTTTGATAATTTATCGCTTTGCATCAAAACATTCTTAATTATCACTTTATTCATTTGTTTGAGTTTTTTCAATGTCCACATCTTATATAGCAATTATGGACTTCCCTTTATGACATTATTCATTAGCAACATCTCTACAGAGAGAAGTTTCATAGTAAATAGTCACATAGACTAAATAGGTAGAAGATTCCCATTCATACTCGAACCTAGTCATTATTGTATTTCCATTTTCTCTATGAAGAGACAACTCTTTGGGATATTCAATTTCTACAGGTACTAGGATATGCAGTCTTGCAAACTCCAACCTATTTAAATAAATACTTATACTATCAATGCACATCGATCTAATAAAGACAGACTTAATGTAGCTAACCATTTCATCATCCCATAGCTCAAGCTAAAGATCATGGACTTTTATCCACATAGGAATTTCTATCAGTCTCTATAAGGAGTGGAATACAAGAGGGGATCCACCCCCTAATATAATCATATAAGAGTCATCATCCATAGAAAGCATATATATATTTTTTTAACAATTAGGTGAATAACTTTTTTTGGATCTTTCTTTAATGGTTATCATATAGACATAAGTATACCAACATAATAAAATATCATGATCGTGTTCAGTTTTACAAGATGACGTAATAATATTCCACTAGGGTCTTCCTCGAAGGAAACAACTTCAAGATCTAAGCATACATATATCCAATTTATCCCAAGTCTATCTCCCACGAGTCAGCTCCACTAATCCAAGTCTAGGACATTATATCATATCCACCATTTCCATCACCTAAGGGGTTGGAAACATACCCCACAAAAGAAGACATGTGGAGTTGTTAGTACAAAAAATGTCAGTATGAGCATATAAATAGGATTTGAGAAACATTATTGATAACGGAAAACAATTAAACTTTATCAAGGCTTCCCAAACCAAGAGGTAAAATGAACATCCAAAAAGATATCAAAGAGAACATTTTAGGAAAATAACTATAAGAGATTTCTTGCCATAATAAACTTCCATCCACAACATCAAAAATATAAGAGATTTCTTGCAATAAACAACATTAGACTAACTTATTTAAAGTAGGGATGGGACACCATAGGCTCTTAGCCAAGTGGGAAAAAAGCACACCCTAGGTAGAATAAGCATGCTATATATATCAAATGGAAAAGCACACTCGGGGTAGGAATAGTGTGCCCTATGCATGGTTGTACTCATATACCACAAATAGAAATAAAATTAGTCTAAGACATGTACAAATGTAGAGGTAAGAATAAGTTCAATCAATCTCACATAAGGGATGAGAACATACAAAAATTATAAAGTGGGGGAAGAGGACTCATACACAAATATATAATTATTTCCACAATAACAGTGCATTTTAAGACCATAAAAGTCCACCACAAGAAAGTTAGGGTTTCATCATGTAAGAAGATAAGCAAAGTACCACTTTAAAGTACAACATGAATTATAGATAGTTTTAGAATATAGAGGATTCAAGTTCATTGCATTACACCCAAATAGGTCATCAAGACATGAAAATATAATTCATAAGCAAAATACCTTGAAGAGGTCTAAGAGAGAGAAAAATAGATTAATTACTCAATGTACGATTTGAGGCATGTAACATACATCAAGAGAGAAAGAGAGAAATTGAATTAATTGCTCAAAATCGAGTCTAAAAGACACAACATGCCTTAGAGTCAAGATAAAATGAGGGTCAACCCTAGATCTGTATCGGAGTCACAGGCCACCTAATAACATCATATATGAAATTATGATTCAATTCACATTAATTGCATAAATCCAAATAATTAAATTTCTATTATTAATGCATTAGGTTAGGAAAACTATACCACATTATAGATTACACTATTCTGAGTTCATATCATATTTTACTTTATTTTTCTGACTTTAGATCATTAGCTATGAATTTCAAATTTCTAACCAATCAGGAAAATCCTTGAAAAAACACATGTTTAGTATATTAAAATTAGGTCACAAGACATATATAAACTTGTAGAGAAAACACTCGTGATTTCAAACATATTTTCTTTATTTTTCTTAGTTGTTAAAAAATTACTATGAATGGTTAAGTTTCCAACCAATCAGAAAATACTATAAATCCACATATGTAGAAAAATCTACAAGTAGATGGGGGTCTTGCTAATTTGGCCCAATCGAGACTGGCCAAGTGGGTTGGGACTACCACAAGCCATGTTTTCACCCAAATTAGGGAGCAATCCTATTAAAACCAAAACATAAATTGAAATAATGATACTACCCTTTGTATCGTTATGATGAAATATCAAAACATGGGAAAGAAAAGACCCCCTCTTTCTGGTCATCCTTCTCCTCATGACCATGATAGGATCAGAGTAGAAATTGCCTTTTCTTACTACTTCTTCCACCAAGAGATTGGAGTAGGTCCAAACACACCTCTGATCAGTGACAATAAGAAACAATGAGGCAAGAAAGCCTAATAGCATGACAAATCTGTCAAAGAAAAATAATAGGGATGTTCATGTTCATGATGGTGGAGGAGAGTTGGGTATATGGAAGATACCTTCCTAGGATACAAAAACAACTTCTAGGCACCTCCAGGTGGAAGAAACAATGAGTTTGGGATGGCTTTCACCTCTCACTGATGCCTAACTCTCCCTCTTAGCAAAGAAACACAGGCCAGAAAAAGATGGGGTTGGGGAGGTCGATCAGGTATGATGAGGGGGAAATTGATCAATACATTATGTTTATAAGACCATAAGAAAGGTTTCAGAGAAGGAAATTGAATAGAGGAAGTTGGGAGGAGCTTTCCCCAATACACTATCTCAAGGTACATGAACGCAAACTGGTGGGCCATTATGGTGTTTTGCCATCAATTAACAAATGATAACCATTCAAAAAGATCAGTTGAAGCCTTTGAGATAGGTCTAAACATCGACGATGGTGAGAGGAGATAAAATATCAAGTTTTAATGGGAAAAGAGAGAGGTTACTTAGAGGAAGGGAACTTCTAATAGCCATTAATAGGACAAAGATAGGGCCTAAACACTTTGGCAAGACTTCCAGATGTGGAAGAAATATTATTGGGAGGTGAGAGTGAGGAGGGGGAAAGATAGGAAAGAGGAAGAGTAGGCATATGGAGAAAGTGGGTGACTAGTCTCCTACCTGAGGTAGGAGATGACTCTACGGTCATCCGATCCATATCTAAGTGTGAGGAATTCTTCATGCATGATAGTGAAATATGAAAAATCCTCACCTAGGCGTGTATGCAAAGTAAGTTGGGGAATTTACAAAAATATCCACATATTCCACTTGGATTTATATTTTGTGTTAAAATTTGTACATTATTTTTTCTATTTTAGACTACGTATATAGGATTTTACTATAAATATGAAAATTTATACATAATATAATTAGGGATTCTAGATTCTAATTTCTGGCATTACTTTCACTTTTAGGAAAAAGTATAATATTATTTAATATTTTAGATTTTAACTTATATTTTATTTACATAATAAAATGAAGGCATTTAAGATTACTGAATTAGTATCAAACTTGGCACCCGAGATAATTTGGACCCAAGGAACACGATTTTAAAGTTAGATTTTATTTTTGGATTTACCTTTTATGACTTATTATAAAATTTGGATTTAGGCCCATATTTATCACAAAGTTACATTATTATCATCATCATACACTAATTAGAGTCCTATAAACTTCAAACTACTATCAAAATAGTTGTCTTATATCATTAGGCATAAAATAGGTAAATTTACTCAATTACTCATTGAGTCCATTAATATCATCTTTAACTTCTATAATGACACATTATCCCTATTGTAATGCCCCTCCAATCACTTACATAACAATGGAAGAAAACCCTATATTATCCATAGCATGGGTCACTTGGCTCGGAGGAACATCACAAAACATGATAGACATAGAAATAAGATAAATGGAACACCATGAATCAACTCAAAAATATATTCATACATAGTTCCTTGAAATAGAATTCATAAATTATCTCATATTGATCTCAAGCCTAATACACACAGTCTAAGCATCTTCTAAAGCATGAAATGATAAACTAAACTAGATAATCTATTAAATTCGTAGATGGTACCCCACCAAGCTAAAGTTCCCTTGGTCAACTACACTTGAAGGCTCACTTTAATTCCCTCTTGCTCCTTGATCTAGGGACATATCATCCCGTGGCCATGCGAAATAAAGCAACAACATCAATAAGTGACACTATACATATTATAAGAAAAGAAAGTACATATAATTGACTTGAAAGGAAATCTTGACATGAATTTAACTTAAGCATTCTTGAAGTTAATTACTTAAAATAAATAAGAATTAAATAAGTAAAATATGCACTCTCTGTGATTTTCCCACTTAAGATCCCATAATTGGCACGAATGCCCATGATTTGGCTAAAAAGCCCATAACGACCCCCTTAAGGTCCATGACTGGCTATGAAAGCCCATAATTGGCATGAATGCCCATCACAACCCCTTGAGGTCCATGATGGCGAGAGCATATAAAACTTAATCAAATTCATATAGCATGATTCTTAAATTTAAATATTAAATTTTTAACATAATGGGATTTCTCCCTCATGATATTAATATTACATGATTTACATGATCTTTCTTCAATGCCTTAACTATTACATGATGATAACATACAAATTATTGAGCATCTGTGATAAACATAGGCCTTTATAGATATATCAAACAATAGGCAGCACTATGATTGGAGACATGATCATTATCTTAATTTCATTCATTAACTTGGAATTCAAAGCATAATCATAAAGCATACATAACATGCAATTCAACCAAGCTACATATATATAGTGGCGTGACCTGCTTATCTTTACTAGAATAAACCCTAATTTAGTCTCCTTCATCCTGAGTAACTCCTAGGTTTCCTAAAATTAACATGTGGTACATTAATTATAACCTTGATTGACATCCTAAACCCTAATCTAGGCTTTTTACACAAATAAGGTTACATACGATTGAATTAGGCTTTGAAAATCATACAATCAGATTCCTTATCGAAAACCCTTTCCAATGATTATTTTTGGGTATTTTTCTGATAAATGACTAATTTAATATCAATTTTGAAAGTAGCAACCAATAGAAAACTCCAAAAAGCCACGTGGGCATATCTGCCCAAACCAACACACATGGAACCGAGCCCACTTTGACCTAGGCCAATCGTTGCCCACCATCAAGAAAAGGGCTCACCCCATCTGTTCATCGGTCAATGGAAAACAAAGGTGAGTGAAAACTCGAAAGTTGCCTTGTACCTACAAAAAGAAAATCATTAGGAACGAAGGGCATAACTAAGAATCATAACCTACGATTCTTCTTTCTTCACTCCAGCATGAGAAGCAACAATGACACTTGCAAATCTCCATCCAGAATTAAAATACCATGGTCATCTTGGAACACGGAGACTGCTAGAAGCTCTTTCGTGCCCAACCGAACTCAAAGAGTCGAGATTCAGGTTCTGGTCATACAAGAGAACCGTGCTCCAAGTCGTAGCCATGGCCAGCAGCTGTTGTGGAGGGCATCTCAGTCGAGGTGAGAAAAGCACGGTATATAGATGCAAAATACATTGCGAGGAGTCAGATAAGTTGGTAGAACAAAACCCATCCTGCAAGGACCGCTCTGTCCCCAAGGCTCCCTAGAAGAAAAGGAAAAATAGGGGAGAAGGTTCGTAACTTGAACTCGTAGATCCAGAGCATAAATATGAGTACCAAGTCTTGGAAAACATACACCGGGGAAAGGTGAAGCTGTTAGGATAAACTTCATGGATGGAGAAGCACCAAAAAGACTTGGCAGTGCATTTCCGGTGAGAAACTAAAATGTAGCTATAGGACCCAATGCCTCAAGGCATACCAGGGCACACAGACAATGAGAAATAGGTTAGAGGGTGTTGGAGATGCTTACCAGAATGACAATTTCTTAAGAGGTGGTGTCATCGGTGTAATCCAGCTCAAGGGTACTGGAGATGACAAGTCGAGCAGGATGAGGTGGCTTGAGGAACAAGGGGTCAAATTGACGATGGGGGAGCAATGCTCTCGGTTCATCAGTGCTTTTGGCACCCTTAAATATAGATGTGATGGACGGAAGGGGGGTTCTGATAACTACAGTTGGCGAGTAGAGTCCTAGCTCCATTGGGCATTTCTTTGTTATGGCATGAAGTCCTATAGAACCTGGGATAGTCGTGTTTGGGTGGATGAGATGGAACCAATGATGGTATTTTCACGAGTAGGGACTCATTGGGGTGAGAGAACTGTGAAAGAATGGGAGGTGGGCTACAGTGGAGTCCTAACAGGACTAGACTTTGGGTGAAGAAGAGAAAGGGGATCTGTTCCTTAGGTCTGCATGTTTTGAGCATAAAAGACAGTCATTGGATCAATCGAAAAAGGGCAAGCGATAAGAAGACGCACATGACAGTGCCAAAAAATTGGAAACTTTAGGTTAAATAATCATATTGATTATATTTTATTTAAAACTATATAGAAACTTTATAAATTCATTAATGGGGTCAAACAAAGTCATATTGACTTCAAAATTGGACCATATGTAGATCAAGGTGTCTAGAATCTTCTTTTATGATAAGATTTAGGTATGCTTACCTTTTGTTCATCAAACTCATATAGGTTACTATTTTAATAAAATGAATTATCATTTGTTTTCATTTGACTGTAAAGAAAGGAAAATAAGGGGAATATTTCTTTTCCTCTCTCTTGATTTCATATTTCAAGTAATGTATTCAATATTTAGGTAATTGGCATCATTGTTTAGGTTCTAATATTAAAATTTGAAAAAATTGCACTAAAGACCTTAAACTTATTTTATTTACAAATTTGGGATGTTACACCTATACATTCCATGTCAATTTGAACTATTATTAAATTCCTATTTTAGGAAAATTATACCCCTAATTAGACATATTTTAGTTATTATGTATGCATTAGTGAGCAAAGAGCATATATGACATATTAATTGGGATTACATATATGTTAAGCATCATTAGGTAATTAAATCCATTTTAGGATTATGGTGACATATTGTGTTAATATGACACCTAATAATGATAATGGATCACATGAGGTACAAAGCAAATGTATATTAGGTTGGCTAATAATAATAAACTAAGGATTATGGCATCATGAGAATCCTACGTAACATTGCTATATTCTAAGCTTAGGGTTAGCTCATATTTACATTTCATCATCATATGATGGTTTATAGTTCTAGAATATGATTAGGATACAAATGGCCTTAGTTAGAGTTTATGCATGAGTTACATCATTACATGTTTGTTCAATGTCCATTGAGGTACAAACTAGTGCATTAGGGTTTATATGTATCCTTGTATGGAAAAAGCTAGAGGTTTAGGCATGAAAGCATCTTATCCATGGGAATAGGGTTACTAGAGTCAGATGTTAGATTTCATCTAAACACCTATAGCATTCTCGTATGGTACATCTCATATAACACATCACTCTCTCTACTTTGTGAGTTCCATTCTTCTACATTCTCCAACTTTGCTCAGACAATGGAGCTTCCTTGTGGCATTGACATTGTTGACAATTAAGAATCAAAATCACTGATTGTGTCTCAAGAACCACACACGGCCAACAGAGTCCAAATCCAACTACTCTTAGATCATGAAGTGGTAGAGACATGTACCAACGCGTGCATCACCTCCATTAGCAGAGCCATCTTCTAGGTGTCTATCTCATGGTGTATGAATACTAACAAGATCAACACAGTGTGATGCACTGAGTTTGAGTTCAAACCCTCCCCCACCAAGAATATTACTAGCTCTTCCTGGGAAGCTTTCTTGGATCATGGAGGGCACAGTTTGGCACCATGTCTTTTCTATCGTCAAGTTTGGGGCCATGTCTGGAGAGTGGTAGGTGCCTGAATGCATGAGTGCTCTTATAGGATTGGTGATGCATTTAGGTTCCCCAAGAATTGGGGAGCCTAAAGAGAATTCTCTAGGAAAGTTATACACCATCTATAATGATTTGGGGAAGGGGCCATATCTTGGGGCTATGTTTGTTGTGTTTGTTACTCTCCAACCTTGAGATTGTGATAAAGAGAAGCACAATAGATTGTGATTGTTTTCAATCTAAAAGTGGGTATGACTGACTATTTTGAGGTAGATGGAGGCAACAGAGGGAGGATACATAAAGGGTATAAAAACAAAGCCAACAAAGCATCAAATGATCAAGGAAAATGATGGAGTGCAGACGCATATCGAAGCTCGAGCAGGAAAAGTAGGAAGTGGGATGTGTGGTCTATTTGGTCTGTAGTCTGTAGTAGATCAATCCCCATATATGGGATCGATCTACCAAGGACTGGAGGCAATGCAGACTATGAGTCCCATTTCCTATGTTTCCCTCTATAACTTCTTTCCTCTACCACATTACTAGCCTTTCTTTCATTGTTGGAATTTTCTATGATGTTTAGTTTCAACCCTGTCTAGCTTACCTTTGTTGTCTCCATATACCATGGAACATTCTGTTGAGTTAACTACAAATCCTTGATCAATTCCTAACAGGTAGTGAAGTCAGAAGCATTCTAAATTTGTCCTCTACTTGTACTTGCATATTGTCATATCACCTCATAGTATGGTTGTTGGAAGTTTTATGATGGCCACTAAGAAAAAGAATTCAAAATGGTCCAAGATCAAGAAAAGCTTTCATCCATTTCGCTTTATGTGCAAATCTTGGGAGACTACTTTTCTACAGCATTAATGGCACAACTGCTTGCAAAATCCAAGCTTGATGATTCATTTAGACACATGTAGTGTTCTCAGACGTTACTTCCCGCATAAAACATCACTCGCTCCACTTAGTGAGCTACATTCTTCTATGTTCACCAACTTTATCTAGCTAATGGACCTTCCTCTTAGCATCAACATTGCTCATAATCAAGAACCAGCATCAGAACTACCGTCCCAAGAAGCGCACACGACCATGTGACCCACATAAGGCTTTTCTTAGATCATGGAGTGGCACATCCATCCACAAACATGGGAATCATCTCCATTGGAGGAACCACATTCCATCAAGCCTCTGTATAATGTGTATGTCTACTAGAAAAATCAGTGCAATGTGGCATGCCAGGTTTGTGTTGAGACCCTCCACCGTCCTTCTAACTTCCATCTTCTACCAAGATAGCTTACATGGATCATGGTATGAGATGTTTGGTGCCAGGTCTTGTCCATCGTCAACCATCAGCTGTGTTAAAGCTGGAGAGTGTCAATTACCTAAACATTTATGACCTCTTACGTGATCGACCGACATGTTCATGTTCCCATCGGGAACCAAGGAGCCTGATGGGGATGCTCTAGTGGAGATCCACACCCTCTGCAATGAGTTGGTATAGGGGCTATGTCTTGGGGCTTAGTCTGTCATGTTTGTTCCGCTCCAATGCCGAGATGAAGTGAGGAAGTAGTAGACTATGTGATTGTGGTC
Organism: Alisma plantago-aquatica; assembly: GCA_963693085.1. Classification (NCBI taxonomy): domain Eukaryota; kingdom Viridiplantae; phylum Streptophyta; class Magnoliopsida; order Alismatales; family Alismataceae; genus Alisma; species Alisma plantago-aquatica. The sequence goes on along the minus strand of OY856409.1, from coordinate 1,624,374,180 downwards.
ATTCAAAAATTGGGTGTGATTGAGTTTTGCGAGGTAGACGGAGCAACAAAGAGAGGCCAAATTAAGGGGCTGAAAATAAAGCTGGCACAACATTGAAGGATTCGAGAAAATGTTGGTGTGGTAGCAGAAAAAAGCTCAAGCGGGATGTGCATCTGCAATTTGCAGTAGATAACTCACACACACACACACACACACACACACATATATATATATATATATATATATATATATATACTAGTGAACGCACACGTGCACATGCATGTGACATATAAAATTTGTTGGAAATGTGTGGGGAGAGGACTTGTCCGTGAAAGGGTTCCTACGGTAAAAGATATTTGTGTTGGTTGTTTGAAATGAGAGAATCAAAAAACTATTTCTGTGGAATGGAGAGAGAAATACATAATTAAAGATAATAAAAATTAATAGGAGAGTGTGAGAATAAATATTTGTAGGAGCAAAATTCCATGAAAAAAGGAGAGAAGAGAGTGAATCAAGGAGAGCGCATCATCAAACTCGCTCTTTTTATAGTAGTATATATATATGTGTGTGTATGTGTGTGTATGTATATATATGTATATGTATATATATATGTATATGTGTGTATATGTATATATATATATATATATATATGTGTGTGTGTGTGTGTGTGTGTATGTGTGTGTGTGTGTGTGTGTGTGTGTGTATATACATATATATATATGTATATGTATATATATATATATGTATATATATATATAGACAGACACACACACACACACCAAATGGTGTTTAAAGATAAATCAAAGCCCTTGTAGTAGGGTCAAAATTAGAAATGCACAATAGAGTGGGTTGAGTTCATAAAATGGGGTTGAATAAAGAAATATGTTCAGATTAAGATTTGAACATGCACCATTTACAAAACTGAAGGTGCAAAGTACTACTTTAACAAGACACTCTTTTTATTGAGGCTACTATAAAAATATATAACTCTAAATATTGTTAGTATTTTAATTTTTTTGTAAGTGTATTTCAACATTTTCGGGGAGAACAGAGGAGGCTAGAGCCCCCCATCCCTAGATCTGCCCCATCATGTAGAAACACATGAACCTATAACAACACATGAACTACGTTACTAGTTAGAAGTTGAACATAAAAAGGGCATGCGATGGATGAGCAGCCAAGAGTCCTATCGTACAGGTCTGTTAATGGTTATCCAATTAGGCTGACTGGATTTAACTAAATATTGATGTTGTCACCAGGAGAGGTGGACCGGTGTCAGTTGTAGTGGCTAGAGACAAGACCGAAGGATGAATCTTGGGTTAAGGCAAAAGTGTGAGGATCAAATCCGTGGTTGTTGTATAAAGGGAGGTTATTGAAATAGCTCTAGATGTTACAAATAGGTTGGAAGTGGAGAAGCTTATCGTTGAAAGCTATAGAAAGAAAAAGTTCCAGTCGACCTGCTCTGAGAGGTTGTTAGCTCTGACCTACATGGCTATTTTATCTAGAAAAATGTTATGAAGAGGAAAAATGGTAGAGACTTTGTTGTTATGTTTGTAAAACAACAAAATAGAGGATGGAAGTAAGTCTCTTCCATTTTGTTGTTACTTTCCTCCTCTATTTTGTTGTTTTGCACACATAACGACAAAGTACCTCCTTTTTTCCTCACATTCCACCTTCCAATAACATATCTTTTATCCAGTAGATGTATCAACTTAAGAAAAGGTGGGACCATGTATATTAGATTTGGAAGAAGAAATGCCAATCAGGTGGTGACAACTTAGAAAAACTTCACCTGAAAACACACACGAATCTTTGGACCTATGTCAGGCTTCCGGAGGGTCTTATGAGCTTCATTGAATCATATATGTTAAAAATAGTAGGCAAGCAGTCTCCACATGAGGAATGTAGTGAGGACTACAATTGTATTGTGTTACTTTTTCCTTCACAAAGCGTTGGAATGAATGAAAAGACCTCCAAACTTACCCATATATATATATATCTCTCTTTTTCACTCTCTCTCTCTCTATATATATGTATATATATGTATATATAATGTATATATATTATATATATACATTATATATATCATGTGTATATATATATATATGTGTGTGTGTGTGTGTGTGTGGGTGTGTGCGCGGGGGGTGCATGTGTACTTTTGTGATTGTGTATGTCACATATACATATAAAAACAAAGAGTTGATAAGCTACATGTGTGAGCTATACCATAGATTAGTACTTGTGGACATGTTTTGTTCATATGTTATATGTTACAAAAATGTTATAATGATTGTAATACATATATGTGCCCAAAATGTAGCATGCAAAAAAAAGTACTTATGCCACATTTGTGGGAAGTGTATAGATATGTATATTTACACATAGACACACACCCATAGATGTGTATACGGGAAGTGGAGAGAAAGATTGCTAGGATACATAACTCAAATGAATAAGATGTTCGAACATGACATAAGATGTTGAATAAAAAAATGTGAGATACACACGTCACAAATGGTGGCTATGATACAACAATGTTGGATGCCCTAGTAAAGGTTACACATTATTTAGTTGCTAGATACTCTATAAATGTAGTCATTGCTCAGTTAGTGGGTTTAACTCCACATCATGAAAACCAACTATCAAGGTAGAAGCATCAAAAATCACTAAGCCACTTACACTGGCATTGTTTTGGTATCACGTGATGCATCTCATAATGCTTCTGCCAACACCAAAGAAGTGAGGGGCATTTCTACAATAACGAGATCTCCAACTAGCATTGTTGGTGCGCTATTAATACGATGATATTCCAAGGAGTTTGTTTTTTACTTATGCTAGGATTTGAAATTCAGACCTCCATCAAGGTCATGGATGGTCCTATATACCATCTATGCCACACCTGTTGGTTGTAAAATTGTAATTTCCTTGTCTTTTACTCACAAATTTCCACTTCAATTGGAAATTTCAATTAATAAGGGAGACGCTGTCAGAATTATTTATAATATGGTTTCATACTTGCTAGTTTCTCATAAACTATGTAGTAATATGTTTCCCCCATAAAACACCACTATTCAATAGTGATAAATGATTTTAAACAATAACATCAAAAGTTACAAAATGGTGTTGTGTAGTTTGTCATAGTATATTTCAAAATACAATAATAAAATGTGCCTTGCGGACATGAATGGGAAAAAATGTGTATGAAAGAGTATGCAACCATAGCATTATATTGATGAGGATAGTTGGCAGTTTCGATTACATGATAACACGTAAGATATACTAAGGCAAAACATAGGTGCAACCCACAACAAGTTTTATTATAGGACAATTCCAAACAAGTTGGGGTAGTTATTGTACCAAGAAAAGGGGGAGGGGCGCCAATTGGAATACCACATCCATCCTTGAAGGTTACTATTGAATTTGAAATATGTTATGACGGTCCTAAAGTGGGATTTTCGGGCACATGAACAAGGATGCCAATTTGGTGGTCATTGGCCAAGTGAAATAAGGTTCCATGTTGCTCTTCAACTACCTTTTTATGGTGTTTGTGTAGTTTCAACATATGATGATGTCACCAACACATTCGTGATTAATTTCATCAAAATTTGTAGGAACACCTCAGATAATATATACGCATTTCAAAATCATCACCATCCATTTGGAATAGTCATGCTTACATGTTTACAAAAATATTAAAACAATGAAATATTCAATTATATAGTAAGAGAATGTGTAACATCAACCTACTCATATAAATGTACTTGGTTGAAGGGATCCATTTTGACTAACATATTTCCTGTAAAAATCCACTAATAGTTAATTTCAAGAGTTATATCACAAGTCAACAAATTAATTATAAAATATGCAATCTTGTTTCTTATTTTAATAGTGTAACTGAATGACATATTGTTACCAATTTTTTATAATAAAAAATTTATTGAATTGTTCAATAGGAATTTATCATAGCTAGCCAATTTACTTCATTATCACCTATTATGGAAATTTTTACTTGTGTCCACTTATAATTCATGTTCCCAAAATGAATCTATTGTACTCAATTTATTTTTACATAAACATTTACTACATGAATCTCAACTTTAAATGACTATAAAGCCAATGGTGAAAGGACTCAAGAATTCATTCCTTGAATGGCTCAAACCACACCACTTATATATGAATAAAAACACAGTCATTGTTCTTGTTAACATGAACCATAAGGTTAACTAACATATGGGAGATTCATTTTTTGGTCGGTAAAATTTTGTTTGGTCACATTATGCGAGATTCATGCATATAGGAGATTCATGCATATAGGAAACTAATATAGTACCTGAACAAAAATATCATAGACCCTTATAGATTTCAAACCCTTCAAAGATTACATTTGCATTTTATGATAGTCAGATAGAGATATAATATTAGAACATTTAATAGTTGATACACTGTGAGTATAGAGTAGTTGTTACCTAAAATCGTGAAATTGTACAATCAACACAACAATGCTGAGTACACTGTAGAAAAAAAACACTATTTACGAGAAACATATGGGATTGGCTAGAGATACTATAATTGAGTGAATTCCAAGTGTTTCAGAAGTAAAAGTTTTAGATACAAAGCATGTTTTGAGTACATTTCCATTAGATTGGCTATCTCATCATAAGGCCTTTTTCCAGTTTCAAAAAAGGGTGTCTGTGATGGAGTCTTAAGGCCAAAAGCCAAGAGAGAACCTGTTCCACCCCGATCTCACAATTTCCTCAAATCATGAGATTAGGGCATAAGATAGGATTTATATGAATACAAAGAACACCCTTAACTTTTTTTTTCTTTTTCTTTTCTTTCTTTAAAACTCTTGTTTCTTCGCATTGAACCACATAAATCATTTTAACAAGGGAATCTGAACATTTCTTTTACTAATCAGACTTTAATAGAAAAGATACATGTATAAACATTCATGTTGTCTCTCACACCTTATGCACATAAGACCTACTAATTAGCATACAATTTCAAAAGAGGAATAATATTACACATCGTAATTACAACTCTCTCTCTCTTATCTCTTACTGAGGACCTAGAGTGACAAGGAGCGACTGATTCAACTAATCTTGTACTTAACTCTTGTGGAAGATCTACGCTGATGCTCTGACCATCTTCAAGTCCACGCGGTTAACACTAAAATGTTTGAGTAGAGGGGTGAGCCTACTCGCTCAGTGAATGAGTACTTCAAAGAAACAGTCTAAGGCACTAATGTGATTACAGATATAACTTTGAGTAAACGGTATGAAATTTAACAACAATAAATACTACACTGAACAGTTCTAAAACAATATAATTGAAATAACAAGGAATGTAAATATTGCATCCAAAGAATAACTACTAGAAGACTATGCTTTAGTCTTCCTTAACTCTTTCATTTATAAGGAACTCTATGAACCTATATGATCATATTTTTACTTATGCCCTGATCTATGCAGTGTACTCTGCATAGAAACTCGCAGTGCACTACGGCCACACCGTACAAGACTTAGTGACACACCCAGGAAATGCTAAGTCTGACTGCCAGTCCTGTTCTGCTACAGGACCCACAAGCTCTCCAGCCTACAGGCTCTCCGGCCTCACTGCACTACTCCGAGTGCTCTAGACTCCTCCTCTAACCTGAGCACACATGCGGAGAGTCTACACTGGGTTACCACCGTGACACACGCACAGATTATTGTTGAATAACCCCTATTAACCCTCGTGCCACCAGAATTACTCAACCGGTTGATGTTGGACACGAGTTTCACCCCTAAGGCGCAGACCTCCTAAAGGGGTTCTATGGTGTTCACGGCACCTAAGTCTAACATTAACAGTATAGGTACATTTTAAACAGAAATCATAACTCATTTAACATTTCTCACAAGGCTCACACGGCCTGCCACATCATATCATAAAAAACATCATAACTCATATATTCAACATATATCATGTCTCAGTAACATCCCTTTCTAGGGCATGTCATATCTCATCACCTGCAATTTACGAGATATGTACTGAAAATAAGAAGCCCTGCAGTATGTAGATATCAACTCAGAGAGAACAAGCATATAAAGTTAAATGCACTAGAAACATACAATTCAACAGTTAAGTATCACCACATCTCATATCGAGACCTTTCATATCACCATAACATGATTCATTGAACACCCTATCCTTAGGGTTTCATTTGCCTTATTCATTCATCACATGCCAACACCCTGCTCTTAGGGTTTCATTTGCCTCTTTCACTTATCGCATGGCTCTCATAAAGATTTCACACGATATAAACATTCACAAATTAAAGACTGCTTTCAACAACCATATATAATCAATATATGTATGAAACCATGGAAATTGAACTAAATTTAGGTTTCCATGTTATTCACTAAGATATCATGCACCAAGAATAAAATTCAAATAAGGTAACCCATGAGGTACATCCTAACCACTTATAAGATTACTAGTCCTCTTCATTTAACTTTGACCTTTAAGTATTCATTTAGGGTTTGCTTCAACACGGTCGTGGTGTCACCCCACGGCCGTGGCACAGTTACCTCACCACAGTCATGGCTCTTCCCCACGGTCGTGGTGTATAGAGATCAGAGTTTCAAAAGCATTCAGTACGGCCGTGCTACCTAGCACGCCCGTGGCACAGACCCTTCACCACGGTCGTGGTCACCCACCACGGTCGTGCCACAGCTCGATTGAACTTCAACTTAGCGAAATCAAAAGTCATAGACTTAATGGTGAATCCAAATGGGCTTGGATATTGAAATATGTTAGACATGCGCTTTATTAGGAGCATTAAGATCTAGACTTAGTTCAAGACTAAATGTCTCTTCACTAAGGTTGAAACTCTAGTGATATCTCAATTAGGTTAAACCCTAATTACATCATATGGTATAAATCTGAAAATCATTCTTACTAGGATGTGTTGTATATGTTTTTGATGTGAATCTACCATCAAAGAGTCATTCAAACAGAGAAGGAATCCATATCATATCAATTTGCAACAACTTAAATCAAACGGACATTTCAGGGTTTAGAATCACATACTAAGCAATTAGGGATTTGGATGCTATAATCAAATTTCGTGCATTACACTGTTTGAAGGAAGAACCCACTCACCCTAAGGTGTGAAAACACCTCAAAACTGCAGCTCAACTCAGGGGATCTCGAACTCATATAATATCCCTAGCAAATCTCCCAATTCTTCTTCTCTTCAACTAGGAAACCTTGAAAATGAAGGATTATGAAGAAAGGGTGAGAAAAGAGGGAATTTCGACATCATCTTGGATCAAATCAGAGCATGGACGGAATCTTAACATGAGAGAGAAGATTCACCATGAAAGGCTATACAAAGAAGCTAAACTTACTTGATTTCACCATTCCTCGGACCGCAAAACCCTAATTCAGCAATTCCACCACTTTCTCCTCTCAAACCCTAACTCTCCCTCTCTCTCTAGGAGCTCGTTTCTCTGGAATGAATTGCGAATTATGAGAGCTGCTAGTGTGTGTGTTCGAACATATAGAGCAATTGAGCTGCTTGGGTCAATTGCATATTGACCCTACACTCAACTTTTATTATATTGGCTGAATATTCAGTTATATAAAAGTTATTGTAATTCGTTTATTTCAGAGATCAAACCTTCTCCAAAAATTATGGGAATTTAGCACGTTGTTTATAATTGATCTATAAAGCTTCAGTTAAAATTTGAGATTATTTTATGTTACCAATAAATAATTAAAAATAGAACAGTGCACTGCTATCCAGAAATCTGCAGAAATGTCATTTGAAGCAAAAATGCCTCAGAACGGCCTTGCTAGCTGCCACAGCCGTGCAAGATGGACCCAGCACGGCCGTGCTACCTACCACGGCCGTGGTGCATTGTTTTCGGCAGATTTGAGTATAAAAGTTGGTTAATAGTTCAATTCTTTTAAAACGACCGTGTGGCCTTGCATGCCCGTGCCACCAATGACCTAGCACGACCGTGCTACCCACCATGGCCGTGCTACCCAAGCATCCAACTATCATTTCTATTTTTCTATGCCTAACTCTATCATTCCTTCCCAAATGAGCTTATTTGTTGAAAACCCTAATTCGACCGACTAGAGTTTATATATCTCAAACCCTAATTATACAAAGAGATAGCATGCTTGGGGTTCTCATTAGGTTTAACATATTATAATTGAGATATCATCATTAATTAGATTTAAGCAATGATCAATCCAATTAAATATGTAATCATCTAGGTAAACCCTAGTTTACCAATTAAGCTCAGATGCGGTCATAACAACTCTTCCCCTCTTAGAATGTTTCGTCCTCGAAACATAAACCTACAAGAAAGATACATTCAAGGTTATTCTAAGCTTCTAAAGCCTTCCATGTCATTATATTCTTGTATTTCATACCTGAATGTAGTTTTCAACATTAGATCTTTTAATTCTTTACTAAATCACAACATATTTCAAATAGTTCTCAATGATATCAAGCAAATTCTTTATGCCGCAGTCAAACATAGAATGCAAAGACAAACCACCACGCTTTCGCTGCGCAACTCTGATACTCTGATACAACTATCTCAACTTATGCGGCTCAGAAAGTTTTATTGTTCTGTATCACCTTTAAGTGACAAAAGCGAGTTCACCATGTTGTTTTAAACTTTAATAAAGTGCTATTCAAATAGCAAAACAGTCTTGAATTAAAAGGCTAGATTCAACAATCAATTGCACAATACTACTCTTGGCATCCCCATTGGGTCATGGATGCATGAGGTGAAGCATTACCACCTCATTCCATACTATCCTCAGTATGAACCCACACATAAGTCAAGGTGCAACCATCAGGTTATATCATACTAGGGTTCCATCAATAGTAATAAGGTAATCCACAATTGTATCAGTCATTCAAGCTTTCTTCATACCCAGATACCATCACTTAGTTAGATTAAAGCTAGGTATAACAAGATATACCTCATTAGGGTTACTTATCCACACAATTTGATTAACATCCCTTCTATTAATATGAGTGAGTAGGTATAACTACCTTATTCAGGATATCCCTCCATGTCTTCCGTCATCATCCAAACTGTATCACCATATCACAACTACACAATACTAGGATGCATATCTAGTATGAATTACTACAACTATCATACACCTTTAATTAACATATAGCTTGCACAACTACACTGAAATCATACATAGAACCAACTTACATACCTTAGTATGCCTTCAACAAAGCATACTTCTAAAAATGAGTTCACATATTACACAAAACTAGTATTTTCCTTTATCTCTCTCCTCATTTCTTATTACTTATGTTTTGCTACCTCTCCTTCTCATTTTGATCATATACAAAAAAAACATCCCTAATATTAAAACATTCAAGGTAAGAATAGATTATTCATCATTCTTGCTATCACACAAGAATTTATTTCTTATCGCACTTCATCGTAATGTATGTCACTATTACATTCACTAGATGACCCTACCAAGGTAGTTATGCATCATATATGATTCATTTTCTTATCATTTCATTCCAACCTTGCTATTGTTAAGGAATATATGAGAGAGAAGATGATTTTAAGACTTGGAATACTTGTATTCAAACATTCCCTTAATACATTCTCGTATGTAGATTTACTTAGTTATCAACAGAGATATTTGATTGATTAGCACTTGCTTGAATCTCACAACCTCTTTATTTTATAACTTCTCCATCATATTTCAAACCCTTTCTTACATTTCATAGTCCTCTTACCATATACTACTCTTTAACCCGTCATCTTTAATTCTAAATTTTTCTCTTATGACCATGTTGCTTATTCATATGTATGGTCATGTATACCATGTTGCACATATTTCCTCCTTTATCTTTATACTATTGTGAAGTTAACGTTCTAAATTAATAGTCCTTATATTAGTTTTTCCTCATGTTGAATACATTACATATTCTCCATTTTTAATTCAAGTGGATCATGCATGGGTCAAACATAGTTTCTCTTTCAATCTAGTTTTTCTCTCCTGAATACAGTCTACCTTTATATGACTTATTCATTCGTTAAACTACACCTATGTTCTTCACTTAGGAACTAGTTTGTTGTTCTAGTCTTATGAATTACATGTTCATACGATTCTCTTTACTTTTACTCTTTTGAAAACTCTTCACTTCTATGGACCTATTGAATGCTCAACTCTATTCTTCTACTCAGCCTTTGCTTTAGAGTTCATAAAAGCATTATACTCAATTATATGATCCATTCTTCATGATCGATTCTTGCTATCTAGAACCATACATACATTTCACATATCTTTGCTATATTTCATATGTATAGTTCATATAATATTAATCAATAAACTGATCATGAACTTCATATCAAGTTCTATTATTCCCAAGTAAGGGTTTCACATTTGAGACCCAAAAATTGAACCTCAGATACCAGTTTCAACTAATTCTTAGTTGTTCTGATCTTGCCCATATGTTTCAACATCTTACTGTATGTACATTCTTACTCTGATGTGGGTCTAATTATTCAAATTCTATTCTTATTATACTATTGATAGGATTCATTAGATCCTAGTAACGCATCATGCCAACCGGACCAGGCCAAACCTGAAGTCCTGAAGCCAAGAACTACAAAGGATTACTCAACTCCTATTCATCTCAGAAGTGTGGAAGAAAACTTATCCACTAAGGAAAGATCATTCAAAGATGATTTATAATCTACATGTTACAAAGAATGAAATCAATAAATGCTACAACTGCATAGTGTGCAACAAATCTTAAAGACCCATATATATATCAAAGTACTGAATATTTCAATTCAAACATATAAGAGCATTTCTATACATTTCCAACAAAAACAACATTATGAAATGTAAGTTCTATCTCCTTTTACATTTATGCTCTTAATTCTTGTTTCTTTTCTCGTTTTCTAACCCTAACATTTCTAGGGTTCCTTTCTAGCCCATTCTTCCACTGTATACCTGGCCAGGGTATACGTGAGAGAATAGACAGAGTAGCTTGTACTGGTTGATCCAAGTACTCAGATATCGGGCCATGATATCCAAATACTCAAATCCCCAAGGCTAACATCAAAACATCTCCTATCTGCCACACATATGACGCTAACTTACTAACTTAATGGTCCTTGACATCTCACCCTAAGCTCTGATACCAAGCTGTTACACCCCGATCTCACAATTTCCTCAAATCATGAGATTAGGGCATAAGATAGGATTTATATGTAATACAAAGAACACCCTTAACTTTTTTTTCATTTTCTTTTCTTTCTTTAAAACTCTTGTTTCTTCGCATTGAACCACATAAATCATTTTAACAAGGGAATCTGAACATTTCTTTTACTAATCAGACTTTAATAGAAAAGATACATGTATAAACATTCATGTTGTCTCTCACACCTTATGCACATAAGACCTACTAATTAGCATACAATTTCAAAAGAGGAATAATATTACACATCGTAATTACAACTCTCTCTCTTATCTCTTACTGAGGACCTAGAGTGACAAGGACCGACTGACTCAACTAATCTTGTACTTAACTCTTGTGGAAGATCTACGCTGATGCTCTGACCATCTTCAAGTCCACGCGGTTAACACTAAAATATTTGAGTAGAGGGGTGAGCCTACTCGCTCAGTGAATGAGTACTTCAAAGAAACAGTCTAAGGCACTAATGTGATTACAGATATAACTTTGAGTAAACGGTATGAAATTTAACAACAATAAATACTACACTGAACAGTTCTAAAACAATATAATTGAAATAACAAGGAATGTAAATATTGCATCCAAAGAATAACTACTAGAAGACTATGCTTTAGTCTTCCTTAACTCTTTCATTTATAAGGAACTCTGTGAACCTATATGATCATATTTTAACTTATGCCCTGATCTATGCAGTGTACTCTGCATAGAAACTCACAGTGCACTACGGCCACACCGTACAAGACTTAGCGACACACCTGGGAAATGCTAAGTCTGACTGCCAGTCCTGTTCTGCTACAGGACCCACAGGCTCTCCGGCCTACAGGCTCTCCGGCCTCACTGCACTACTCCGAGTGCTCTAGACTCCTCCTCTAACCTGAGCACACAGGCGGAGAGTCTACACTGGGTTACCACCGTGACACATGCACGGATTATTGTTGAATAACCCCTATTAACCCTCGTGCCACCAGAATTACTCAACCGGTTGATGTTGGACACGAGTTTCACCCCTAAGGCGCAGACCTCCCAAAGGGGTTCTACGGTGTTCAGGGCACCTAAGTCTAACATTAACATTATAGGTAAATTTTAAACAGAAATCATAACTCATTTAACATTTCTTACAAGGCTCACACGGCCTGCCATATCATATCATAAAAAACATCATAACTCATATATTCAACATATATCATGTCTCAGTAACATCCCTTTCTAGGGCATGTCATATCTCATCACTTGCAATTTACGAGATATGTACTGAAAATAAGAAGCCCTGCAGTATGTAGATATCAACTCAGAGAGAACAAGCATATAAAGTTAAATGCACTAGAAACATACAATTCAACAGTTAAGTATCACCACATCTCATATCGAGACCTTTCATATCACCATAACATGATTCATTGAACACCCTATCCTTAGGGTTTCATTTGCCTTATTCATTCATCACATGCCAACACCCTGCTCTTAGGGTTTCATTTTCCTCATTCACTTATCACATGGCTCTCATAAAGATTTCACACGATATAAACATTCACAAATTAAAGACTGCTTTCAACAACCATATATAATCAATATATGTATGAAACCATGGAAATTGAACTAAATTTAGGTTTCCATGCTATTCACTGAGATATCATGCACCAAGAATAAAATTCAAATAAGGTAACCCATGAGGTACATCCTAACCACTTATAAGATTACTAGTCCTCTTCATTTAACTTTGACCTTTAAGTATTCATTTAGGGTTTGCTTCAACACGGTCGTGGTGTCACCCCACGGCCGTGGCACAATTACCTCACCACGGTCATGGCTCTTCCCCACGGTCGTGGTGTAAAGAGATCAGAGTTTCAAAAGCATTCAGTACGGTCGTGCTACCTAGCACGCCCATGGCACAGACCCTTCACCACAGTCGTGGTCACCCACCACGGTCGTGCCACAGCTCGATTGAACTTCAACTTAGTGAAATCAAATGTCATAGACTTAATGGTGAATCCAAATGGGCTTGGATATTGAAATATGTTAGACATGCGCTTTATTAGGAGCATTAAGATCTAGACTTAGTTCAAGACTAAATGTCTCTTCACTAAGGTTGAAACTCTAGTGATATCTCAATTAGGTTAAACCCTAATTACATCATATGGTATAAATCTGAAAAACATTCTTACTAGGATGTGTTGTATACGTTTCTGATGTGAATCTACCATCAAAGAGTCATTCAAATAGAGAAGGAATCCATATCATATCAATTTGCAACAACTTAAATCAAACGGACATTTCAGGGTTTAGAATCACATACTAAGCAATTAGGGATTTGGATGCTATAATCAAATTTCGTGCATTACACTGTTTGAAGGAAGAACCCACTCACCCTAAGGTGTGAAAACACCTCAAAAATGCAGCTCAACTCAGGGGATCTCGAACTCATATCATATCCCTAGCAAATCTCCCAATTCTTCTTCCCTTCAACTACGAAACCTTGAAAATGAAGGATTATGAAGAAAGGGTGAGAAAAGAGGGAATTTCGACATCATCTTGGATCAAATCAGAGCATGGACGGAATCTTGACATGAGAGAGAAGATTCACCATGAAAGGCTATACAAAGAAGCTAAACTTACTTGATTTCACCATTTCTCGGACCGCAAAACCCTAATTCAGCAATTCCACCACTTTCTCCTCTCAAACCCTAACTCTCCCTCTCTCTCTAGGAGCTCGTTTCTCTGGAATGAATTTTGAATTATGAGAGCTTCTAGTGTGTGTGTTCGAACATATAGAGCAATTGAGCTGCTTGGGTCAATTGCATATTGACCCTACACTCAACTTTTATTATATTGGCTGAATATTCAGTTATACAAAAGTTACTGTAATTCGTTTATTTCAGAGATGAAACCTTCTCCAAAAATTATGGGAATTTATCACGTTGTTTATAATTGATCTATAAAGCTTCATTTAAAATTTGAGATCATTTTAAGTTACCTATAAATAAATAAAAATAGAACAGTGCACTGCTATCCAGAAATCTGCAGAAATGTCATTTGAAGCAAAAATGCCTCAGAACGGCCGTGCTAGCTGCCACGGCCATGCAAGATGGACCCAGCACGGCCGTGCTACCTACCACGGACATGGTGCATTGTTTTCAGCAGATTTGAGTATAAAAGTTGGTTAATAGTTCAATTCTTTCAAAACGACCGTGTGGCCTTGCATGCCCGTGCCACCAATGACCTAGCACGACCGTGCTACCCACCATGGCCGTGCTACCCAAGCATCCAACTATCATTTCTATTTTTCTATGCCTAACTCTATCATTCCTTCCCAAATGAGCTTATTTGTTGAAAACCCTAATTCAACCGACTAGAGTTTATATATCTCAAACCCTAATTATACAAAGAGATATCATGCTTGGGGTTCTCATTAGGTTTAACATATTATAATTGAGATATCATCATTAATTAGATTTAAGCAATGATCAATCCAATTAAATATGTAATCATCCAGGTAAACCCTAGTTTACCAATTAAGCTCAGATGTGGTCATAACAGAACCCCATTTGTTAGGGACCTCAAGACCAAAATTCAAGAGAGAACCATTTGATCAACATCTTGTTCCCTTGTTTAAGAAATACAAGTAGATGCACTGTGTGTTGTGCCCATACCCCAATAATATAGGTCTGTAAACATGGGTTTAATAATGGACATCTATGATTATGTTTTCATGTTTGTCAACATACTGTAATCACAAGAAAACATAGTTGTAGTAGGGTACATGTATCTCAAAAAAGTACATATAGACAAAAAAATTAATCATACATACAATCAAAATTCAATACCACTAGTTTGTCCAGTAGGAGGATAAAAGTGGAACTTTAATTAGATAAGTATATTACATAAAATGATAACATCCTTGAAAAAACTCTATCAAAGAGATCCAGACATTATAAACAAGTGTGATTGGTTAAAATCATTATCAATCTATTCATGTGATATTTTTCGTAAGGGTTGTATTTTTTTTCTAGCCTAATTTTCACTTGTAACGTGTTCATTCCAAAATATCAAATGTAAATCATCAATTTTCATTATTACGTCATAGATCATTAAATAATTAGGGTAAATAATCACAACTAGATCATGGATTTCATGATTAGGATGTCCTTATATTAGTGGATAAATCATAAGATTTGATGATATCTAAATGATTTAAGCACCAATATATCCATTCAAGTCATATATAATGTAAATAGTCATTATAAATAAAAAAGTGATCATGTTTTGATTTTGTTCTAAAAATCATCCTGATTTACAAATTTAGGGTCATAATATAGTTTTAAACGTAATAGGATCAATATTTGCAGGATATTAGAGATCTAGCATTAACAAATCCATAAAAATCACATCATGTTTACTCTCACATCAAAAACTCAATAATAGTACATAAGAAAGGTCATGATGAGGTTTCATGATACAAGGTTTGAAAATATTTAGAGCAAGGTTTACACAAGGTTAAAAAAGTAAGCATCAAAGGTACATAATTCTCATTTTAGTGTCACAAAATTATATTAGGTACAATATAATTATCGAGTTCTAATCATGGTTGATAAAGTAGAAAGACTTAATGATCTAGAACAATCATAAAGTTTTGAGGCAGTTTTGCTCATGTTTGAGCATAAAAAGGTATTTTTCATTCCAAAGATATCAAAAGTTGTCATTTTAGGCAAAATAATAGAAATGTAAGTGGAATCAGGCATTATATCCATTTTTATTATAAATATCACATGTATGTGGTAAAAATTGTACATACATTGACCATACTTGGATCAAAAAGCTATTTATAGTGATTATCACAAGATTTTCCCATTTCTATGGATATTAGAGAGACAAAGAGAGAGGGGAGAAATATATATCTTCCAAAAAATCTTCAGCCATTGGATGGGGGTCCATGGTGGACCCATCCATGATAAAAGTCCACATGCATCCCGCACTACTCAGTGTGAATTTAAGAGAGGGGGATTGGCACTAGGAGATCACCCTTGGATTGTGATCCAATGATCAATGCACCTCCTATCCACTGTGATTGCATGCGAGCTACTAAAAGCTCCTCGACAGCAAGAAGATCAGAAGGCTTGCTGGAGTTATGAAACCAGATAGTGGAGGCAATTTTATGACTCAAAATAGCAATGTCTGAGCTCCATGAAGTTGTGTGAAGTCAGTGCTGGTGTCAAAATATTATGATATGGTGCATCAATAAACACCCAAAAAGGTCTTTGTGGTGGTTCCAACAACTAAGAGGGGAAGAAAAAGAAGGAGGAGGAGAGGAGCTTTATAGCATGAATTTGAATGAAAATAGAGGGGAAAGAGAGGGGTTTAAGACATGAAGTGAATGGGAGTATCAATTTGTCTTGTGGGGAGGCTAGTGGAATGTTGGAAAATGGAGCTACTTGCTCCCTATCCTTCTATGCAAAGAGTCAGGGCAAAGGAGGAAGATGCTCTCATGGCCATTGAATCAAGCCTTGTTCTTTTAGAACTTTATCCAAGGCTTGTGATTGGTTGAGAAAAAAAGGAAGTGGATCACTAACGTGGAAAGGAGCTAGAAAAAGGGATTAAAAGAGTGGTTTTCTTTGTTTTATTTGCAAATTTTAGAATTTGCAAACTCTTCTATTGAGATGAATATACACAATTGGTTCATAGTTTTTTTCTTATTCTTATATACAAAATCAGTACCAAGATAATGACAATTTTCAATCTCAAAAAATCTAATAAATTCAAGAGTTAACTAAAGCATTCATATTTATAAAATTGTGTTCAAAATAACAATTCATCAACCACAAATCAGTGATTGAGCATCATATGATTCAAAACCATCCAATTCATGAAGAGAAGGTTATAAAATGTATTTGATCATATTTTGAGTTATGATGTGCACATTTGGAAGAAAGGGAAATCCAGTTTATCACAAATAAGCACCATAACTCAAAGTTTTCTAACTCAACTCCACAAATCTAATCAAATTTCCATAACTTATCTCCTTTCTCCTTTTACTTCCAAGAACCCTAAAAGAACGAGTCATGGAAAGAATATAGAACAAAAACCTTATGGAATAAATGTAATAGTAGGTATGCTAGAAAAAGAATATGATTATTCCAAAATAAGTCTATGTATTTTTTTAATCTTATGAAAAAGAAAGTATTACGTAAATGCATCTTTAGGAATCCAAGCCCCACAAAGAAATGATAAAATTATTATGTCTCTAGAGAAGCAAGCTATCTAAAAGTAGAACACAATAGAGGAGTTTCCTATCATGGTTAACCTCACATGTAAGTGGTTAATTTATTTTATTACTTTGATTTTAACCATCTTTACTGTATATTTGTATAAAATGCATGTAGTTGGATGGACTTTCCAACTAGAAGTACATGTGAGCCACTATATTCAGTCATATAAACCTTGTAATCAAACACATTGTTGAGTGGGAACTATCTAAGACCTTAAAGTGGTCGGATGGACTCTCCATGGGGAAGTCCAACTGACCTAATGTCCATATTTTATAATGTATTGGTTGGCTACACATGTGTTGGAGCAAATCTAGCCTAACAGAAAGTCCTAGAAACTTCATGTTGAAATTAATTTGTGTTTCTAAACTTTAAAATATTAGAATATTATCATCCACATAAAAAAATCAAATTAAATTAAATTATGATTCAATCTTACACCACAAATAAAACATAATAAAACACCTCCCAAAATCATGATCGATAAATGAATAATTTGAATCAACTATTATAATCAATTAGTAAATAGAATATATCATAAATGATTAATATTACAACAATATATTTATATGGCAATCCTTGAGTTATAGAAAAACCATGACGTCAATCTAAAACCTTGCTAGTTGGGTTCCATTTTTTGGAAAACAATAATAATCATAAGTTCATATTCAATTTGGTTCATACTGAATTTAGGCTTAAAAGAAGTTAATTATAGTATAGAGATATATTGTACATATATGTTGGATATTGTTTTTAGTAGAAAGAACAAGCATGACATCAATCGATGAAAGGGTGACACCATTCGATAGGTTCCTTGTATCATTTTGAAGGATGAATGCTTGCATCTTTGATGGAATTAGGCCACATCGGTTGATTGTGTCAATTGGATCTAGACCACTTGAATTGTTCCTCTTCAATCCAACAAGGTACTTTAATCAGGATTCTTTAGTTGAAGTTGGGGCCGCATTTACCAAAATCAAAATAATTTAATGTTTACCAACATGCATTGACATAATGTTGAATCGGTTGATGTAGGGCTGACAGTCACATTTTTGGCCTTTTTAGCTAGGCTTTGACCCAATACCTTGACTAGTTACAACTATTTCTAGTGCCGCTAAAATGAAGGATTAGTAAAATATGATTATCTTGTTATGTGCTTACTGGAATGTGACGAAATTTGAAATGTAAACTTAGAATAGAAGAAACTAGCTATGGAGAGCCCTAATTCCTAAATGATGCTGAACAAAAGGAAGATTTTGAGGAGAAAAAGTGGAGAACATGAAGAACATGGAAAAAGCAAAAAATCTAAGCAAGTTTGATCAAGGTAAACTTTTTCTATAAATTTCTTCTCCCTTTATATTCTTTTTACTTGGGAATAATCAGTTATATTTGGTGATTAGAAAGGTTTCTATCCTCTTTCATTCTTCCTACATTCTTTGTGAAGAGAAACTATGTGCGGGAAGAAGAAGAAAATTTGGGGGAATTTTCTTCAACATCTAGATGCAACAACTGCAGATTTAATATTTATGTGTGCACAAAGTGTTCTATCAACAATAATGCCAAGGAAACTCCTCGCCACCAAGAATAGCTAGGGTCACAAGTATCATAGAATTGCGTCAAATCCATGGATATATGAAGCAATTTGACACAAAAAAGTTCTTATTAACCTTGCTATTTAATTAACAAAAGATTAATTAGTTGATTACTTCCTAAATTAAGATTATAACATGTTATATTTCAAATGATGAATTTAAAAGAATGAAATTTGTACCTATCACCTATTAATCATGTTATGAGAAACTACACAAACATATCTCATTCTCTCTCTCCACATCTCACATTGTAATATGATTAGTGATATTTACCTATTCATCGCGTAGATGGCTAAATTACTCACCTCTCCACTCTATCTTTTATCACTTAAGATTAATATCTATTGGATCACTCTAAATGGAAACATAACTCCATATTTGTTGAACAAACAAGGATAGTACAACATGTTGGAATCTCTATTTACTTTCATCTAAAAGAAATTAGAGCTCTAATTTCCTTCTGCTAAACATATACCTCTCTAGAGGTATGAATTTTGAGACATGGAGAAGTTAGTCCTTTGATTCTCATAAATAGTTAAAAATAGAAAAAATAGAGTAAATTTGTAACTTTAAGATAAATCGTTCATCACATGATTTATAGGTAGTATTTAGGCATCAAATACAAGAAAATCTAATCCATAATGGTTGTCAATACACAAACATAGTTGATTATTATGAATTTTAAATGGTTCATGGCGTAAAGAGAAGAAACTAGATTGTGAAAAGGTGAGGAAGGAGATACACCCATTATAGAGGGGTTATCCTCCATAATGTAGCTGCAAATGTAGCTTTGAAAGCTTGTAGAGAGAAAAATCTTCTTCCAAAGCCTCATATTCCTTCCATTCAACCTCTTCTAGAGTAGAGTCACTTATGGAATTGTCTTTCCTACTTTTTCTTGAGTTTGGACATTCAAAGTGAAATATATTCCCTATTGAGCATCTTCCCTCTATGTACATTTTTTCACTTATGATGTTGTGAAATTCATGAACATCCTACACGTCATGCACACATAGTTACTAAAGGATGGGCTCAAAACAATCTAGCACATTGTTCACAAAGAGACACATCTTTCACTTGAGGACTGTGCAGAAAGTATCGATAATATTGCACATATTGATGTTTAATGGGAACATCATTCATGGGGATGTTCATCAAAGGAGTTACTAGTTGCGTGGAACATGTCGTGGTTGAGTGGTGTATGTAGTGCATCTTGGAGTACTATTTACCGATAGATTTTGGATCCATACACATGATAGTGCATGGCGTGTGAACAATTTGGAGAACTCATACTAGCTTCTAGATGAGTGCATGACATGTACCTAGGGGTGCACATTGTGTTCTATATATTAAGGCTTGACTTCATTTACTACACTTCCTTCATTGATTATGAGGGTTGGATTTGTTCCAGATGCACTAAATTGCATAAAGTTTGCATAGAATTACCCTTGATATGTCCAAATGACAACAAAGAGACTAATCATAATTTGATTTAAATAGCTAGGATGTCCCCTTATCCTCAAGGATCCAATATTCTATAATTATTACCCCGAAAAATCAATCAAAATACTCCCGCCTAGGAATTCTTCATCCAAGCTCAAGTTTCCCTTTCTACTTTCATATGAAATAATTCTAGAATTTTACATTTGGAGCATATTGGAAACCTTTTCTATTTAATTAAGCTCAAGGTACCTAGTGTGATCTTCTCAAGGCCACACACTAGCCAACTAAAGGTGGCTAGATGCAACCCTAAGGGAAAACACACGGATCACTCAAAATTTGTATATGGACCTAGTCCAACGCACAGGCTCAACTAATCACTCATACCCGCAAGGAAGGGGCAGTGTTGTTATATAGGATAGTTGTAAGATTATGTTCGATCCTCAAGGAGAGAGGAGGCATAGATCTAGGTTAATGTTAGTTATGCTCCCAAAATTGGATATTAGAGTTTGAGGGTTTAAAGTTGATTTTGAATGGTTATTCTATGATTGCAACCAAGAAAGAGCAAGAAAGAAAATAGATTAATAAAAACTCCAAACTACTCTGTTCAAGTTAAGACTGGAAAACTAGGCAAGACAAGCAACTAGTCTAGATCAAGAAGTTATACTACACAAGCAAGCCAAGTTATCGACTAAGAGGCAAGATAAGCAATGAGACAAGCAAGAGCCTAAGTTATCATTAGTTAGCTAAATTGACACAAGCAAGCTCAAAGGATCCCTAACTACTGAAGAAAGAACTAACTAGATAGTACTAAGCAATTAGATAAGAATTAACAAAGGTAATTTCCTAAGCTAACACTAACAAGCTAAGAAGGTAAGGGTGGATTTTAAGCAATATGATAGATAGGTGGGCCGTTTGGGAATGAAACTTGATATTAGTTGGGTGAAGGTCAACATAGCATGCAATTCTCATTTTTCAATCTAGATTACCAAACCAAACAACAAGGCAAGTTCTATTGGAATATACCATATGCTACTAGTTGGAGAACTAGGGCTAGGTGTAATTCTAATAAGACTTGGCAAGTCTAGGTTTCTAGGGTAAGTGGTATTAGGGCAATTAAGAGCCAAGGGTAGGAATGAGAGTAGACATGAGGGTGTTTCACCTCATGTTACTTGCTATCTAGCCTTTAGGAAACTCTAGGCAATTGCACTAATCACACTTACACTAGCTACTTAGATCTCACACTTACTTGTAGAAGAAGGGAGATGTATGTAAGAACAAGGGGGGGCTAGCTAGGGATCCAATAATTGGAGCTAGGAGCCATTCCTAAGATTGCCACATACATTCCACTTTCTCCTTGAAGCTAAGCAACACAAAACAATTAATCTATGTCTAAAAGCACAAACCACATTCAAGATAATTGGAAATGAGATAGAAGCAAGAGGCAATCATCATATAATGAAATTATGTTCAATATAATTTATTTTCCCCAACATGGTATCAAAGTCACATTTTAACCCCAAACAACTCACCACTAGGGGCTTAGCTAGACATACTCAAACAAAAGATTAAAGAAGTGAGAAGAATGGGGTGAGAATCCATGGAGCTCATAGTAGCTTATTCTTCTTCACCTCCTAGCTATTTTAGGGCATGGATCCTCCTCTAAGGGGGTGAAAAGCATGGAGATATGGGGGATTATAGTAGGAAACCTAGAAAACTAGGTTTCTATAGTGGAAATCGAGTGGAAAATGAAGTGGGAGGTAGGTGAGTGGAGTAAATGCAAGGAAGAGGATGAAGGAGCTCTACAGTAGTTAGGAAGGAAGAGGCTAAGGGAAGCTAACCTTTGTGCACTAACTCATGACCCAAAAGCTGATATTTTCCAGACTCATACCAGCATAAAGGGGATATGCACTTCCTTCCATATAGATCCTCATAAGGAGTCATGTCAATGCTCCACTGTTAAATATTATTGTAAGCGAACTCTATCAGACTGAGATGCACGTCCCAACTGCCTAGAAACTACAAAGCACAAGCTCAGAGAAGATCCTCCAAAGTCTGAATAGTCCTTTCAGACTGTCCATCCGTCTGCGGGTGGAAGGTAGTACTAAACCTCAATTGTGTTCCCAACACTTTGCGCAACTGTTCCCAAAAATGACTCGTTAATCGAGGACCTCTGTCGGAGACTATTGTTACTGGTACACTATGTAAATGCACTATCTCACCTACATACACCTGAGCAAGCTTCTCTGCTATATATGTCGTCTTTACCGGTATGAAATGAGCAGATTTTGTCAGTCTGTCCACTATTACCCAAATGGAATCATGATTCCTAGCTGTCTTTGGTAGACCAACTACAAAATCCATGGTTATATGATCCCATTTCCATTGTGGTATCAGCATGAGTTGCAACGTACCTGCCACCTTTTGATGCATTTAACTTGCTGACATATGACACACTTAGCCACAAACTCCGCTACATCCTTCTTCAAGCCAGACCACCAATACAGGTCCTTCAGATTACGATACATCTTGGTGACTCCTGGATGCATAGCATACATCAACATGTGTGCTTCCTCGAGCACTAGCATTCTTAGATTATCAACATCAGAGACCACCATCCTACTATGATAGCAAACTAGTCCATCCTCGGACTCATGGAACCCATAATCCTTTTCACTGTCGAGCTCTGACCTGATCAACTGCACTGTATCATCTGCCTACTGTGCATCTTTGATCTGTTGTCTCAGTGTAGGCTTGACTTGCATCTGTGCCAACAGTCCTTCCAACAAGGAAACTTCCAACTACACATTCATCTACCGCAAGGAGACAAACATATCCCGCCTATGGCATACCAAGGAACTCAACTGTGCCTTCTTCATGGGGAGAAAAGAAGACTTTCTACTAAGCGCATCAGCTACCACATTTGCCTTACTAGGATGATACTCAATGGTGCAATCATAATCATTGATTAGCTCCATCCAACGACATTGTCGCATGTTCAGCTCACTCTGCGAAAAGATGTACTTCAAGTTCTTATGATCTGTAAAGTTCTAACACACTTACCCATAAATATAGTGTCTCCAAATCTTTAATGCATGGACCACCGCTGCCAACTCCAAATCATGTGTCAGATAGTTCTCCTCATGTCTCTTAAGCTGTTGCAAAGCAAAAGAAACCACATGGTCTTCCTGCATCAACACGCAACCTAAGCCTTTCTTGGAAGCATGCAGAAAACAACATAGCCTTTCCCAGGCTCTGGCAGTACTAGCACTGGAGCACTAGTTAGCTTCTCCTTCAAGCATTGGAAAGCTTGCTGACAATGATCATCCAGACAAAAGGTACATCCTTCCTAGTCAGCTTTGTCATTGGCAACATGATTACACTGAAATCCTTTATAAACCTCCGATAGTATCCTGCCAAACCCAGAAAACTACGAACTTCTGTGGGCATCTTCAGTTGTTCCCAATCTACCACTGACTCCACCTTCTTAGGGTCCACTCTGACTCCTTCTGCAGATATCACATGGCCCAAGAAAGTCACTTCTTTCAACCAAACCTCACACTTACTAAACTTGGCATATAACTGATGTTGGCGAAGAAGAGTCAAAACTTGTCGAAGATGTTGTTCATGCTCTTAACTATCACTATAGATCAATATGTCATCTATGAAAACTACAAAAAACTGATCCAGGAACGGATGGAACACTCAGTTCATCTGATCCATGAAAGTAGCAGGCACATTGGTTAGCCCAAACGGCATAACCACAAACTCAAAGTGACCATACCTCGTCCTAAACGCTGACTTAGGTATGTCATCATGTTTGATTCTTAACTGATGGTATCCATACTGTAGGTCTATCTTTGAGAACACTGTAGCACCACACAACTGATTAAACATATCATCTATCCTCGACAACGGGTACTTATTCTTGATCGTGACCTTGTTCAACTGTCGGTAATCTATACATAGACACATCGATCCGTCCTTCTTCTTAACAAACATCACCGGATCACCCCAAGGAGACGTGCTCAGTCAGATGAAACCTTTTTCCAATAACTCCTATAACTGCTTCTTCAACTCTGCCATCTCTACTGGAGCCATCCTATACCGCGTCTGTGCAACTGGTTGTGTTCCTGGTACCAGATTAATCTTAAAATCAATCTCTAGGGGTGGGGGGACACCAGGGAACTCATTAGGAAACACATCTGCAAACTCTCAGAAAACTGTCACCTCCTCAAGGCTAGAACCTTTCGCCTTGGTATCCACAACGTGAGCTAAGAACGCCTTAAAACCTTGCCACAACAACTTCTCTGCCACCAAAGCTGACACTAAACATGTTAGAAGAATCTTCCTGTCTCCTTGGAAGATCCACTTCTCTCCGTCGTCATCAAACATTGCCTGCTTGGAACCACAGTCCAACACAACCTTATATTTTTCTAAGGTATCCATCCCAAGGATTACATCGAATCCATAGATATCAAGTGTTATAAGATCCACTTGTATACTGTGTCCCAAGAAAGATAGGATACAAGACGGACACTCCTCTCAAAGAATCAAGGAACCATCGAGAGGGGTTTCTAACAACAGGCTATCTTTTTTACAACTAACAGGTAAAGGACAACTATCAAGCAGACTATGTGCAATAAAAGAGTGCGTAGCACCCGGGTCAACCAGAACAGATATAAAGCAAGAAGAAGACAAATCAGAATGAAATAACTCCATCTGACCTGTCACCACTCGCGGGTTGACTATCGCCTCCGGCTGACTCATAGCATAGAATTGAGCAGTTGCTTGTTGTCTACGTCCCCTGCTTCCTTGAGTAGATGATCCCGCTTGTGACGCTTGACCACATCCTCACCCTCTGCTACCACTGGGCTACTGTCTGTCTGACCCTTGTTGATTCTACCTCAGTTGTTGTGTTACTTCAACATCTCTCTTTGGGCAATTTGACCTTAAATGCCCAGTCTGTCCACAATGATAACATGACCTGCCTTCCAACTGTGGCCTAGACGGCCCTATCACTGTCACTGAAGCGGTATTGTGTGCTTTGGATGGTGAAAATCCATGCCCTCTTCCCTTACTTGGAGACTACTGAGATGGTGTACGAGAACTCTGCATTACGGAAGGTGCTGAAAACCTTAGCTTCTTGAAGCCACCAGATCCTTGTCCTTGGAACTGAGCATGCCTTTTCATGGTCATGGACTCCCTTTTCTCCCTGATAGATCATTCAATCCTGCGAACGGACTCCACGAACGTGGCAAACTGCTCCTGATTTTCCAAAGAAGCAGCAGATGTCGATAGCTCAGCACTCAAACCTTTCTCAAACCGCCAGATCCAGTCATCATTTGTCGCCGCCATGTGAGGATAAAACCTCAACAAGTCCATGAACTTGGCTTCATACTCGGTGATTCTCATCGATCCTTGGCGGAGATGCTCAAACTGGTTGATCTTCTCATCCAAGTACGTCTTTGGAAAGTATCTGCTGTCGAACTCTCCTTGAAAAACTTCCCGACCGATCTCCTCACCTTGTTGCTTCTCCTCCTCGATGGCCCACCAGTGGCCAGCACTACCCTTTAGAAGGTAGACAACATGCTTGATTTTGTCTGCTTTGGGGATGTCGAGGATCTGGAAGGCCTTCTTGAGACCTGTCAGCCACAGATCTGCATCCATTGGATCATCCGTTCCAACATAATTTGAAGCTCCGACTCAGCGAAGCTGCTCAAAGGTCTTCCCAATACCCGATGTTTCACCATGGGGAGCCTGTTCTCTTGGGTGAGGCATTGGCAACCTTTCTACCATGTGATTCATCATAGCCATCAACTGCCCCATAAGCTGTTGGTAGGCAGGGTTTTTGAGAATGGATGGGTCAAGTTGGAGGACCTCAGGCACCCGATCTTCATGTGCCTGCACTGCTGCTCCATAAACTGATGCAGCATCGCTGCTCTCGGCAACATGTTCTTCATAGTTTCCAAACATCTTTAAGCTTTATCTTCCGCTGAGGGTAGAAGGTTATTGTCAGAAAATCTGGAAAACTCACAAGAACAGACGCAAACCTAGTCCTAAATCCCTATAGACTCAGCGAATCTAGAGCTCTGATACCAAACATATTGTGACACCCCACCATCACACAGACAGTGAGATGATACGCGAAAATGTGCGGAACCATAAATTACTGAAAACACAGGTTAATTAAAGCTAATTCATGAAAGCATATATAAGAGAACTCTTGCATCCAGATCTTACAGAGAAACATGTTATAAAAATATTACAAGCTTTGATATATGTCCACAGCTTATCAGAACCAGCTGTACTGTCAGCACCAGAGTTCATCACCTATTAATACATACATAACAGGCCACGTACGGCCAGCAGTAGGATATACCAAAATTACAACAGCTAGTCATCGTGAAATGTCGTCAAACACCTCCGAGGACCTAAGAGTACATGTATGACTCTAGGACTCTACGTCAAAACCACTAAAATAGTAGCATGTCCATCTCTTTCCTTCTACTGCTCTTCTTGCTGCTCGGCCGCAACCTCACGACCACCACAATGTCTAGAGCGATCACCTAAAAAGTTGCAAACCAGTGGGGTGAGACACACAGTCCCAACTAGAAGCATAACTCCCCATCACAACTAAAAAACCTCAGAAGATTAAAGCAATTAAAGTAGATAATTGATAAAGTGTATAACAAGAGCAGTATATCAAGCCCGACCATTATCCCCATCATTCTTACCAAGATATCCAGGAGGCATATAGCCAAGTATTTCTTTATGGAACATGATTGACAGGATAATCTTCTCATGAACTTATCACAAGATATCATGATCATATAAGCAATTGTATGTAGGTAACTAGATTATCTACAAACAAGGCCTCAAATAATGTTTTGTATTTATTCTGTGTAGCATATACTATCTGACTGTATTACATTTTATTATGCCCTGAGGAAGTGAGCCTTCCCTACTCAAATCCAACCATTGGCTGCAAAGCCCAATCCGGTGACATACAAGGTCTAAGGAGATCCAGACTCCATGACCTCACCTTCTCGTAGTCAGTACACGAAGCATCAAGAAAGACCACAGTCTTATGCTTATAGGGCCTTAGCCTCTGGGTCAGCTCCGCAAGCTACCCATATCTCTAGGTCACCTCATCATAGGTTCTAGTGCATACATCTGAGCCATGAATGCATCATGCTCATCATCACATATCCTAAGCCATGGGTCTGTTCACCATGCTTCATATATTCACAATGGTACTCAGATTCCTCCTATTTTAGGCTAGGGGAAAACCTCACATATTCAACAATATGCACTCCAGGAAGATCCCACAGGATAAACCTATTTCACCATCACCATGATACTGACGATGATGGATCTATGGCCAGGGCAAACTACATGATATGTTCATCTATAATTAATTAGTATATTTTAAGCCAATTTTTGAGGCAACCAAAGCATAAACTTAGCCTTATAGAATTACATCATTATTTCCAACATCATACTGTCTTGGGACCTCAATCCCTAACTATATCAACCACTGCCTCTCAAGGCATCAGCATCTGGGAACGCATCCCTTATCTCATCATCAGAGGATAACACCTCAACTAGGCACTCATCCTTATATCAGGTCCTCAGACCTATCAACTTGTTATCTCATTACCACATGGTGCTACTCAAGCACATACATCTCATAGCACTTACCATGCTAGTAATATGGTTGGTGAATCTAGTGATGAATTCACTAACAAATTTGTAACTTAATAGGAAAGTGAAATGAGATCATCTTAATGATACATGCCAAATAGTGATAATGATAGTGCTTAATAAATATGATGAATATGATCTAAAAATTTTGCACTATGTAATGATGTTGGCATAAAAAAAATTGTTATGTTGGAATATTGATGCTTGGCTATAATGAGGATGAAAATCCTAAAATATGAAATACATCATAAGATGATGAAAGTTCCTAAACCTTGAGTTTAACCTTTAATGGAGTCTTTGTGCACCAAGATGGTTGTAAACCCCCCCCCCCCTAATAATGCTTTAGATACATGGTTATAGGTAACTTTTGTGGATATGTTACACATAGAATAGTGTCTACATGTGGATGAAGTCATGGTAGTTTTCCTTAGAGTACGAATATGGTTGACTTTCGAGGACGAAAGTTCTTTTAAGATGTATATGATGTGACAAAGTGGTTTTTCTGGCTTAATTCCGAGGATGGAATTTTTTTTAAGGTGTGTAGGATGTGATGGAGTGGAATTTTGGAATCCTTAAATATCAAAGGACATAAGTGAATTTGTTAATTGATGTTAATATCATGATTAAGATCTCTCTTTTTATGCTTTTTGAGGAATTTAATTGAATGGTCTTACAATTGAGTTTTGGCACCAAATTCGGGTACAAGGTACCTTGAGTAGTGAGGAAGCTATTATTAAAATTTGGTGGTAATTGGATATTCCTAGAAGGAGTTATTTAGGTTTGA
Organism: Alisma plantago-aquatica; assembly: GCA_963693085.1. Taxonomy (NCBI): domain Eukaryota; kingdom Viridiplantae; phylum Streptophyta; class Magnoliopsida; order Alismatales; family Alismataceae; genus Alisma; species Alisma plantago-aquatica. The sequence continues at coordinate 1,624,345,176 of OY856409.1, read as the reverse complement.
AATGTGTGAAATAATGTGCCTTTTTGGTATTTGATGGACCAAAGTTTAATATCCATGCCCTAGTTTGGCTGTGTCACGCGCCTCTTTTAAGTGGTGGGCTGTGTGGCCTCTTGCGTGCCCTAGATCTCTAATCTTGTGGTTGTAGGCAGTCAAAAGGAGCCAAAGCCACGGATCGGCCCTGAGGAGTGTTGATCCTGACCCTTAGATGTAGATCACACAACTTCTGGTTATCCTCTACCTTTCGGTTACAACAAGGCAATGGAGCCCCGTAAACACCTCAGCCTCCCCAACTTTGCACGTCGTGGACGTGGACTCAAGACGTGCATCTGACCGTGTGGGAAGTTTGGTCTTGATAAGATGAGGCTGATGACCCCTCAGTCGAGAGTAGAGACTGAGGAACGAGGGAGTACGAAACCACCCCCACCTCGTCTCCTTTCCATCCTCTTACCCAGACCGTGAGGAGAAGTCAAAGACAAGGAGATTCGAGACCGGCGGTGTGAAACGAGCCTAGGTGGAGCTATTGGTGGCCAAAGGAGTAGACGGGGAGTGCCTGATCCCTACAAATTGCTCTCTGGGGTAGAACCGTGCGGCGGCACCCATGTCACGCAGACGCATCCGGCGAGATCACAAGAAGGGGAACATGCCGGTTTAGTTAGATCAGCCATAGATCGGCCAATCAAAGTGTGAACCCTTCTACTGCGTTCTCCACCCACGAGGCAGAGGAGTATGATGCCTGATCACTTGCAGGAGGAGAGCCAACGATGACATCGCTCTGGAGGTCAACATCGTAATGCAGCGACGGCCGTGAAGCTGAGTCCCGCGGACTCCAGATCGTGTATAGCGTGAGTGCAAGAATGAGAAAGGCGGCATCTTTTCATGGTAGAACATGAAGCCACACAAGGGAAAATCACACTGATAACGCGAGGATAAGGGAGTGGACTGGGTCCATAGCTCTGAACCATCAACTCAATGTGCAAAGAGGAGTGGAGGCAAGCCACCTCTTTGCTCCGCCGCAGCTAATCCTGGCGAGGGCGACCTCGCGGAGGTCGAGCTCCACAAACAAACCCTAGGAGGTAGGTAGCTGTGGAGGTCTGTAGTTTGATGATGAAGACTGCGGTGGCCAGAGGGATTGGCGAGGAGCATCTTTGTGGACTTGCAAACTCACCGGAGCTAGCCCAGCGGCGATACGAGTGACTTGCGGAGAACAGAGTCCCACTGTGGATTCTGGTTGAGGAGCACGTGATCAAAAGGAAGAGACGGACCAGGTCCTACCCAGCCAAATCTGGACCCACCTAAACCCTCTCGGCTCAACTGTGAACCAGCGGCCCAAGCCTTGAGTTGCGCCAACCCTTAAATGGCCACGTGGCAAGACCTGATTTGCCGAAAAAGGTAAAAACTCTAAAAAAATCCCAGTTTTTCAATAAATCCTAGAAAATAGTCCGCTTATCAGAAAATTAGAAATAAAGTATCAAAATTCTCAGAAAAATGAATAGAACACAATAGAATAATAATATAAGGCTTTTGATGTACTAATCTCAGTGATATCATGTAATATGTATAATGCTTATTTCATGGTTAATAAATATCAAATAGTGACCTAAAATTATGAGAAGACATTAGTAACTCCAAAATATGGCTTATAATCCATCTTATGTCAGTAGTTATGATGTTGATGCACAAAACCATGTAATTTGCTTCATATGGCTATTTAGGGCTTTTAACCCTAAATATAATGCAATACTTACATACTCAATAGATGATGAAATTTACAGAGTAAGCTCATATCAGTATCTGGAGCTTCAGATTTAAATATGAGATCAGGATTATACACATAATCCATATTATACGATGAACTTTTCTCTTAATGTGATATAAACCCTAATTGGATGAATGTATATAAACTAGGGTTAATATGTGCACAAAAAGGATATGGAACCTAATGTTCAGATAATGAACTTTTATAATGAGACGTAATCTAGAAAATGACATCAGTAAGATAATTCTAAGACTAGAATACAAGTAATAATACACATATCCTAAAGAGACTAACCTAAACTCTAATGAACACGATTAGGGTTAAGATGAGATGCAAGATGATGTGAATCTGATGACAATATATGATCTTGTCTTGATCAGGGTTGACCAGGATATATATGACATGAGGAATATGTGATTAAGAATATCTCTTTGGAAGGTACACCATTACCTCTTGCTTGGCTTATTATACATTATGCTTGTGTTATATGATAGTAAAGACTTGGCATATGGTATTGATTGAAATGATTGTTCTTGTATGATATGTTGCATGATTCTCCATACTTATTGCTATGAACACATCAAACATAATATAAATGTTCCATCATAAGATAGCTCATAAACCACTCGATGGTAGAGCGCATGCATAATGATCACAAACCACTTGGTGGTAGATCATATGATGTTTGTATAATGATCACAAACCATTTGGTGGTAGATCATAAGGCCAAAAGACGTCAAAGCCACTTGGTGGCAGACGCACGAGATGTATGATGGAAATGTACTTAAAATATGTGTTCTCTTTTTCTAATGAATATCTTTATGCAAGTATACACTTTTCTTATATTCTTCTGTTACTGCCAAGTATTAGCTTTATCTTATTGCCAAGATATGATGAGAGGTATATAAAAGACACGTAGGCGTACTCAGTACAATATTTTTGAACATTGTGTTGACATGTACCACATATAATCTTTTGTTTAGGTTGTGGTTTTGCTATTGAAGATCCAGGATAGTTGAGAGTTGCGTGGTGAGTTGATGTACAGGTGGACCTGTTGTCTTAAGATCCTGTAGTTTAGTAGTATTACATGTATATGTATAAGTTGCTATTTAATATGTAATATCAAATGTTGTAACAATTCATGTTGTAATTATATGTTGAATGGTGAACATGTGTGTATGGTTTTATTATTTCTCATGTACATGTACTACTGATTGTTTCCTTATGACTCCCTTGATTTTCTTCTTCTTAGCCTAGTGTGGGATGTTTAAATTGGGATTCTCACTGAGGTGAGGGTTTCAATTTGGACGTCACACATTAGATTAAGTTTTAGAAAATTTGGATACATCACAATGACAATGAACAAGAGCATCATGGTCATGATAGAGACAACGAGGACAATGAAGAGGGGAAGACTTTTAGAGAATTGATAGCAACAAGGGCCGATGAGTCTAGATGCCCGATCATCATACTACACTTCAACGTAGCAAATTTTGAGTTAAAACCAGTTGTCATCTCATTTTGATGCGTTTATAAATATTTGTGATACCATCAAGATGAGGGAGTCCCGCAAGAGGTGATATACTGTAAGGGCTTCAACTTCTCTTTGGAAGACAAGGATCTATCTTGGTACCTTAATCTCCCTCACCAATCTATAGATGGGTAGAGACCCCTAGAGGGTGCTTTTGTTACTAAGTTTTATCCTACAGAGAGGACAATCCACAACATGCAGAAGATTACTTCTTTTGCACAGAAGCCAGGAAAGAACTTGCACAAAGCATGGGAATGTTTCCAGGAGTACCTTAGGTATTGCCCACACCACAATTATCATAAGGGGTTCCTCGTGACCACTTTCTATAATGGGCTAACTCCTACGGAAAGGACTTCGTTAAACGTAGCCACTAGCAGTGATTTTCTCAAGAAGAAGCCAGGCATAACCATGAAGATAATAGAAAACATGGTTGTGCTACAAGAAGGCATAGACTATGATAGGAATGACAGAGGGACAATGAGGAAGGTAGGGTCTGAAGGACCGTCTATTGAAGCCAAAGATTTAGAGACCATAATGGCACAAATTCAGAAAATAACAACTAATGTGAAGCTACTGAAAGATACTGGAGTTAAGGGCAAGAAGGATACCGAGAAGGTCATGAATTGTGTCACCTGTGGATAAGGAGGACATGGGGTTGATAATTGTATCTACATGAGGCCAGAGGAAAGTGATGGAAGCGAAAGTGAAGAAGAGATGTAGAATGTTTCCTTTGCCAATTTTAAGAGGCCAAACCACCCTCGTTTCAACTATGGAAACAAAGTTGCAGTCGAGAATTCGCACCAACTGAACAACTCACAAAAACTGCCCCAAGGGTTTGAAAAGAGAAGAGGATAGACCCAATATACATGAACAATGAACTATCAGACAAATAATAACAACTATCAAGGTCAAAGAAGAATTTGAACCATCAAGGCACAAGACCGAGTCAAGGGAAGAGCCAAAACCAAGGGTCGTGTCTAGGAACAGATAACAAGCAGCTGGATTTAGTCACCCAACTATTTGATTTTGTTAAAAGGGAAGCTACAATGAACGATCAGTTAGCTCAAAGCGCTCTTGCTAACTCTAGAGTTTTGACCACTATGCAAGTTTAGATGGTTGACATGCAGACCCATCAATGTCTAATCAACCAGCAACTGGCGCAGTTGGCAGAGCTGGTAAAGAATCCTTCTAGGAAAATTCCATCAAACACAAAAACTACAAAGATGGCTACACTCTAATCCAGGAGGATGCTAAGTAACTCAAGAACTAGAAGCAATAACGAGGAAAGAATAGATGATGAACAACAACCTGAGAAAGAGGTCCCTCCTAAAAAATGGTTGATAAAGAAAAAGTGGAAGAAAGCAAGGAGAAAGACGAGAAAGTTAGGAAACCTAATGTTGTCGAGGATATTTTCACAAAGAAGAGTCCATATGCACCGAGAGTCCCATTCCCCTATAAGTTCATGAAAGCACAACTGAAGAGAAGATATGAGAAGTTCATGGAAGCAGTAAAGAAATTGCATCTGAACGTTCTGTTCCTAGATGTTAACCTATGCCATGTTCTTCAAAGATCTCATCACCAAAAGGAGGAGATGAGACCATATAGAGACAGTGCAATTAGCTAATACGTCAAGTGCTTTCATCCAGGCAGAGCTACCAACAAAGAAGAAGGACCCCGAAGCATTCAATATACCATTTGGTGTTGGAGACAATGTAGAGAGAAAAGGTTTGGTAGATTTGGGAGCAAGCATCAGTCTTATGCCTTTGAATCTAGCCCAAAGACTTGGGCTGATGGATATGGTTAAAACAAACATGAGGATTGAATTGGTTGATCACACTTTCAAATGACCAGTGGGAATAGTTAAAAACGTACGGATTCACGTCAAAAAATTCTTCATTCCATGTGATATTGTGGTGATTGACACAGTTGACGACCCAAAGTTCCTGATGATATTTGGGAAACCATTCTTGGTAACAGAAAGAGAATTGATAGATGTCACGGAGGGAATTATTACCCTACATGTGGGCAATGACCACGTAGATTTCCGAGTCCAAGATGCCATGAAGGGACCATCTCTTTTCGAGTTAGTTTACTTTATGGATAGTTACAACCACTACTACGAGGAAGTGCAAGAAGAAAAGGCAATAGTGGACACCCTAATGAGAGCCTTGAACAACCCCAATCCTACTATAGAAGACCCTGGGGTTTGAAATACTTGACTATGTGAATCAAGACGAAGGAGACCTTAGTGACAAAGAAGAAATTATAAAAATAGTTAAGTATGCTTCATCGAACAATCTCCCAAAGAGCAAGAGGCACCTAAGCCGAAGTCTGAATTGAACCACTTCTGGAAGGGCTAAAATATGAGTTTCTAGACCATGAAAAGAGGAACCTTTTTATTGTGAATGCAAGCCTTATCGAAGAACAAATGGAAAAACTTCTAAAGGAGCTGAAAGAACATAGAAGGGTGATAGGATATTTTGTAGAGAACATAAAAGGGCTTAACCTAGCTCTCGACATGCACATAATACATCGGGAAGAGTCCACTAAGCCGATATTCTGTCCCAGTGAAAGCTAAACTAAATGTTGAAAGAAGTCGTGAAGAAGGAAATCCTAAAACTATGAGACGCCAAAATTATCTACCCGATTAGTGATAGTAATTGGGTGAGTCCTATTCACGTCGTGTCTAAGAAAGGAGGAATGACAATAGTGAAGGGAGATAATGGTGATGAAGTCACTACTAGAATTGTTATAAGATGCCGAATGTGCATAGATAATAGGAAAATGAATGAGGCCACAAGGAAGGATAATTTCACCTTACCATTCATTGACCAAGTTCTAGAAAGTTTGGCTCATCACCACTATTTTTGATTTTTGGATGGCTATTCAAGTTTTTACCAGGTCCCCATTCACCCGGATAATCGGGAAAAAATGACATTCATGTGCATTTATGGCACACATGTGTTCAAAAGAATGCCATTCGGATTATGCAACACACCCACAAAATTCCAGCATTGCATGATCTTGATGTTCTCCGACTTCCTGGAAGATATAGTGGAAGTCTTTATGGATGATTTCTACAGATATGGAGGCATGTCTAAGAAATTTTCCCTGGTCCTGAAAAGATGCAAAGAGAAACATCTGGTTCTGAATTGGGAAAAGTGCCACTTCATGGTACGGAATGGCATAGTCTTGGAACACAAAATCACAAAAAAGGGGATCGAAGTGGACGTGAGTAAAATTGAAGTCATATCAAAATTGCCACCACCAAAGTCTGTAACGGATGTGAGAAGTTGTTTTGATCACACCAGATACTATATGATGTTTATAAAAGAATTCTCAAAGATTTTGAAGCCCTTGTCCAATCTTTTAGTCAAGGATGCCAAATTCAATTTCAACAACGAATGTTTGGAGCCTTTGAATACCCTAAAGAAAGCATTAACAACTGTGCTGAGATAATGTGCGATACTAGTAATTATGCAATAGGTGTTATCCTAGATCAAAAGAAAGACAAGAAGCACCATGTAATCTGCTACCCAGTCACACATTAGATGAGGCACAAGTAAACTATACCACGACCGGGAAGGAGATGTTAACAATAGTTTTTTCTTTTGACAAGTTCAGATCGCACCTAATAGGGTCAAAGGTGAAGGTATATACGGACCATGGAGAAATTAAATATTGATGCAGAAAAAGGATACCAAACCATGGCTTTTGTGGTGGGCTCTACTTTTACAGGAACTTAATCATGAAATCATTGATAAGAAGGGAAAAGAAAATGTGGTCGCATACCACTTGTCTAGAATAGTTTTCGACGATGAGAATCAGTTACCCATGAACAACAATTATGATGATGAAGCCTTATTGATGGATCAGTTTGATGAGCAGAGATTGCCTTGGTTCACTCATATCTATAATTATTTAGCCTGTGGCCAACTGCCACCAGAGATTACATACAATCAGAATAAGAAACTATTTTCAGACATCAAGAACTATTACTGGGATGACTCTTAGTATTCAAGAGGTGTGCTGAAAATTTATATTGAAGGTGCATACCAGAGGTTGAGGTTCCTTTGATTCTAAAGGAGTGTCACTCTTCACCATACGGTGGGCACCACAATGAAGAATGAACCACAAAAAAAGTACTACAATCTGGGTTTTATTGGCCCACACTCTTCAAAGATGCAACATCTTTTGTTAAGGCATGTAAGGAATGCCATATAACTAGGAATATAAGCAAGAGGAATGAGATGCCCATGGTAGATTGGGTAGAAGTTTAAATATTTGATGTTTGGGGAATTGACTATATGGGTCCTTTCCCCTCGTCAAGGGGAAACCAGTACATTCTTATTGTTGTTGATTATGTTTCAAAGTGGTTTGAGGTTGTGGCCACCCAGACATGTGAATCCAAGGTAGTGATTAAGCTATTTGAAAAGACTATCTTCCCACACTTTGGGGTGCCACACACCATCATAAGTGATGGGGGGTCGCATTTTAGTGAGAAACAGTTCGAAGCACTACTAAGGAAGTATGGAGTGAAGCACAAAGTCTCCACACCATACCATCCCCAAACATTGGGGTAGGTAGAAGTATCAAATAGACAAATCAAGCAAACTCTGGAAAAGACAGTGAGTCACACAAGAAAGGGCTGGTCAATGAAGCTAGACGATGCTCTATGGGCTTATCGAACTGCATATGAGACACCTATAGGGACAACACCTTATAGGCTTATTTATGAAAAGTCTCGTCATTTACCACTTGATCTTGAACACAAAGCTCTATGGGCCATCAAATATATGAATATGGACCTTGACACGACGAGCTAGAAAAGATTTCTACATCTTTAAGAGCTTGAGGAACTGAGATTATATGCCTATGAGAATGTGAGAATTTATAAACAAAGGACTAAAGTCTGGCATGATGCCCACTTGAAAAACAAGGATGTTCATCAAGGGGATAAGGTCGTCCTATTTAACTCGAGCATTAGACTGTTTCCAAGAAAGCTAAGAACGAGGTGGTCATGTCCTTTCTCAGTAGTGAAGATATACCCATAAGGAATGATGGAATATTTAGGGGAAAAGATGGGCATTTTCAAGGTTAATGGACATAGGATAAAAAGATTCTATGAAGATGAAGCCTATGTAAGAAGATCAGAAATTAGTTTGGAGGAAACCAACTAGCCAGGAAATGAAGAGAATGAGAAGACACATAGTCAGCTGAGGAAGTCGAGAAGTGAATGCTTAGAAAGTCGAGCTAGAGACTCTAAACAAGCACTTCTTGGAGGCAACCCAAGTTTTAGCTGGTTTCCTGAGTTTATGTTCTTCCTTTATTTTGAACTCTTGTTTTCCCTACTATTTAGTTTGTTAGTTTTCCCCTTATCTAGTAAGATTGTATATATCTTATGTTCTCTTTGAAAATGGTTTAATTGGAGGATCAAGTTCATGTTTTAGTTTAAGTTTTGAGTTGGTTTGAGTGGACCGCGGGTCGCGATCATGACCGCGTTCGAGGTGTCAACCTTGCTCAATGCAAGGAAAAGCACCATGATCGTGGAGTTTTTCTTCCTTAGACCAACCAAACCGCGACCCTAGTGTTTACCCTTAGATGAACCAGTCTGTGACTGTGGCATTCATACTATAGAGAGGGTCGACCGCGACTGCGGTCCTTGTTTGCGCTGCGAGTCACTGTGTCTCTCCTTTATATTCTAAAACCCTTGGTACACTATTCCTCACACCTAAAATCTCAGTTTTACTCGAACCAAAGAATGAATCGTCAGTGCGCTCACCAACGATACCAACACCAACCGAGCTCGCTCTTCCGCCACTGCACTAACCCTTCACCCCACATTTTGTCAATTTTCTTTTCGCCACCTAGGTAATCTTCTAAACACTTTTATTTCCTATTTCTCTGACTCTCCACCCACCACCGCGAGGCCCGCGACCAGCATCAGACCTAGCTCGCTCTTTCCCTCGCTATTTTCACATGCCTTTACCCATTCCGATGGTCCAAGCTTCACCACATCATCAACTCCGCCGATCATTTTTTTCCCTTCCCACTCTCACCAATTATTTTTTTGGCACTCGTGCTCACCCTAGGGCACCATTTTCAAGCACGTTTCAATCTCAAAACATTGTTGTTTCGGCTACTCTCATCAATCAACCACAATCGAAACCTCAATCCTCCACCCAACCTCATTCCTAATGGAATAGGTCAAACCTCTGCTTCATGATCTCGGTGCAAGAACCATGACCACGGGTTGCGGACCTAGTTTTTATCCACGGGTCATGGTGCTCACGAATAGCTGAAAATAGAGTAACTTTAACCACGTTTGTGGTATAGACCGCGGGCCACGATCTCCCTTGGTCGGTTCCTTTGACCACGACCACTTCACTTTCATCTTGGAAATGTGGTCGCAGTGTTCTTCATTTCATATGTAATGACAGTGGGTCGTGGTCTCAAGGAAATGACTGAAAATATACAACATACAAATACATATGAGAAAAATTAAATAGAATCATTGATTAATTGAAAGATATATTAATTATAAAATCAATTTGAAAATTGTCAGGATGTCTGCTTCGACTAACGACTCACTAGCAAGGAGGGCAACCTCATTAAAAGAGAAATACATGACTGTAGAAAAGCTAGAAAAGAACTTGGAAACCAATACAAGCCTGTCACCATCTAGGAGATTACACCTATAGCTACAGATCCTGGGGAACCAGATACCAAAAGGATTCGAGTCTGCACAGAGTGCAACAAAGACATGAACCTCAGAATACCAGCCCACAGAGTCTGAGCTAAGAATTTTGGGCAAAAGGAAGGCTTAGCCCAAGGCAACTAGAAGAAACAAAAAGGTAAAAGTGATAGCTACTAAAAAAACAAAGTGACAAGAGGCAGAGATAGCTAACAAGGAGGGAGAAGATACTGAAGAGGTAGCCTAAGAGTAGAGTGGGCCTACCTTCATACCAAGAGATGTTGTGCACTAGTCGCAATATGAATGGATGTCACATGTCAAGATCTTTAGGCCAAAAAGGTACCTATATGTAGACGACTTCAAAAAGATGGGGGTCTACGACATGGTCATCAAGTTCTTAGAGGGTACAAACTTGTGCACCTTATGCACCTATGAAGCCTCGTCCTCAAAGCAGTTGGTGGCTGAATTCCTCAAGCTCCTAGTAAATGAACAAGAACACAAAAAGGGTGGCAGAGACTTCAAGTTGGAAGTGACACTAGGGGGGAAGTCTCACACAATCACAGAAGTGATGCTAAATTCTATCTTTACGAAGACAACAATAGAAGCCCAAGCCTACTTTGCCACCTTGGGAGAGAAGGAGACCATAAGATATGGTAGCCACAAGATGTGGGAAGACCTGATGGGAGATGATGAACATAACTCCAAGAACTCCAAGGCCACCCTTATCACCTCATGCTTTATCAGGGTAATACAAAAGATAATGGCCAACATGATATATACAAGGTCAGAAACATGGGGAGTAATGAAAGGAGATCTGTTCATGATCTGGTCAATGCTGAAAAGGAAGCCTATGAATATAGGTAAAATACTAATCGAAAGACTGTCAGCCGCCGTTGGAGGAGAGTCTAAATGGAACCAAATGTTCTGTATGGGAGGCCAGATAACAAAGATAGCCTACCATTTTATGGATGTAGAAGCGTTGAAAAGATATAAGGCAATAGAGGGACATACAAAGATCGAAATCAAATCTCTCCTCAATGCAGGAATCCTATCTCAGAAAGGAGATAAGCTCTACTATAAGCAGAGAAACTCAAAGAAACTCATTTCCCTCCCAGAGATGGTGTATTACAATTCCCACAAGTTGTGGCCCACCCAAGAAGACATCGACAAGATGTACTTAGGGGCCATCCACAATGTCATAGAAAAGACATCAACAGCTGATGAAGCAAGCAGGAAGGACAAACCAGCAGAGATAGAGAAGAAAAAGTTGGTAGTAAGGAAGAAGAAGGAAGCGGTAGAAAAGCCTACATCTTTGAAGACAACCTCACCTCCCATTGTCAGTGAAACAATAGTGATCGAGGAATGCCAACTGCACAAAGAAATAATAGAGCATGACATCTAGGCAAACCTGAATGACACGCTAAGCAAAAGTTTGCACACTAAGGAAACAACCGTTGAACAATCAGAGACAGGAAAACAAGACTCCCACTAGCAAAGTAAGGACTCCGAAGCTGTACCAAAGACAGCGATTCCAGAAGTAATCCTTCTGATGTCGGGACATCCAGAACATAGAGTACCCAGCCTGACAGTGCCAACTCCACCGCCGAAGGAACCACAAGAATCCACGACACATGAGGAGCCACAACCACACCAACTTCCAACCTTCAGAGACATACTGGGTAATAAGTTTGATGCACTGTGGCAACACATGCATCAAACATCTGAATTAAATACAAACATAAAATCCACTCTGTGTACACTAACTACGCAGGTGCAAACACTAAATGAGAGAACCAAGGCACTACCCCAGTCCATGCAAAGGGTGATATATAGCCAGAATATGATGGTGGGAGTGTTGTAGGCCCTCATAGAGGAAATGGAAGCCCTCGAGAGAGAAAGGGAATCTATGCAGACTGATAGAGACCGCTTAACAAATGGATATGAGGCGACAATGCAGACAATGCATGCCAGCAATTGGAAGCAGACCGCCAGAATCTAGAAGTCGAACGCAAGGAGCTCGATAGCCAATAACGTAAAAAGAAAGGCAAGCATGTGGTATGGCCCTCCACATCACAAGCTTCATCAAGCCCCCCAAACCCCAACAACAAAGATGACAATGTGGGAGGGATAAGTGCAGGTTCAGTGCATAAGGGAAAAAGTGCCAATGCAAAAACCACATCGACAGCTGAACCTAAAGCAAAGGAAGCACCACAACTGTCAAACTCTCCCAAAGACAAGGAAACAAAAAAAGACTACTACATTGTCAAGGGAGATAGATTTGAACAATAGTCCTGAAGAGGATGAAGAAAAATCTGAAAAGAGGAAGGGGGGACCAATAGAAGCCAAATCTACCCTGACCACAGAGAATGATGCATCATAAAAGCCAACACAAGTAGTCGCCACTGAGCAGAAAGTGTGAGGACAGAAGATCAGAGATATTGACACGTTGCTGGATGACCTGACATCTTGGATGGAAATGTGCAGTGGCTTCCTGCACTCCCCAATTCACAACAAGTAGAACGGCCACATCTATGATAGAAAAATGGAAGCAACACTAGCAGAACTGGCAGCTGCCAAGCTAGGTCACCCATCTGAGGAAAGAAATGTCAAGGATGGCATAGTTGTAGAAGCTTCCTTAGAGGTGGTAGTAATGGTGGTTGCACTGATGCCAATGACCACAGAGGGCCCACTTACAACCAGAAAAACAACCATCCATGCATCATAAAATGGGACCTCAGACGACAAGAAAGGTAGGCTCGCTACTTTCTTCACAAACGAGCCCGCCAGGGAGCGGAGCACGCCAGTCAAAGTTGGAGAATTAGGTGTTGCTCCTCCTCTGCCATGCAAGATGATGAGAATGAACATGACTGTGCTATCATGAATCACATGCAAAGATGGCCTTGAAAATAATCTACCCAGAGTAGATGTTATATATCACAATAAGGGTAGAAGTCTAACTAGAGAACACTTCAGAGGGATCTTCTTAAAAAGGGCATGAGTTCACAAGAAACTATTTAAAATATTGTGCACCACCCTCCTAGAAGAGTTCTTACACTCGGAAAAGGTGCAACCTATGTTTAATGGCACCACACAACTGGAAAGCCTCTTATACAATGAGGACTATGAGGTTGATGAGGTGACTGAGCTAAAAGAAGTAGTGCGTAGAAAGGGAACAAAGTTTGTAGTCCTGCCCATAAGGAACGTGAAGTACTAGGCTCTGATCATGGTCGGTCTATATGAGAGAAAGATGACAATGCTCAATTGTTATGCGACCGAACAGGACAATACGGCACTGATATATAAAAGGAAAGAAGCCATAAATGTCCTAAAGATACCGCTACATCTATAGAGAATGATACATCAGCATACGAAATATTCAAAGACATGTGGAATTTTTTGTCTGTAAGAAAGTGCCACAAGAAGAGGCTATCTCTAAGGATTGTGCCTTCATCATACTAAGGATGATGGAAGACATCAACAAAGGCATCCTACTAAAGGACTTATGTGAGGAAGATCTACACGGCCTGCGCGGTGTGTACACGATGGAGTTCATCTACGATTGTCACTTCTTTAATGACTCGATGATGCCTTTAGACGCAATATTGTGAAGACTTCATAAGGAGATCCCTCTACCTAAAAAAGTAACTTGGAGGGAACAACTGAGAACCCTATGGATCAATCCTACAGAACCAACCAGGGCTGAAGCATGGAAAGAAGCATGGAATGTAGACACTGGTGCATCTGCAACAAGCATACCATAAAAAGAACCTCAACAACCTCCAGTGATAGAAGACAAAGCAGAACAACCTTCAGCAGAACAGTCAGAAGGAGCATAAGTAGAAGAAAATGATCTGTCAAAAGAAAGACCAGACAAACTGGCAGGGGAGATAATACCCACTTTCAAGGACTTTGGTAGATGGAGCTGCGTTAACCTATCTGAAGAGTCACTTAACATCATAATGAGGTTCTTAAAAGTTGATGACATGTTGGAAGAAGTTGTATTCAAAAGATAAGGTATATGTGTACTGAAGGACGGCCTTCAGAATATATTGAGAATAGGAGGGTACCTATCAGTAAGCACAATGTTAGCCTTCCAAGCCCTCTTAAGCGACAACATGCCAAATGCACATATGGAATACTTCATCCTGGTAGATGATATAATAAAATATTAAAAATCAAGCGAGAAGGAATGCCTATAAGAATGCCTCACAACGTCCATCCCAGACTACATTTTCATGTTGATTCTTTATGAAAGTCATTAGTGTAACATCCCTGACCTGGGTTATGCATTAACCCTAGGTGTTTTAGTTAAGAAAGGTAATTATATGCTTGATATTATCTTTTGAAAAATAACTAAGGCTCAAGAGGAACTTATATTTCAATTTTAGTCCATTTTGAATAATGTTGAAAGTAATGTTTTACTTGTTTGGACTGAAGTGCAAATTACCCAAGTTAAGGGGTTAAATTGCAAATTTTACATGATAATATGTTCCTCATGTGTTGAAGCAACATGGGAATCAAGATTATGCAGAGGTGTGGCTAGTGAAAGCCTGAGTACCAAGAAAGATCTGATAAAGTAATGTTTATGCATTAAAACCTAGTTTTGGTGTAATGTGCAATTTACCCAAAACCCAGGGTTCAATATGCAATTTCCCACTTCAATAAGGTTCTTAATATTCTTGAAATCTTTTAGAGGCAAAAAAATGAGAGGGGAAAATCATTTGAGCTACTTTGAAGGAGAGAGAATCTTGATATTAAAATAATCAAGATTTAAGCATAATTGAAATAATACAAAAATAATTATATTAAATAGATTGCTCTTTAACCAAATTTATGTTGGTTGAAATACATATAAATGGACGTCCATGTGACATGAAAAGGCAAAGGAAAGATCAACGTGAGTGGAGAACCCACTCACATTAAGAAACTAAAAAGAATTATCCACTCACTTATGGATACTAATATTATAAAGGTTAAGGTGCTTAATTTCTTTTCCCTTAATTCATGAATAATGGAAGGGAGTCTGGTGGAGATAAAGATACCTTTGCATGCAAGGAACCAAGGGGGAATAGGTTGCAACAATTTCGGATTTAAAGTATTTGCATGAGGCATTTTCTCTCTCATTGATTTTCTTATAAAAACACCATTTACCACTCAAACCAAGGACTTTTTTGAATCCACTTCTTCTCTTTGCTTGCAAAGACGATCAAGGGAACTAGGAACAAAAGGAAGTTGACCCCCAACCTGTTGGGAAAAGACAATCAAGGGAACTAGGAACAGCAGGAAGATGACCCCCAACCTGTTGGTAAGCTTCTAGACATTTGTTCATCTTGATTTCATGGTGGAAATCACAAATCAATGCATGAATTCTTCCTATCTGGATCCCATCTTCACTTCTAACCATTCCTTTTCACTCAAAAGCTTGAGGAACAAACCCTGTGGTTTAGAAAATCTTCTTCCACTATTGTTTACGTGAAGCTCCAAGATTTGAAGCTCAATTGGAGGCGGGTCATATAACTTGAACCCCTATTCATTGTTATTGAATTCAAATTCTCAATCAATTATGTTCAATTGATCTTCTTTCAATTCCTTTGATTAATTGATGCAACAACCATGATAATGGCAGTATATTACAATGGACTAAGGCTTGATGATGACGACATCATCCTAGGTTCATATCCCAACAAGTTGGCATTGCAAACGGTTTCAATAGCTTTGGTCCAAATGGTTTCACCAAACCGATTGGAGACCAAATGGTTTGCAAACCGTTTGGAGGATTGGTCCCCAAACCGTTTAGATGGGTTGACCATTTAGAAGGGTTGACCGTTTGAGGTCAGGTCCCTAGAACATATTGGATGATGATCCATTTGATCCAATTGATTAATTCAATATATGGACAATCCTTCAATTAGAAACCCTAATCGATTAAGTGCTGAAATTTCAATTGTTTAATTTAAAAGTTTGGGTTGATTTACCCAAATGGTCTCATGACCGTTTGGAGGTCAACCAAGACCGTTTGGAGGTCTAGGGTTGAGTATGGTTGAATAATTGAAGAGTTAGAGATATCAATTTGAAGTGCAATCAATAGTTAATTTGATGATCAATCCAATGATGCAAACCCTAATTGGGTTTCACAAATTTTAATGAATGATGAGGCAAACGGTCTCAAGACCGTTTAGAGGTCATCTAAACAACCTCAAGACCATTTGTAGGTCATCCAAACAACATCAAGACCGTTTGAGGTCAGGTCATATCATAACTTGATGATGGTTCATTGTTTTCATTTGGGTTAGTTCTACAATGTTAACCATTGATGGTTCCTCGATTCCAAAACCCTAATTGATGGGTTATTGATTATAAATCCTAGTTAAATTGGGTTCAAAACCCTAATTGATGGTCCAATTGAAGGATGGTTCAATAGTTCAATTGATGAATGAATCAATGAATCAATTGATAGGCGGTTCATTGATGGAAACCTTGAAATTGGTTAAGTGTTGAAGACCTTTCTGGTCCATTCAATTTTGAGAGAGTTTGGACCAAACGGTCTTAAGACCGTTTGGGTCCAAATGGTCTCAAGACCTTTTGGGTCCAAACGGTCCCAAACCGTTTGGAGACCCAAGCCCATTCAGTTTCAATACATTCTTGCTTAAATGGTTTCAAGGGCGATGTGCCTAAATGGTTTCAAACCGTTTGAACTCTGAAAGACCAAGACCATTTAGGGCCTAAGTAACCAAAACCGTTTGAGGTTCAACATGGTTAATCCATTTGTATATCTAATGTAATTGAAGATTTAATTGGTTAATTCAATTGGATACCTCATGTAATTGAAGGTTCAATTGATCAAATCTTCTGGACATCCTAGAAGAGGATGAGAGAGAGAGATTCATAAATGAAAAATAATCATGTAGCAATCAAGCCTAGCACTTTCAAAATTAGTGAGGTATACATTTAGGGTATGATCCTTGAGGAAGAGATCATAAAACCCTAATTGAGTTAATTGATGAACTCAAACCCTAAATTAGGGCAATTCTGAGTGAAACCCTAATCTAGGAGGAAGATGCGATATGAACTTAGGTTAATTACATGAGTAACCCTAATTCATGGTAATTTAATAATAAACCCTAATTGTGGGTTGTTGTGTATAAAACCTAATCTAAGGTGTTGTGATGTGAATAGTGAACCCTAATTCTAAATAGGGTGAAGGTGTGTGAAACCCTACTTTCAGATTATACTATATAGTGTGAAACCCTAATCTTGGACAATGAAATGATGAATCATTGGTCCTAATTGAACAAAGGGGATGAGTACCCTATTTTAAATGAAATGGGAAACCCTAACCCTGGTAAGGGAAGAGTGGTGTTCCTCTGTAATAGCATGGAACTGAAACATGATTGATATATCCGTTATCATCTGTACTAACCATGCAGGTATCCTGAGATGATGAACATAGCCAGGTATGACCTATGATGCTTTATTTATTGAAATTGTTATTGGGCCTTGTGTGCCATAATATGCCTTGTTTCTTATTAAAGAGGTAATAAGAGAGTTAATGGGCTTCAAGTGCCAGATGAGATGCTTGTGTAGCAAGTGTCCTGTGTACCTTGGTCGGATGACCTAAAGGTGATAGTTACCTAAAAAAGTGGTAACAATGCTCAGTGATGAGCTAAGGGTTTGAATACCCAGAACCATATGTTTATGGCATTGAGTTTGAAATGAGGGACTGAGATCCCAATGTCTTTTAAAGACTGAGAAATAACTAATGAAAACAGTACATGTTTCTTTATAGAATTTGTCCTAATAAGTTATGTTTGAAAACTTGAGTGATGCTAAAAGAATATGATAATGTACTTAATTAATCAAGTGAAAGTTATTCATGTAGTGCTCTGACCATAGATCCATCATCATCAGTAGTTGGTGATGGTGAAATAGGTTTTCCTATGGAATCTCCTAGAGTTTGCATATTTTAAATATGCGGGGGTCGATGGGCGAAAATATCCTTACGTCCTCTTGGGGGAATTGATGGAAGGTAAACATTAAACCTCTCAATCCTTCATTATATATTCCGGGATGGATGTATCACTAATCTCCCGATGATGTTAATGTCGAATCAATGGAGGTAAACATAAAATCTCTCGATTGCGAAGAGAGTGCAGCCGCCACTGTAACTCTATAGCGAAGATGCCACTATACCCTTACAAGCTATGTAGCAGAAACATAAGATGTCCTGCATGTGATCTCGCACTGACCGAGATGTGGGAAGCCATGGAAGCTGGCTCTTCCACTGACTTTGTATGGTGCCAGTTTTGACTTCGCAGTGATCGGTTGGAGTATGAGCGATATACCTCATCTCCTCAGAGCTTAAATATGTTTGAAAAATGTAATCAACTGTGTAGTGTATTTTCTTAAGATTGAAATACGAGAACTACTGGTTGATGTCATATTGCTTAGCATGTCCTTGATACATAAATGTTACTTATGTTCTTTAATTCATTATTGAATGAGAGACATGATGCCTTGACAAGTTATAGCTGAAATACTTGGATAAGATTATTTCTCTAATCTGCATAGATATTGATTTATCTACCATTAAAGTATATTATCCCATTGCTCAATTTATTTCTTCTAAACTGCAATAATAATGTTTTCGGCGGATAGTTATATCTCTCACTGGGGAAATTGTATAATTTTCTCACCTCCGTGGGATCTAACGTTTTTAGGTAGACACCGACAAAGAGGCAGAAACTCTGTAGCAGGGGAAGAGCAGCAACAACAACAACAAGGATACTAGTAATCCTATAGGTGGAAATATTGGTTGTCAAGCTATGTCAATAGAGTCCTATGTGTCATCTCTATACTCTCAGGTCCTAGGCGTCAGTAGATAGTGTTTTTAATAATTCGATCTGAGATTTTGGCTTTAAGCCTTGAGGATTTTGTTACTTGTGCTTTTTAGCAAAGTAATGATGTATATGTGTTCCTCGAGAAGAGATGGTACATGGAATGTACAATGTGGACCAGTATGTAAATATAATACTATGGTTCTTGTTTAAATAGTTTTCCTGAGAATGGATCACTTTGTAAATGGTTTTAATTTTTAGTGATTTTTAGTAAACCACCGCTAAGGATCGCTTCTGCATTAGTTAATCTTGTTATATTGGTTAAAACTGGTTTGTTCACCACAAGTTTAGTGGTATCAGAGCTCTAGGTTCGTTGAGTCTATAGAGACATAGGATTAAGGTTGTTGAGTCTATTCTAAGTGTCTTCCAGTTTATCTGATAGTGTCTTATGCTCATATAGGAGAAGAAGAACTTGAAGATGTTTGGATCACATGATGAACATAGCTAGGTATGAGCTATGATTCTCATACCATAAATGTATACCTCACAAATTTTGAAAGTTCTAGGCTTGATTGCTACATGATTATTTTTCATTTATGAATCTCTCTCTCATCCTCTTCTAGGATGTCCAGAAGATTTGATCAATTGAACCTTCAATTACATGAGGTATCCAATTGAATTAACCAATTAAATCTTCAATTACATTAGATATCCAAATGGATTAACCATGTTGAATCTCGAACCATTTTGGTTACTTAGGCCCTAAATGGTCTTGGTCTTTCAGAGTTCAAATGGTCTGAAACCGTTTAGGCACATCGCCCTTGAAACCGTTTAAGCAAGAATGTATTGAAACCGAATGGGCTTGGGTCTCCAAACGGTTTGGGACCGTTTGGACCCGACCGTTTGGACCCAAACGGTCTTGAGACCATTTGGACCCAAACAGTCTTAAGACCATTTTGTCCAAACCCTCTCAAAACCGAATCGACCAGAAAGGTCTTCAACACTTAACCAATTTCAAGGTTTCCATCAATGAACCGCCTATTAATTGATTCCTTGATTCATTCATCAATTGAAATATTGAACCATCCTTCAATTGGACCATCATTAGGGTTTTGAACCCAATTGAACTAGGATTTATAATCAAGAACCCATCAATTAGGGTTTTGGAATCGAGGAACCATCAATGGTTAACATTGTGGAACTAACCCAAATGAAAACAATGAACCATCATCAAGTTATGATATGACCTGACCTCAAACGGTCTTGAGGTCGTTTAGATGACCTCCAAACAGTCTTGAGGTCGTTTAGATGACCTCTAAATGGTCTTGAGACCGTTTTCCTCATCATTCATTAAAATTTGTGAAATCTAATTAGGGTTTGCATCATTGGATTGATCATCAAATTAACTATTGATTGCACTTCAAATTGATATCTCTAACTCTTCAATTACTCAACCATAATCAACCGTAGACCTCCAAACGGTCTTGTTGACCTCCAAACAGTCTTGAGACCGTTTGGGGTGACCTCCGAATGGTCTTGAGACTATTTGGGCAAATCAACCCAAACTTTTAAATTAAACAATTGCAATTTCAGCACTTAACCTATTAGGGTTTCTAATTGAAGGATTGTCCATATATTGAATTAATCAATTGGATCAAATGGATCATCATCCAACATGTTCTAGGGACCTGACCTCAAACGGTCAACCCTTCTAAACGGTCAACCCATCTAAACGGTTTGGGGACCAATCCTCCAAACGGTTTGGTGAAACAGTTTGGACCAAAGCTATTGAAACCGTTTGAAATGCCAACTTGTTGGGATGTGTACCTAGGATGATGTCATCATCATCAAGCCTTAGTCCATCAAAATATACTGCCATTATCATGGTAGTTGCATCAATTAATCAAAGGAATTGAAAGAAGAGCAATTGAACATAATTAATTGAGAATTTGAATTCAATAACAGTGAATAGGGGTTCAAGTTATATGACCCACCTCCAATTGAGCTTCAAATCTTGGAGATTCACATCAAAAATGGTGGAAGAAGCTTTTCCACACCACAATGTTCGTTCCTCAAGCTTTTGAGTGAAAAGGAATGGTTCGAAGTGAAGATGGGATCGAGATAAGAAGAATTCATGCATTGATTTGTGATTTCCACCATGAAATCAATATGAACAAAGGTCAAGAAGCTTACCAATAGGTTGGGGGTCGTCTTCCTATTGTTACTAGCTCCCTTGATCGTCTTTTCAAGAAAAGAGAAGAAGTGGATTCGAAAAAGTCCTTGGTTTGAGTGGTAAAGGGTGTTTTTATAAGAAAATCAATGAGAGAGAAAATGCCTCATGCAAATCCTTTAAATCTGAAAATAGTTGCCACCTCTTCCCCCTTAGTTCCTTTCATGCAAAGGTATATTTATCTCCACTGAACTCCCTTCCATTATCCATGAATTAATGAAAAAGAAATTAAGCACCTTAACCTTTATGATACTAGTATCCATAAGTGAGTGGATAATTCATTTTAGTTTCTTAATGTGAGTGGGTTCTCCACTCACGTTGATCTTTCCTTTGCCTTTGCAAGGAACACGGAAGTCCATTCATATGGATTTCAACCAACATAAATTTGGTTAAAGAGCAATCTATTTAATATAATTATCTTTGCATTATTTCAATTCTGCTTAAATCTTGATTATTTTAATATCAAGATTCTCTCTCCTTTAAAGTAGCTCAAATGAGATGCCCCTCTCATTTTATTGCCTCTACAAGATGTCAAGAATATTAAGAACCTTATTGAAGTGAGAAATTTCATATTGAACCCTGGGTTTTGGGTAAATTGCACATTACACCAAAACTAGGTTTTAATGCATAAACATTGCTTTATCAGATCTTTCTTGGTACTCAGGCTTTCACTAGCCATACATATGCATCATCTTGATTCCCATGTTGCTTAAACACATGAGGAAAATATTATCATGTACAATTTGCAATTTAACCCCTTAACTTGGGTAATTTGCACTTCAATCCAAACAAGTAAAACATTACTTTCAACATTATTCAAAATGGACTAAAATTGAAATATAAGTTCCTCTTGAGCCTTAGTTATTTTTTAAAAGATAATATCAAGCATATAATTACCTTTCTTAACCAAAACACCTAGGGTTAACACATAACCCAGGTCAGGGATGTTACAATTAGACTTTGCTGGAGGTCGACATCATAAAAAGGATTGCATTATTATATAACAGCTCAGACATAGCCTTTGGATTGAACCAGAAAACATGACTACCACAAAGACGTCAATAGAAGAAAAGGCTGTCACATGCACGAAGGCCATTGTTGATATTCTGAAAAGTCACAACAAAGGGTACAAGCATACGACAGGTAAAGACTTCAAGAAGACGCAGTTCTGCCACACGAGCCCTCAGAAGGTGACTCTATCGAATGACTGTGGCTTCTACTGTCGCTTGGATGATGGCCCTAGCCAACCTGAGTACAAAATTGGAGGGGATGCAATACGAGCAGTTGCATCTGCTGTGAGGAGTGTACACAAGTATGCTACTTGAGTCCAACTGGGCCTCCAACACCGACAAACAAGAATAAAGAAAGCCTGTTTATACGTCTCACTCAAAGTCTAACACCTCGGGTCAGGGTGGAGTATAAGTTTGGAGGAGGGGTCATAAACGGGCTAGAAAGGTATAATGTTATCACCATTTTACCTCTAAATTTTTCATATTTCCACAAACTTTACATGTACATGTTTTAGTTGAAGTTACCTTAGAATTTAGAATTTATTCTATTTTCTTGCTAAAAGTGGTAGTATTATCGTTTTCCTAGATAGAAATATATGAGAATAAAATACACATTAAGGTAAAATGAGAAACATAGCAATAATTATCTATCTCATTCTTGCAATGAAACATTGTGTATGCGATAATCCTAAGCTCATGAACCCTTGGAAACTAGAGAACTTCACCTAGCCATACTGCTGACCAACCACCCTCACCTGACAATTCCAATCCAAAAATCCTTTTCTTAGTAGAGAAGGAAACAACTACCCTTTCAAGTAAATACATCCCCACTTAGGACTAAAAAAGAGACTTGTCCGCCCAGAAGACCGCTTAAATCCCTCTCACCCAAGCTAAAAACGAGGTGTAAAAAGCCAAAAGGAAAAAATATATAATGAGAGTTGTGCCCGAAAGATGCCAAAAGTTTCCACACACCTGATGCATTACTGCACTCACAAATGCTAATATGTTGTGTCTATAAGTGTAACCTTGAAGCCAAGCTTACCCACCTCTGATCTAGAATGAAACTCACAAAACCACCTAACTCAAAGTCAGACGCCCAAAAGGGCAAAACTATCCTTATGACATTTGCGGGTAAGGGAGCTCAGGAGAAAAGGAAAACAATTTAATCCTAAAGCCTACCTGAACACATTAGCATAGGGCCAAATGAAAATAAAGAAAGAGTGTGAAAGCTACCCCTCGAGGAAATGTTGTATTAGTATGGTTAGTAACCTAAAGGGAAAGGGTGATACGTTGAGAAGGAGAAACCTTTTACAATTGAAGGTTCTGGCAAGAACTAGATGTTGTGAAACTCTAGATATAAGGGGGAAAAATGAGACTTTAAGGGTTGAGAAAGCATACCAAAACATTCATGATGCAAGAATGAGATAACTCAGTAGTGTTGAGTTTTGCAAAAAAATTGTCACACAATCTGCTCTTCTCTCTATGATTTTGAGCCTACACTTATCCTGAGGACAGGCTTGATTCTAAGTTTGGGGGAGTTGATAACACTTTATTTTATGCACTTTTTGTATACATTTTATGCCTTCCTAGCATATCTTTTGCTATCTTTCCCCACTATTTTAGCATCTTATGGCCAATACTTCACATACACATTCTCCCCTTGATTTTAGGTACATATCTAGCCCAGGTCGCGGTCATCACCTCGATCATGGCTCATTCGTCCAGCATGGACCATCTCATCATGGTCGAGGTCTCCAAGTTCACCCAAATGCCTTGCGTTCATGGTCAATTTGCACCCAAGCTCTTGGGGACCGTGATCAATATGGGACCGCGACCAACTTGAAGATGCAACCTCGATTTCTCCAAAGCAAGGTGCATCTTGACCTCAACCGCTATCCTATAGAAAGTCACAGCAACCAGGCCAAGATCGAGAAAGTGGCCAACTAGAACACAACCGAGGGGGGTTGCTAAACCGACCTCGACCGCGACCCTCACCCAAAGAGGTAGCCCTGCGATCGAGGCAGGGGTTCAACTAACCTCGACTGAGGAAAGAATATAAGTAAGACCTCGACTGCGGTCAAGCTTTATCCAAGACCAGACCTCGACCATGGTCGGGGGGGTTAAGTTAGTGGAGTGTGACTATAAATAGGCTACCCACCCATCTTGTCAAAGGATCAGATCATAGATCAGATCTGATAGTACCATGAAGTGTTGCCACTTTCCAGACTCATCTCCATTCATCCATCCAATCGGTCTTGGACATCCAAAGGTGGAAGCTGACGAGAGAGAAGACTGAAGGCTCCATCTTCTTCTAGTGAAGAAGATTGTCCATGCCATTGACCCTCTAGATCTAGATCTAAAGAAGTATTGATTTGTATCACATTCTTCTCTCCCTACCTAGATCTATCACTTCCATTTCATTATACTTCCCAAATCACTACGTGGAGCTTGATGTATCTATCTTCTTGTAACACTATTATGCTTCCCATAAACATGTATGGCTAAACATCTTAACTTGGGTTGGGAGTAGCCACTAAGGCTCTCCCAACATGTATATTGTCACTCCATTTTGAATATACATATACTCTTGTAAATATTTTCTCCATGCACCAACTTTAATGCTTCACTTGTATGCTTAGCTACCATCTTGTGATGTTTGATTGTTGATATCTTGAGAGAGTAATATTGCTTTTATCGTGTGTTATGGAGTAGTATGAATGCATGAGAATGTTGGAATGCTAAAGCTTGAGATCATATGTTTTGTTATGTGGTTTTTGTATAGTCATCTTGAGAGAGAGGTGACCCCTAGACTTAGATCTATCCTTATCTCGAGAGAGAAGGGAATAGACACCATGTATGATTGCTTGTAATCATGATAGGAGTATACGAGAGGGAGAGATGATGTTGCATGTTGGTGAGAAGTCTTAGTAGGCGAAACCCAATCCAAGTTTTTCCCAATATCTTTGTTTCCATATTATTTTGTTACACTTTGTTCTTCTTTTCTTTGGTTATTTGTTTTACTTTGGTTTGAGTACGATCATTTCCTTGGGAACACCCTTTTTTAAACTACCTCTTTATCTGGAGTATATGAGTGTGACACCTTTTATGCTTAACACCTTCCAACCTTGTCCCTGTAGTTCGACCCCGATTACTACATCAGACCCCGTATAGTAGTTGTGGGGGCTTAAGTGTCTGGTTTATTTCTTAAAAGTATGACTACTCTAAATCTTCTCCCTTTTTGGGAGTGTGATTTAGGCCGGTCACTATCCTAGGGTATACAATGAATGAATTGACAGGGATTAATCAAGCCAATTGCATGCATAAAATCCCCATGATACAAGAGTACAAACCATTTGGGACGCTCAACGGGAAGTTAATCAAACATGAAGGAGGTTGTTAAACTCTTGATAGCTAGAATCATCTACCCCATATCTAACTCCCCTTAGGTCAGTCAGTTCCAAGTGGTCCCCAAGAAAGGGGGAAAATTTTATTATAAAAATGAAAAGAATCATCTCATCCCCACCCATACTATTACGGGATGGAGGATGTGTATCGACCATAAGAAACTAAACAAGGACATTAGGAAAGATCACTTCCCTCTTCCCTTCCCTGATCAAGTACTAGAGCACCTTTTCCATCAATAATACTTCTTCTATCTCGATGGTTACACATGTTTCTATCAGATTCCCATTCATCCTTAAGATTAGGAGAAGATGACCTTCATTTGCCTATTTGGCACTTATGCATTCAGGAGAATGCCCTTCGGTTTGAGTAATGCCCCAACCACCATTCAACGATGTATATCTATTATTTTCACTGGTTGACTAAAATTGTTATGAAGGTGTCTATGGATGGCTTCTCCTTTTATGAAGACTATTTTGACTCTTTCCTTAGACATCCATCCCTTATTCTGGAGAAGTGTGAAGAAGAATACTTGATTTCAAATTGGGAAAAATGTCACTTTATGGTTATGTAAGGAATTCTTTTGGGACATAGAGTTAGAAACTGAGTCATAGAGGTGGATAGAGCCAAGATTGATCTGATCGCCAAACTCCCCCTCCCACTTTTTTCATGAAAATCCATGCCTTCCTTGGGCATGTTGGATTCTATTGGTGGTTTGTTCGTGATTTTTCAAAAATTGCCAAGCCTCTCACCAGTCTCCTCCAGAAGGAATTTCCATTTACATTTGACAAAGCATGCATGACCAGTTTCCTTTCCCTTAAGGATTTTCTTTTCTGTTCCCCCATCAATCGTGTGCCTGATTGGTGTTTGCCTTTTGATTTAATGTGTAATTCTAGTAATTTTTTTTCTAGTGCTATTCTTGGACATCGTGTTTACAAGAAACACCATGCCATTTACAATACATCCAAAACATCGAATGATGCCCATCGGAACTACACTGCTACTGAGAAGGAAATGTTAGCCACTGTCTATGCCTTTAATAAGTTCCTCTCTTACCTTGTTGGGTCCAAAGTTATCGTTTACATGGACCACGCCGCCATTAGGTACCTAATGACCAAAAAGGATGCCAAACAACATCTCATTCGTTGGATCCTTTTACTTCAAGAATTTTATTTAGAAATCCTTGACAAGAAAGGATTTGAAAATGTTGTTTTTGACCATCTTATCCACTTAAGCATGAATGAGGATGATGTATCCCCCTCAATGATTATCTACCAGATGATAAATTGCTTAAGGCTGAATTCTAACACCCATGGTTGGCATATTATGTCAATTATCTTGTTGTAGGCTTCCTACATTGGGATTATAAGGGACATACCAAAGCAGAAACTTTACATGATGTCAAGCACTATTATTTGGATGATCCTTATCTCTTTGTACTATGTGTAGATGGTATTTATAGAAGGTGTGTTATTGAGGAAGAGGCTCATGAAATGCCTGAGAAATGTCACTCTGGCTCCATTGGAGGGCACATGAGTTCTCAAAAAACTTCCTAAAAAGTTCTCCAATATGATTTCTTTTAGCCCACCTTATTTTGAGATTCATATGATTTTTTATTAATCTATGATCAATGATAGAGGTATGGGAACATCTCTAAGAGAGACCAAATGCCCATGACTTCTTGGCAAGAGATAGAGATCTTTGATGTCTGAGGCGTGAACCATACGGGACCCTTTCCTTACTATGGGTACCAATATATCATAGTGGTTGAGGATGCTACTACATATAAGACATTTTTCGTTGGTAGTTATTTCAAGAAAAGTTGAAAGTGTTATCTTTAGCATGGGTTCCATAAAAAAAATCATGGTTTGTCCAGCTGAGCAAACACGGGTTGCACTTTTTTGTCATTAGTTGCTTCTCAGAGCAACCGACACTATTTATCACACGTAAAAATAGAATTTTATGCAAAATATTTTGAGCATTTTGTTTGCCTCCAAAAACCCTACATCGTTGGTTGTTTATTAAATATCCAACGAGATAAAGAGGTGCACATACCATTTGTCCCAAGAAAAGAAATTGGAATTTTTTATTGGTTGTATCTATAGTGAAGGATGAGAAAGTTGTCCACGTCATGTGTCCCATGAAAATTTTACCACCCCTAATGTGTTTTTCTCATCGGTTGACTTAAATGTAATTGACAGTGTAGGTATCGGTAGATTGATTCTGGGATACAATGTTAGGCATTGGTTTATTGTACCAAATTGACATGAAAAATGTCCCTTTTCTTGTAGTTTTGGTAATGCAACCAACGATAACACTCTTACATCATCGGTATCGTGAAAAATCAACTCCTAATGTATATGTTAATTAAGCCTGACACCCTTTTCCCTCTTTCACTCCCTGTGTTCCTACTGTCTGATTGCCCTCTCGCAATAGTAGATGATCGTCGTTGTTGCTCCTCCTTCAAGCTTTGCGACTGCTTTCCTCCTTTGAGCTCTACTAATTGATCCTCCATTTCCAGCCTCACTGATGATTCTCATTGCTACTTCTCTAGTGTCGACGAGTTCTGCCACTTCTCCGCTGGCCACCTCTTCCTCACCTCCTCTTCCATAGTCATTGTTGTTTTTGCAGCTACTGTCGTTGTTGTTACTGTAGCTTCTCACTCCTTCATTGACCTTGACTTCATTATGACCACCTCCTCCTCGCCGCCTTTGTCGCTACTGCCACTACAACCCTAGTGCTCCAAATCAATTTCGACACCAATCTTCTGCTCTAAATCCATGCTGACACCAATGCTGACTCCTCACCAGTGTGAGGTATGTTAGTTGCATCTTGCCCATGCCCTTCATTTTTTTGCAGTGAAATCATGTTCTACTACTCCAAATTGGATTGTTGATCATGCTCAATAT
The DNA here is from genome assembly GCA_963693085.1 of Alisma plantago-aquatica. NCBI lineage: Eukaryota > Viridiplantae > Streptophyta > Magnoliopsida > Alismatales > Alismataceae > Alisma > Alisma plantago-aquatica. Next base: position 1,624,316,810 of record OY856409.1, on the reverse strand, counting down.
GTGATAGCTTGATGATGATAAAATATAATGATATCTCAATATATTAGTGATATTAGAATGATAATGAAGTTGGAGTAGGGTTTCTAGATCCTATGAACCATATCCCATTTTTTGTTATTGAATTATGTTTTACAATAACCACATCGATGCATGAATGTGATGATTTACAATAACTATTTCATTGGCATAAATGTGATGATTGTATAAAATTGTTGGCTCCATAGTCATTGTTTAAATAATATGTAATCCCTAAGAAATAATTTGGGTGCTCATAGTTTGATATATGTTTTGAATTGATTATTTGTTTTGTATAAATAAAATATGTTAGCCCAAATATATAGTCCCTAATTTGTGAATTATAATATGTCAACCAAGATTTCTAAACCCTAATATGTAAACACTAATATATAAATGTAATCTATACACCCTAAATTCTAAACCCTAATTCCTAAACCATATTGTTGGCCTAGAAACCATCCATGATTTTCTCATTAGGATTAAACCTTGGATAATCCCCGATTTGGGATTTTTTAAGTACTTCATCTAATCTCACTTAGGATGTAAGTTTATAATGTGTTTTTGATTTCAATAAATTTTGAAATAATTTTCCCTTTTTTTCTCTGGGTACATATGTAGGTGGGTGTTTTCCCACTACATTGGTGTACTCGGAGAACTGTGGGGAAGTACTGCTAAAATTTATGAAATTGAACACGCATTATACACTTACTAGTGAGATGAAGTGCTCAAGAATGGGATAAGTGGTACACATTCATGAATGTGAATGCTACTAGATGATTAGCGATCAATTCAAACATATTTTTTCCTAAAATTAAATTACTAGCTAGAACTTGGTAGCTACTCGTCTCCCATCTAATCACCAAAATGGACCGATCATGGATGTGTAAACCAATTCACTACACTCTGAAGTATATTAATGGTCTCAATGAGTTTGTAAGATTCACACAGAAACATATAAAACTACCTGGAGATAGGTTCTATTGCCCCTATAGGAATTGTGGTAATGACTTGAAAGTTGACATTGTTGAAACGATCAAAGATCATGTCATGTGCAATGGGATTATACATGCCTATAGCTATAAGAATGGTCCTAACATGGGGAGATAACTAGTATGAGATCAGAATATGTTGGAAGTGGTAGTTGTTTCAAAGAAGAAATGGCTGACGATGTTGATGTGAATGAACCAATTTCAACAAACATGGTTGATGCGATGCTAGATAGTTGCAGGGTAAATGTTACAGACCCACCTCCCTTATTTAGAAACTTTGTGCACGATGTTGATGAACCGCTATGATCAAGTTGTGCTAAGTTTATAAAGTTGGGTGTAGTGCTCAGATTGTATTTTCTGAAGGCTAACAATAGATGGAGCGACAAAAGCTTCACTTCATTATTGTATTTGTAGAAACAAATTCTCCCTGAAGGCAACACGCTTCCAATCTCAACATACGAAATGAAAAAGATGTTGTGCCCAATGGGAATGGAGGCTATGAAGATACATGCATGCTCAAATGAATGTGTGCTGTTTTAAAATGACTATATATATCTGAAAGAATGTCCGAAATGTGGGTTATCTAGGTACAAAAACACGGCATCGGGTAAGACCAAAATTGAGTCTCCTTCCAAGGTGATGTGGTATCTTCTTATCATATCCTATTTTCAATGCTTGTTTTCTCATACTATAAATGAACAAAATTTATCTTAGCATGCAAAGGGTAAATAAAAACAACAATGGTATGCTACAACATGCATCTAATTCCCCACAGTGGAAGAAGATTGATTCAAAGAAGCTAGTAATTTAAGACTTGGACTTTAACTGACGGGATGAATCCACATGGAACATTTAGCAACCAGCATAAGTAGCCCACTCCTTAACTCATGGCAGGCTAATGAGTCTCATGGTACTACACGTAGGTAGCCCAATTTCTAACTCTCAGTAACCTAGACCTTGCTCTAAGATTACCCCTTTTTTTCTTAGCCTTTTCAAAGCAATAGAGGTGGACCCAGATCTATTCAGTTATATACACACATTTATTGTGATAATCATAGTCACTTTATAGTTGCATGAAATAAATAAACATCCAACAATTATTTTCAAGCAACCGATTAAAACTTCGGGAATCGCCGTGAAACTAGAGTGATTATTCATAAGCGTAACCACATACCTGATTTGATGAGTCATGCAGATTATTCAACATATACTTCATGTATATAAAATCAAGCCAATCAACAGATCCAAGCAAGTAATTCAATCATCACATAATTCCTGAAAAGAATATGTACTCTATTTATTACACACTTTATCAAGAATCTACTTTATTGACTTGGATTCACTTTCTAGGGTTTCTAATCTACATTAAGGTTTCATTAATATTCATTAGGGTCTCTTAGTTCAATTTCTCAAACTTTATCCCTTTTAGGTTAACAAACCGTAAAATACTCTTTTCCATTTATATGAACCTCAATTGCTCAACTATCCATTTTAATAGTCTTTTATACCCAAATTGACTTAGGATCATCATATCCATATTTATTCATGGATTTGAACAATTAAACAAATTAAAAGATATATTCTCCTAAATTAGGGTTTTTAAGCTCATTGATGCATAATCATGCACGAAACCCTAAATTAAGCCAATTATATAAAAGATCATCTTTTTAGATCCTATTTTCACTTTTATTAACAACAGGTTAATATCAGCTTGAATTATCCTAATAACTTCATTAAGTCCATCTATCATCAAATCTAAGGGTTTTTCCTTAATTAAATCATTAAAGATGATAACTTTATGCCCTTTTCAAATTCAAGCACATTTACGCACATAAACTCTAAATTAGACTAATCATGTGCACAGTTCTTCCTTTTTTGAACATAATGTACCTTTTTACATTTAACAGGTTAACATCAACTCTACTGATCCATTAAACCCTATTAAACACTTTATTCATTTCAAAATAGGACTTCTTAATCTTTAATTCATTAAAGATGATGATTTACACTACATTTCGAACTTTGATCAGATTCAGGATATAACACTATTTTTAATGGGTTCCTTGCATTTTTCTGATCAAAATACATATATAATTTGTCTTGATCGGAGTTACGAATAGCAAGATATGATTTTTGCAATAAATCACTTACCACAACCAATGAGAGGGCGCCACGTCGCCTTTATCTTCATGCAACATTGCTTTCTTTGGAAACATTTCGAATTGACCTTCTTGCCCTCGGTTAAGTCATATCTGCTACATCCCGTGGAGGGGCAAGATGGTCCAACGACCAGGTCGTCTCCTTCCTTGCGCAACCCTGCGCTGCCCGCCGCCCAGGTTGGTCTGCGGGGGGGGGTATCCCCTCTACTCTCAGTCTGAGGGTGGCCGGAGATGGCCGTCCTTCCTTGATGCACCATGGGCACACACATGGTAACCCCAGGTCATGGCCAATATGGTCGTTTACCAACAAGATCATCCCTTGGTCGCTGAGCACCTGCTGCCGATCTGCAACACACATGCACGTGCCCCCTCTCCTCCAGGGACCGGCAACCATCCAGGATGATGCCCACACATGCGACGCCCTTTCCCGCGCTCAGATCGCTCCTCGTCTCATGCCCATGATGGCAGACCCATGTGGGCCAGACCTCTACATCGCGGCCTACTTGCAGCCACCTTGCTATCGTTGTATCGGGGTGAAGGCAAAGGGTTGAGCGTCGAGCATTACTCTGGTGGTGTGGGAGTATCGTGCTTCCACCAAGACTGCTCCATGTTCCCTGGTTGCTCCAGGATCTTTCTATCTTCTCCTAGTTAGGATTTTAATGAAGAAGATGAAGAGGAAGAAGAAGAAGAGAGGGATGGCTGTGTGGAACTTCCTTCCAACACGACCCAGAACTCTACCCCTTATATAGGGGAGGTATCCACGCCCCCAGGATGTTCATACAAGGGGAAACAAACTCCTTTCCTAATAAGAAGCAATTTCCTTTTAAAAAAGAAGTAAACTTCTCTCTCTTCAACATCCTTTTAATATACCTTTTTCTATAAATATTAGGATTTCGAAAATCCTTTCTCTTATCATCATTGTTCTTGCATTTTAATCCATTAACCACGAAATCCTATTTTCCTTTATAGAAAATATCATCCTTTTAAACAATACCACATAATTCATTAATAATGCAACACATTATCCTCTTATTTTGCCTTTTTAGTATTTTCTCTTTCTTTCCTCTTTATTGGGACTCCTTGGATCCCAAGACATTCCATTATTTCGAAATTCTTTTTTATTAGATACTTATTATCCTTCTAGATGCATCATTATGCATTATTTCACATTATCTTGTTTATTTCTCATTTAAATATCTCTTTTTGAGGATTTCTTTTTATTTCTCTTTTATTTTCCTCATTAGCATTCCTTTTAATATTACCAACCTCATGGATACGAAATTTCCCCAAGAAATCTCATTTATGCCTCTTTCCACTCATTTTCCACATTTTATCATTATTTTCAATTTATTTCTTAATAAAGAAATACTTAATTAATCTTTTCTTTTCTTATTGCTTTCTTTTTGCAACCTTGGACTCCTTGGTGCCCAAGGAACCCAAGAGGCATGGAATCCTCTTTGGATTTTCCTTCTAGAGGTTTCTACCTATTTCTTTTCTTAAAAATTCAATTATCCATTTACTAATTGAATTTCCTTGTTATTTGGGCCCAATAGCCAATAAATCCCACAACACAAACATCAAGACTATTGTACATGAAATCCATTTATTTGAAGCAAATTATATCATTATTTTAATATAAAAAAATTTATTTCTCACCAAACGAACCCAAAAATTGGGGTTGTAACATCCTTCCCCTCTTATAGGAATTTTGTCCTCAAAATTTTATCAAGCAAACAAACAATTCAGGATAAGACTTTTCCATGTCCATCATTGGCCCCTATGTGGCTTTACCGTACTCATGATGCTTCCACAGAACCTTTATCATCACATATCCTTTTCTCTGAGTTCTTTCATCCCGGCGTCTATAAACTACACAGGTGACTCAGGCCATGTCAGCCTCCCTTGGGGCTCACTAGGTTCATTGCTCAGCACATGGTCGGGTACCTCACATAGTGCTCTAAATTGGACACATGGAACTCATCACACATTACTTTATCCTGAGAGGTAAGGTCAAACTTAACCTTCTCCACCAAACCATGTCAAAAGAACCCAAGCATCATGGACTCAGCTCTCTTAGTTATAACTTAGAGGGGTCGGATTTTCATGTCACCTATTCTCCCACAGTGGACTACATGTCAGTCTACCTTGCATCTGCTCATGACTCTCATCATCTCTAGGCTCCTTTCAGCCATTACACGATCAAAGCGACTTCATCTACATGAACTGTGGTCCTTTTCTAACCATCATGTGGTCCTTTCACCAACATCACCTTACTAAAGTGGTGACTGACACAACCTCTCTTAAAGAGCTTCTTATAAAACCCGATATTGGCTATGGTGGTCATTGTCACATCTTTCATAGGATAATAACAGTCTCTAGATATCACCTTGAATGAGCACACATGCTCTCGTCAGACCCCTTTAGTCTGGATTATACTAGCCATTAGTTAGGGCTGATAAACTGTACTATCATCAAGTTCTTCATGTATCTACTTTCACCTTATGGAAGTGAACCGTTAAGTCATGAACTTTTGAACTCGCATCATGGTGTAGTTGAACCATCTCTCTCATATGTAGTCCAACTCGATCTGTCCCTTGACAGTCTCTTTCTTCCTTATGTCATCTAGGTAAGGCGATCTACCATAACCCATATTGCATCTCGACCTTCCTTGGTCTAGGGGGGACCTATCACAACATCCATAGTGATGAACTCCCATTCCCTCTCATGGACTCTTTTGTCCTCTCTATCGATACATTGGGTTATTGGGGTTCGTCCTTTACCTCCTGGCTTGCATGGCCATAAACTACATGCAACTTTATCTTAAGCATCCAAAGTGCTATTTCCATTTACCATGGTGTATGGTGATCTCCAATCATGATTTCCTATATGTCATGATTCTTCAAGATCGATTCCTCCAAAACCCTAAACCACTCTAGTCGGGGTTTCATCACCTTCTTTTCCAAAGAAGTGCATCTGAGGTTCTACCACCATCCTTTCATTGCATCAAGGACTAGACTGGCTAAACAAACAACTCTTAACTTTTCAACGAATCTTGTTACATCTGAGTGTTATCCAAACACCTCTCCTTTTCAAACTTAGGGTCAGCCAAACAACCTCCCCTTTTCAAACTTAGGGTTAGCCAAACAACCTCTTCTAGCTTCTAGTCAAACAAGTCAGATGTATCTCAACCATAGCATCCATTACTACTTTACATCCTTAGGTATTAGGTAACGTTGAAGACATACACTTCCATGTATTTCACTTATCATCTCACCTCAAACTCTATGTCTATCTTCATTAAGAACACTCTCTGATTTCATCATCCTGGTGATCAAACTCAACCTGGTATAACTTGTAAGTTCTACATAGCTCATGATAAAAACTTCCTCATAAGGTGACTACCTCATTCCTCTTAGTATTTGCAAACCATCCATGTATCATTCACTTTACCATGGTAGGTTATCTTCTCTATCCCCATTTCTCATGGCAACGTTCCAACCTACATCATCTCTTATCCTTGGTGTGTGGCATGCGTAATATCCTATCTCTCACTCTCATAACAAGAGGAAATAAGCATTTGGCTGCAGTCCAAATACAGAGTTCTTCCTATTCCAAGAGTAGAGATGGTACATCCCACCTTGCCAATACACCTTTAAATCTAAGTTGCAACGTGCCACATATGTCTCTACATCACAGAAATCATGATATCAAACTGGTCTTGAACCTACTGAGGTTTATATCCTAGGTCATCTCCTCTAGGTCTATAGGGTACCAACTCTTTTTGGGGTCACCCCTCTTCCCTCATACATCAAGGGAGTGCCCTACTCATCTACCCTTTAGGTCCCATGAGTTCATGAAGGTGATCAATCTCCTAACTCATGGCCCTCAGACAATGATAGTTGTTACCTCCCGACCCTATGGTCATGTGCAACTGGGGAATTAGGCAACTCCTACTTTCATCGGTCTTATCCCTACCTGACCCTAGGATAGACTTAGGATTCTCCATTATAGTACATGTTCACTTAGAACCTTACCCAAGTCTTCATCATCTCTCTTTCTGCATTCATGGGCTGGCTTACATCCCTTCATAGGGACAATGGAAACCTGCCTACCTTGGTCAAGCCCCATACTGGTTACCACCATGGTAACACATTCATATGCAATTAGAGATGGATATCTATGGGTCTACATGTTCATTCTCATACCATGTACTTTTCACTTAGCTTCTCAAGATCCTGTGAGATCTCTTCAGGTTACCTTAAACCAACAAAACTGATATACACCCTACCATAGGGGTCCCTCTCCCAGGATGGGAGGAAAACTTTCTCTTGACAACAAGGTCGCAAAAGCTCTTAGGTCTAGGGTTTACATCCACATGAGCCTACTTATCCCTAGTACGCTATTAAGGCGCAAGCAGATCACCTACTGTACCATGCTAGGTCATACTTATCCTCTTTCCTCGATGTTGGATCAAGATCATACTTTTATTTATCATCAACCTAGTTGTGAGGGGTTCATCAAACATACCTCAAACTTAAGGGGCTTCCATTTTCATTTATACATGAGGCGCACCATGCTCGAAACTATGGCAACTTAATTCTCATCATGAGCATTAGGTATACCACTTCCCCTCTTAAGTCAGGAACCCTAGGTTCACTTTTAGGTGTCCAACTGCATGCTCTGTCTCTTAAATATGAACCGAGCATGCAAAAGGCATGACATGCATTCCTTGTCATCCTTCAACTCGAGCAACACTTAGAGTTGGGTCCTTCTTAAGGACAACCATCAAGGTACAAGGCCTCATAACCCGTTACTAAACCTTTCTAGGTCTAAGGAACTCTTCTTCCTACCTCAGAAGGTAAACACCTATACCGTAGGCACATAGGTACCAAAATCTTCATCTTCTCTCTCTAGGGTTTGGTCCCTCTAAAGGCAACCAAGATATCATCAACTTCTAGGGATCGATCATGAGGCAACCACTATCATCCATTGTTCCTCATATCTCAGGGTTTTAGGCTTCCAACCTTCTTGTTGGGTTTCCTGCTCTCTCTAGAGCTAACCCTACATCCAACCTCACCATTTGAGGTTCTCTCTTCATGAAGGATCAACCTCAAAAGCATGCCCTACCTGGGTGAAGCCTAGGTTCGAACTTATGTTTGCTCAAGATCATCCATAACCCTTTGTGCTCCATCATGATTCCTTATCCAGGGTTTCATCCTACTGTCAGCACTATGACGTACCCTAGGTGCCAGCTATACCCTACTTGCACAAGCTCATAGGGTTTCTAAGGTCCTTCACTAACATCATCATCTAAGGAGCTATTCTTTACCCTAACATGCACGACCCTTCCCAGGGTTGGGTTGCCAAAGGTGCTAGGTCACCCATGGATCATATGGCATCCCAAAGGCATGTCCTTTCAAACACCTGGTCCAGCTCATCTCTCTCTAACCTTCACTTAGGGTTAGGGTTAGCCTCATCCTCAAAGGATGTGCCAGGTCTCTACTTGCAATGGAGATCTCTATCTCCAAGACTAACTTATCCTCCTGACAAGAAGGTCTAGTCTCAGGTCTCTTCTGAGGACATGACAACTTATGTCATACGACCTAAGCATGTATCTATTCTTTAGATTGCGCTTAATCTATTAAGCTTATGTCCATGACATCTTATTTACATGCTTTTCATTAATTTGATGGAGGATCCCTTAATCCTTATCAACCTTACCCATACCTCAAGAGGGTGAGGAGAAGAGAGGAAAACCCTAATCCTTAAGGTCCTTATCAGAATTTGAGTTGAGAAGGGATGAACAAGATGAGAGAGTCCTAAAGGTATCTTATTTCGAATCATACCCTAAGACTTTGGCCAGGCAGTCACACGGATCCAGGAGTCCTCGTATTTCGACTAGCGGTGCGGAGGAAAATATTGCCAGCCCCCGGTCGTGATCCTTTTCTAGAAACCTCCGTCTTTCGGATAATCCTCTAATAACTCCCTTGGGTTCTATGGAGTTTGTAAAATTTAATAATTATTAATGGTTAAATGAGGAACCTACGCTCTGATACCAAATGTTACGACCCCACCTCCCGATAACCCCCAATTAAGGGAGACCGAGAGGTCGAAGCCGCACCCATAACTTCTGGATCAAAGGTTCGACAATTAACCAAGAATAATTATCAAATTTTAACATACTATACTGAAAAGTTGTAAGAAAATAAAATTTTTTGCATACCTTTTTTAAAACTTGGATCTCTAAACTTCTAACCGCTTAAGGATTCTACTCTAACTAATCCTCCTTGTATTTTACTTCATGTATTTCACAGTATGATGATTTACTATTTGTCCTTTTGGCTTGTACCTAAAACGCCGACAAATAAAACGTCGGTCAGCCGAAGCTGGTATGTGGGGGAAACAATAATTATGTAAATACGTTGACAATGTAATCATTCAGTTAATCATTTAACAACCCAGATTACATTTTAGATATGACTCTGTGATCCAAGAGTACCCTATCCTCTATGTTGTCTCCATTAAACCCCTCATGATCCACCTATAAGTGAACCAATCTCTAGGGTTGAGTCACATGGCACTACTCGTAAGTAGCCCACTCCTTAACTCATGGCAGGCTAATGAGTCTCATGGCACTACACGTTGGTAGCCCAGTTTCTAACTCTCGGTAACCTAGACCTTGCTCTAGGATTACCCCTTTTTTTCTTAGCCTTTTCAAAGCAATATAGGTGGACCCGGATCTATTCAGTTATATACACACATTTATAGTGATAATCATAGTCACTTTATAGTTGCAGGAAATAAATAAACATCCAACAATTATTTTCAAGCAACCGATTAAAACTTCGGGAATCGCCGTGAAACTAGAGCGATTATTCATAAGCGTAACCACATACCTGATTTGATGAGTCATGCAGATTATTCAACATATAATTCATGTATATACAATCAAGCCAATCAATAGATCCAAGCCAGTAATTCAATCATCCCATAATTCCTGAAAAGAATATGTACTCTATTTATTACACACTTTATCAAGAATCTACTTTATTGACTTGGATTCACTTTCTAGGGTTTCTAATATGCATTAAGGTTTCATTAATATTCATTAGGGTCTCTTAGATCAACTTCTCAAACTTTATCCCTTTTAGGTTAACAAACCGTAAAATACTCTTTTCCATTTATATGAACCTTAATTGCTCAACTATCCATTTTAATAGTATTTTATACCCAAATTGACTTAGGATCATCATATCCATATTTATTCATGGATTTGAACAATTAAACCAATTAAAAGATATATTCTCCTAAATTAGGGTTTTTAAGCTCATTGATGCATAATCATGCACGAAACCCTAAATTAAGCCAATTATATAAAAAGATCATCTTTTTAGATTATATTTTCACTTTTATTAATAGGTTAATATCAGCTTGAATTATCCTAATAACGTCATTAAATCCATCTATCATCAAATCTAAGGGTTTTTCCTTAATTAAATCATTAAAGATGATAACTTTATGCCCTTTTCAAATTCAAGCACATTTACGCACATAAACTCTAAATTAGATTAATCATGTGCAAAGTTCTTCCTTTTTTGAGCATAATGTACCTTTTTACATTTAATAGGTTAACATCAACTCTATTGATCCATTAAACCCTATTAAACACTTTATTCATTTCAAAATAGGATTTCTTAATCTTTAATTCATTAAAGATGATGATTTACACTACATTTCGAACTATGATCAGATTCAGGATATAACACTATTTTTAATGGGCTCCTTGCATTTTTCTGATCAAAATACCTATATAATTTGTCTTGATCGGAGTTACGAATAGCAAGATATGATTTTTGCAATAAATCACTTACCACAGCCAATGAGAGGGCGCCACGTCGCCTTTATCTTCATGCAACATTGCTTTCTTTGGAAACATTTCGAATTGACCTTCTTGCCCTCAGTTAATTTGTATCTGCTACCGCCCACGGAGGGGCAAGACGGTCCAACGACCAGGTCGTCTCCTTCCTTGCGCAACCCTGCACTGCCCGCCGCCCAGGTTGGTCTGCGGGGGGGGGGGGGGTTATCCCCTCTACTCTCGATCTGAGGGTAGCCGGAGATGGCCGTACTTCCTTGCTGCACCATGGGCGCACGCATGGTGCCCCCAGGTCAAAGCCAATATGGTCGTTTACCAACAAGATCATCCCTTGGTCGCTACTGCACCTGCTGCCGATCTGTAGCACACATGCACGTGCCCCCTCTCCTCCAGGGACCGACAACCATCCAGGATGATGCCCACACCTGCGACGCCCTTTCCCGCACTCAGATCGCTCCTCGTCTCGTGCCCATGATGGCGGACCCATGTGGGCCAGACCTCTACTTCGCGGCCTGCTTGCAGCCACCTTGCTACCGTTGTGTCGGGGTGAAGGAAAAGGGTTGAGCGTCGAGCATTACTCCGGCGGTATGGGAGTATCATGCTTCCACCAAGACTGCTCCATGTTCCCTGGTTGCTCCAGGATCTTTCTATCTTCTCCTAGTTAGGGTTTTAACAAAGAAGATGAAGAGGAAGAAGGAGAAGAGAGGGATGGTTGTGTGGAACTTCCTTCCAACACGACCCAGAACTCTACCCCTTATATAGGGGAGGTATCCACGCCCCCAGGACGTTCGTACAAGGGGAAACAAGCTCCTTTCCTAATAGGAAGCAATATCCTTTTAAAAAAGAAGTAAACTTCTCTCTCTTCAACATCCTTTTAATATACCTTTTTCTATAAATATTAGGATTTCGAAAATCCTTTCTCTTATCATCATTGTTCTTGCATTTTAATCCATTAACCATGAAATCCTATTTTCCTTTATAGAAAATATCATCCTTTTAAACAATACCACATAATTCATTAATAATGTAACACATTATCCTCTTATTTTGCCTTTTTAGTATTTTATATTTCTTTCCTCTTTATTGGGACTCCTTGGATCCCAAGACATTCCATTATTTCGAAATTCTTTTTTTATTGGATACTTATTATCCTTCTAGATGCATCATTATGCATTATTTCACATTATCTTGTTTATTTCTGATTTAAATATCTCTTTTTGAGGATTTCTTTTTATTTCTCTTTTATTTTCCTCATTGGCATTCCTTTTAATATTAGCAACCTCATGGATACGAAATTTCCCCAAGAAATCTCATTTATGCCTCTTTCCACTCATTTTCCACATTTTATCATTATTTTCAATTTATTTCTTAATAAAGAAATACTTAATTAATCTTTTCTTTTCTTATTGCTTTCATTTTGCAACCTTGGACTCCTTGGTACCCAAGTAACCCAAGAGGCACGAAATCCTCTTTGGATTTTCCTTCTAGAGGTTTCTACCTATTTCTTTTCTTAAAAATTCAATTATCCATTTACTAATTGAATTTCCTTATTATTTGGGCCCAATAGCCAATAAATCCCACAACACAAACATCAAGACTATTGTAAATGAAATCCATTTATTTGAAGCAAATTATATCATTAATTTAATATAAGAAATTTTATTTCTCACGAAACGAACCCAAAATTTGGGGTTGTAACAATATCAGGCCCCAAACAACCTGGAAAGGATATTGTTGTTTGAAAAACCACTAGAGGGGGGGGGGGTGAATAGGGTTTTATGGAGATTTTAAAAATAATTTAACCAAAAAAAGCAACCACAAAAAGATTGGACAGGGGGACAAGGATTTAGAGTGGTTTCAACCTTAGCAAATACTAAGACAGTCAATCCACTACCTGGTTGCTTACCCAACCGGGATTTTAAAAGTACTTAAATTTTATTACCTCGCAAGGATGTTACATAAAATTATAAATACTTTCACCAAACCCTTTGGACAGTCTTCACCTTGAAGTAGTCTCACCAACCTTGAAGCAGCCTTCCTTGAAGTAACTTCAAGCTCCCCCTTGAAGTAGCCTTCCTCTTGAAGTAGCTTCCCGTTGAGACAACCTTCTTAAAGTAGTACAAAGTCCTCCTTCTCCACCGAGAAGATCAAACCCTCTCCAATCCGCAACCTCCAACCCTAGGAGTAGCAAGGAGAGTACAAGAAATAAGAAAGAACAAGAAGGGAAAATAGAAATTATAATTACCGCTTGTAGCACAAGGCTTGATTTCCTATATCAAGCATTTTGATCTCCTAACCAATGTGTATGGAATTGTAAGTGCATTGGGTAGGAGATGCTAGCCTATAGGACACGAATTTGGAGCAAAGGAAATGAGTAGCAAGTTCTAGAGTTGCTCAATTTCTCAAGAACAGATTGCCAATCGCAAGTGTGTAAGCTCAAGTATTGCACAAGTGTATTTTGGGAGTCCTAAGGCATGTCCTATTTATAGGAATGACCTATGAGTGCTTAAGGATGTTCTAGACACTTTCTAGGGGGTTCTTAGTGCTTAACTAGCCATTAGGTATGCACTAATTTCTTTAGCAACGACTAGTTAATTAATCCTGAAAAGTGCAGACATAGACAGTCTCGGTCGAGGAATTGTCGACCGAGATCCCAGTCGGTCGAAGTTTTTGTCGACCGAGGGACTGTCTAGAGCAAGTGTGTATAACGTTTGATTCCAACTCCCAACTACCTTGTCTGATGTGTCTAATGGATACTTGGGTCATTCTCGGCCGAGGAGATTTTCGACCGAGAGTATCTCAATCGAGAAGTTTGTCGACCGAGAATGACTCTGTTTCAATGTTTTAAACTATGTACTAAGTGTGTGTATCAGTGTGCAGTTGTAACACTATTGTAGGGGATGACCTATCTAACTGTTGTCATTGGCTAGGGAAGATGTAAATGCTTGATTTACATGATATCTAAGTACTTGTACATTATATACTTGTACAAGTTTTTATATTTGATTACAATCATGAATTGAAGCATTTTAAGCATATAGATCTTCCAAGTGATATGGGTGGCGCGCGAGGAGGCTAGATCTGGGACAGGGGAAGCATGTCGACCTAGTCGACTCCACACCATTCAAGAGTGATGGTTGGAGAGGAGTTGTTCCTTCTAGATCTAGGTTCTGAGCTTGCGTCGCCATTGCCGGTGAAGGGGTAGGGATGCTTCGCCCCTCCCTAACTGGCATCTTGTCTCCTCCTTCCGAGTGCCTGGCTAGCTAGGGTGATGCGACCCCCGACTGCGGTTGGACAATGCCAAGGCACTCCGGTGGAGGCTCCTCGTTGGGTGGCTGGGTTCTCCCTGATGCGCTCGGGTCGACTTTGTGGAGGTGAGATGGGTCTCCCTGTTGGGAGGCTCGAATCTGCATCCTCGGCTTATGTTGCTTCACCGTCGAGTATGTCATATTCCGTCAAGGTGCCTTCTGGCTTGGTCTCTTGAAGTCCAATCTTGAGGGATCGGTGTGGCTGGCCCTCTGTTGCTGCAAGGTAGAGCACCCTCTAGGTGTTCGACACAACAGAGGGACCTCTTCCGTCTTCTAGCTGGTGATTCACCACTGGTTGATGAGTGCATGTTTTGCTGAGGTGCTCCTGGTATTTGTTGGCTACAACCTGCTGTTGTGAAGATGTGAAGATGGAACACCTTCGAGGTGTTCATTGGAATGCCTCTGTGCAAATAGGGGCATAGGGTCCTGTCCGGGTTTCCTTATCCAGTGTTTTGGCTTCAGGCCATTTGATGACAGGAAACACCCTTGGGTGTTTGTGTTTGCTGTTGTGTACCAGCGCTTACCGATAGATCAAGGTCCAGTGTTGATGAGCAGCTATGGCATTTGGGGGTTGTCAGCTCGAAGGATCTCTCTTATTCTGGCATAGTACCACAATTTGTGGGTACCCTTATTAGATAGCTGGTGTTGTGCTATGTATGAAGGAGTGATTTGGAGCTAACTTGTTCATCCAAATCATTTTTGTTTATTCGCGTTGGCTCTTATCTCTTTTGTTTTTTGTTTCAGCTTCATGCTGACCTGTTGCTAGGAGTCTTCTTTTTGGGTTTTACCCTTTATGTTTCCTGGAGTTGGGATGCTGAGAAGGCCAGAATCTTCATGTCTAGCTACAAGCTGGTTTTCTTGTGGTTGGTCTATGTCAAGTTGCTATTTCTCTTTGTGGGTTCGCTGATTGTATGTAATAGTGGCTTGTTGTAGCCTTCTTCTCGTTGGTCTGCCTGGACCTTGCTAGATGTCTAGGTTGTTTGGTTTTCTTAGTGTTTCTTTGCCTAGAAAGTTTGTATGTCACCCTACGTGGCGATTTTGAACCTTATCAAGTTTTTTATCTCTCTGTTGATGTAATGGGGTACTTAGTGCCCAATGTTTTGGTATTAATAGTAACACGCTTTTTGACCGACCAAAAAAAGTTGTATCATCCACCTAGTTCCTGCAACACTCAAGTAGCACGTTAGATCCACAAGGATGAAATGTTTGTCATAATCAAAACAAAGGGATTTAAATGATGTCCATTTAGCCAACATTGTTTACCTTGAACCTCTAATTGATTATCTAAAGAAACTACCCAAAGAAGGTGTGATGACTTATGCTGCTTTGCGCGGGGAGATGTTTAATTTACGTGGTGTGTTGTTTTGCACATTAATGACTTTCTTGCTTATGGGAACTTGTCTGGCTATAGTGTCAAAGGAACCAAGGCATGTCCTATATGTGAGGAAAATATAGATTCTATCAGACTAAAACATGGTAGTAAGACTATATATCTTTGTTATCGAAGGTTTCTTCTAAAGGTGCATCCTTACAGAAAGTTGCGCAAAACATCCAATGAATCAACTGAGGAACGGAATGCCCCTAAACCTATGCTAAGAGTAAAGAGAATTTTAAAACATTTTGGTAAGAGACCGTGTACTACTCCATAGGTGAAATTCTTTATTCAGAAAGAGGTCGATATTTTGGGATCTTCCTTATTGGAGTTCTTTGACAGCTCAGGATTGTATCCAGTGTCATGCATGTTGAGAAAAATGTTTGGATAGCATTATTTTCTCTCTGTTGAATTACCTAGTAAGACTAAAGATGGAATCAAATGAGAATGGACCTACATGAAATGGGTACAAGGAAAGAATTAACAAAAGAAGTTACCAAAGGTCATCGCACATATCTACCTCATGTTTGTAAAACCTTGTCTCCAAAGGAGAAGAGAACTTTTTGCAAGTTCTTGCATAATGTTAAGGTACCGTAGGGATACATATCCAATATCTGTAGTATCATTGAAGGATTTGAAGCTGATAGGTCTTAAATATCATAATTGTCACACTCTAAGGCAACATATATGTCCTATGTATATTCAATATATCCTTCCTAAGCATGTAAGTTTTGCAATCACTAGACTTTACTTCTTCTTCAATACTCTATGCAGCAAAGTAATTGATTTTTAGATTCTAGGTAAGTTGCAAAAAGAAGTGGTTGTTACCCTATGTTGAGGAATATTTTCCCCTTCATTCTTTTATATCATGGTACATTTTGTGGTCCATTGGATTAGGGAAGTGAAAATGTTGGGTCTAGTTTTCTTGCACAAGATGTATCTTTTTGAGAGGTGCATGAGTGTTTTTAAAGGTGATGCTAAGAGCCTTTGTCACCATGAAGGGAGTATTATTGAGGGCTATATTACTAAGGAGGTTATGGACATGTTCAATCACTTTTTGAGTTCCAACAAAACTCCTACTAATAATGTGAATCCTAATGTTTATTCCAGCAAAGGTATATTGGGAGAATGACATATAAATATTAGTAGTGAGCAGTGGGAACAAGAACACTTGTATGTTTTACACAACATTGAAAATGTAGGTATTTATATCACCAAACACACTAACAATCTCAAGAAACGTTATCCCTGAGTCAGTTCAATGTGGCTTGCTAGAGAGCATAATCAGATATTTATTAGGTGGTTTTAAAACAAAGTATTAAATCAACTATCTCAAACACCAAATAATGTCACAACAACTATCAAATGGCTCGTGCATAAGCTAAAGACCCACATTACATCTTACAAAGGGTTTGACATAAATGTATTTTCATACTACACTAAATGCTAAGATGATAAAAGTGTCATCCAAAACAGTGGAGTCACCCTTTAGGCATCTTCATTGTATTTTTCTAGTGTCAAGGATAAGAGTCCATGTGAAGGAAAGATGTCTTATTATGATTCCATTGAAGACATATGGGAAATTGACTATGCAGAGTTTAGAGTTCCATTATTTAGGTGTAAATGGGTTAATAACAACAAAGGATATTAGTTGACGAACTCAATTTCACAATAGTGAATTTTGAGTGGACAAACAAGAAGGATGAACCCTTCATCATGGAATCACGTGCAAAACATGTATTCTATATTGAGCATCTAGCAAAAGAAAATTTGTCTATCGTTCTTCATGGGAAAAGACAGTTCACTTTAGATCCTATTGATGAAAAAGAGTACTATGACAATTATGATGACTCTAGTCTATTTTCTGTTGGCTTACCAAGTGTAAATGTTTGATCTAACACTGATAAATATACAAGTGAATATCACATAGAAGGGATATTAGTTTAAGGTATATTGTTCATATGTTATCTGGATTTTTGGCATTATATAACATATTTATTTGTGGCTATGTGATCTAACTTGTTATATGTGATTTGACCTTTTTATATGTGATCTATCTTTTTTCATATGATTACTTTTGATTTTATAGATGTATCTGACTAAGAGCACATTGATCACAAATGTGAGGATCTTGGGTGTGAGGATCCTAAGCAACCTGACCATAGTGCTAATGGTGCGGATAAATAAAAATGTAAGTGGGTTAGAGGAATACTTGTGATGTAAGATGCCGCAAATAGGCAAGGGAGGAAGGGCGTCGTTGAATTCAATGAAGTAGGAATGCCAATTACTAAAGAGTTTTTTTAGCTATTGTGGGGTCCTTGGTTGTAGTAAAATGCCTCTCCTTGTTGAGAATTGGAGATCACTGAGTATGTCCAACAAAGACCTCATATGGAGGGAGTTAAAGGTGAGATAAATGTAGTTCTATTTGTATAGTATTTTCCTATTCTTTCTTTTTAGCATCTCTAAATAGCATTGAATGTTGAAACTTTTTGGAGTCAGTATGAGATTGATGAAAAGTTGCATCACAAGTCTATTATGCATCTTGTTGGGAGAAGAAATAGAGATTGATAGAGAATCCTCAGAAGAGACTATGTCTTTGGAGACGAAGGATCAGGACACCTGTCTTAAATGGAACTATGTTGACTGAAATGAATGGAAGGAGTTTGTTGAGCGGAGAAAAACATATGCATTGAAGGTATTGAATTAATTACATTTTTATGATATCTTATGGTTACTTAATAATATTTATTTATTGAGTTAATAAATCCCTTCTCAATGCTCAAAATGATAGGTGTTACAAAAATGTGCACAACTACCAGTTGGATTCAGGTGGTTATATTAAACACCGCCTGATGAGACAGTGAGAATGATAACAACAATGAGAGCAAGAGTGAGAGCAAGAGCAAGGAAAAGAATAAGGGCAACAGAAAAGGCAAGATCAAGGGACTTCTACTTCAAATCCTTCTACTACCTAGTTTTCTAGTGATTCTAGATGGATGTCTTGCTATATTGAGTGAATAGATATGAGCAAAAACAAAGATGAAGAAATCCTTGTCCAAGCAACACATGAGGTGGATTAAAAAATGGTAACTTTTTTGGTCTCGTAATAATGTCCATTTCTATTTTGATTGGATTGTTAAATTTGATTGATTAGTCAATTTTTGATGATAATTAGTTGGAGATAGCTGCCCAAGAAAAGGAGGGTAAGTTTACCCCTCAGGACACACATGATGAATTGACAGTTGCTCTAGGGACTGAAGAGCATCCTGAATGTGTTAATGGCACTGATGTTGGGTATGGGATAAAATCTTTTTTTGTTGCATCCCAATAAAAGTACAAACAAGACAAGAAAGGGGAATTGGACCACGAGTACGTGTAGATGTTGATAGTTGCAACCTTAGAGAATTTCAATGCTTCTCAAGTGGCGCGAGCTTATCCAACAATCACAGAACATGCTCATCACTTGCCCACAGGGTGCTTTTGGAGCAGTCATTCAGACCTGAGCTTGGCATGAATGAGGTGAGATTCACTTCAAGTCAATTGTTATATACATTGTGATAAAATAATCCCTCTAGTCAATACTTATGTTTGTCAATTTAACATTTTTTATTTCATAAAATTGTAGTTTTCCAAAAAATGTTGTCTTGTCGTCAATGTTCCATCATACAACATCATGGCAGATACTGAGGCTTCAATCTCTGATGTGGTTCATGGTATTCCCCTTTGTGCTGATCGTGTTCATGTGAGAGTCATACATGTCTTTCTAGGAATGAGACACACATCTCTCCCATATGATCACCCAGATGCCTCCATAGTCGAAGAGATTGAAGGTGGCTATTCTGGGTGGCCCAAACGACTCATTACATTTCATTAGTTATGAAAAATGTATATTGTAACTTATATATATAATCAAAAGTTAATATGATAATACATGCATGAAGCCTACAGTAGCTAAGAGCCCCCTAGGGTTCTGAAGCCTCCTCCTTCACATTTTATTTCATAGGATTTATTCCACTCCATAGGCCCTAACTGGAAGACGTTGACAAGATGGTTAGACAACATAGAAAAAATAGATACCATTCTGATCATCCTTGCGGCGGAGATCATAGGTATAAAATGCAATAATATTATAGTGTTGACAGATGTTTCTGAGATATTTTAGTATGATTGATTGAACACCGCAGTGATAGAACTTTGGGTATGGTGAGTGTAAATTCCCCATCATATGTGAAAAATTGTTTAATTTTTCCCTATATATATATATATATATAGGGCATTCATTCATTGCCCGCGCGGGTTGCCTGGATTTCGCTACCCAGCAGCCAAAAAAGTAACTATTCTGGCCAAAAAAGTAACCCTGCTATAAAAAAAAGTAACTATATTGATAAAAAAGTAACTATGCGATTGAAAAAGTAATCCCGTACAAAATACACAACATATATATATATACACGTGTTTTAAAATCTGTTGTTGCAAATGTAACTATCTATGTACAAAACTTAGCAGTTTGCAAGGTAAAGTAACCCTCTACATGTCAAAAGTAACCAACTTGAAAAAAAGTAACCGAAATGGGGGGCGGGTAGCTACCCGAGCGGGCAATAAAGATGGGCCCATATATATATATATATATATATATATATATACGACTCATGACTTCAGAATAGCAAATGTGGGATTTCTAATGCCATCATTGATTATTTATGTACTTAGAGATCCGAGTTACGTCAAAGATTATGTGACCACTATAATGCATTTGTTTGGTGCTTCCATGAACGTGATCTTAGATCCCTTGAATGTTAGGTATGTTTTTGGTTTGTTGTTTATATGTCTAACTTATGAATACAATTTGTTGTGGGATTTTATTTTTATTTTATTTGCCTTCTATTCAGTTAGAAATAAGCATTGTCACTTGTTAGTGATTGTTCCTTAGACATAGACTATGTATTTCTTTGGTCCTTTGGGTGGAAAATTGACACCAAATGAGGGACACCCAATGGAGTTGGTGATTCATCTGTAAGTATAGTTTTTCTGTGCCCAACATATTTGTTAATATTTGCATCATATGATAGATTAATAATGCAACATATTTTTTAGTTTAACTTATAGGGATGTGAAAGCATTTTGTATCGGTGCAGGCAAAGTAGATAAGAAAAATAAACATGTAACTTGGAAACGTGTTGATTTATATATTCTTCTAATTCTAATTTTATAATATATGACCAACTATGCTTAATTACATTTGTTAACATAATTGTAAATCTATGTGGCCCTATACAAGACAATATACATGCAGTCCATTGTCTCTCATTCACAATAGATCAAATTTATATAGAATGTAAATTACTAGTCTTGGATCGTACTAATGACGAAGTCTCATTTGATAATACAAACAATCAAATATAATTAGAAGTCTCATATTGTTTGTTGTTTTTTTGAGAAAACTAAACACTATACATAGGAGCGGCTGAATGACTTACAACAAACAATGGGCATACTGCTTCATCAAAAATGTGGACTTGAAAAAAAATTGATGGCTGATTGATATTTTTGGTAGGTCGGACTTTGATGTAATATTTTTTATATGTATTTGTGAGTGTGAATTGAATGTTGATATGTATAATTTATATAATTAGCATACATTATGACTTAAAATTTGAGATGGCAACTGATGTTGATATGTATGTGTGATTATGAATGGAATGTTAAGTGCATATGTGTGTATGAATTTGAATGTGAAGGCATGATGAAGAAAATGTTGTGTGTTTGTGCATATGTGTATGAAGTTGAATTGTGGATGAGAAATGAAACAATTGAACGGTGAGTTTTGTATTTGTGTGCATTTTAAGTGAAAAAAAGATAGAATGTGGCATGTTTGTGCCTGTTTTGTATAATGTATCTTTTTCTTTTAGGTTTTTTGGCCTGTTGTTAAGTTGTGATGCTTGCCGAGGCTTGCAATTGTTCAGAACTTTTAGTTGTCAAGAATTGTAGGCAGTAGACAGGCTAGCATCCAGATAGCAGGTGTGCATACCTTCCCAATAAAAAAACATAGATATTTCTTGTTGGTTATTTCTAAATAACCGACTACATATCCATTCTATATCAGTTATTTATAATAAACCTATGGGATATACCGAAAATTTTCATTGTTCAATCACTGATAAAACAGACATCAATTTATTCAGTGTGTGTTATTTGTCATTACCCAACTAACGAGTAAATATTAACGAAATCAATTGTTTTTCTTGCAACTGACGAGCAAAGGTCAAATAAGACCACAAATATGTCACTGGTTGCATGTTACATCGTCAATTTCTTTGTAACACATAACTGACAACAAAAAGTATTATCATCTATTTCATGAACTAATGAAGAATGGTTCAGTTTTAGTGTCACCCACTTGGTCGTCGGTTATAAACTGACGATGTATGCCGAAAACAGCTGACGTCATTTTCCCATTATGTAGTAGTGGGATTACATTTCAAAATTGATAGAAGCCACCCCACCAAGACTTGGGACTCTAAATTTGTTAAGAAGCTTTCCAAAGATTTCATGTTCCCTAGGTTTGGAGTTCCTCACATCGTGATTTCATATGGGAGATCACATTTTTAGAGAAAAGTTCTGAGTCCTTACTTAAAACATATGGAGTCCACTTACAAAGTCACCTCTTCTTACCACTATCAAACTAGTGGGAAGTTGAGGTTACAAACTGACATATTAAGTTCATCCTAAAGAAAATTGTGAATCACACTAGGAAAGATTGGGCTCTAAAAATCAACGATGCCTTTTGGCCATACATGATTGCTTACAAAACACCCATAGGGACCACTCCTTTCAGATTGATCTATGGAAAATATTGTCATCTACCCTTAGAATTGGAGCACGAGGCTAGCTGGGACATCACAATTTTAAACTTTGACCAATCTATAGTAGGAAAAATATTTTCTTCAAATGCAGATTTTAGAAGATCTCTATATGAATGCCTATGATAATGCCCATATATACAAAGATAGAACCAAATTATGACATGATGGCTATATTAGGGGGAAAGATATCCAGGAGGTTGACCAGGTCTTAGTATATAATTCTAGGTTGAGGCTTTTGTTTGGAAAACTCAAATTTACATGGTATAAACCCTAATTGGTCAAGTGTGCCTATCCCCATGACACTTTTCTCCTCTAGGATAACGTGCGTGATGAGTTTAAAGTTAATGGGCATAGGCTCAAATGGTATATTACCATTGAGGATTTGTAGGATCTGAAGCACATCATCTCTCCCTTTTTAAAGAGTTAAAATTAAAGGATCCTTATAACATATCTAATTTTGATAGTAAATTTGTTTTGTGATCTATTATGTATATTTTTATCAAATTCAAAATCCTTTTTCCTTAAGTTCCATTCATAATTGAACGTCATGGAATTATTTTGAAATTCGAGCACCCAAAAGTACAACCTTCCTCATTTTGATATGTTCATCTCATTTGGGACCCAAAATTGAAGAATTGAAATTTAGTATGAACTCTTAGAGAATCACACAAAATATATATTTCAAATTGAGTGTAATTAGCACTGCATGTTATTGTGAGGATAAATAAAAGGTAGGGTCTCAACTTCAGCAACATCATATTTTATTTTTAGAAAAATAATAACAATAAAATGAATTGTTGGTAAATTTCACAAATCATATAGAGCTTTAAGTAGAGAGGGATGTTTTTGAAATAAAAGAGAGTTAACACTTTTGTTTCTCTCTTGATTTAGTCCCTAAAAACACTAAGTCGTCTCCCTGCTTACAGTGTGCATGGCCTTTACAGTTGGTTGCCAAGTCGGCCCCCTCCATGGCCTCTCTCCAATTCAAGTTCTAGTAACCCCATGTCCCAAACCTTTAAACGGTCAATAGATTCTCAAGGTATACAAGCCCTATTCTTTTCTCCCTTCAAACTATTTCTTCCTCAATAGAAATGACAAAGAAAGTTGTAGTCCAGTTGAATACATGGCCATGAATAGTAGTGAACCTAGAATGGACCTACCTAGCATCCTTCCCCTCTTAACCAACTGAAACCCTAGTAAATTCCATGCATCCTATATAACCCTACCCCCTCGATAGATACATGATAAGGAACCTAATAACCTAGACCTAGAAATTGCGATGATCACCTACAACTAAGAAATTGTGATGGTCAATCATCTTCAAAATCTCTTGATTCCACTATAAAAAAACTCTCCACCCGACCACCTGGCTGATCACACCTCTATAGATCATGTTCATCATCCCCGCCACTTGATTGATGGTGGTTGATGCCTGATTTGTAGCCACCAAGAATGTCGATGCCTTCTAGAGGCACCATCATCAAGCTCGTCAGCCTCAACACACATCCTTCTCTCCATCCTAGCCCTCTTCCTAATCACTTTGATCCAAGCTAGGAGCCATCATTTGAGCCTACCCCCACCATCATGACTATGACTATGGTGGCTTGTAGTGGTTGCCTAGATGCACTACAGTGCCTCAAGAGGATAGCATCAAGTTTGACAACTTGCAAATTTCAGGATGTGTCAAACATATTCCCAACCACGAAGGATCACCAAAAAAGACCTACAAACATCATCTTGGGTCACAATGTTGAAGCCGCCAACCTACTTTGGTAGTGGTTGATCCCCTTTGACATGTAACCTATGCCAATCCATGCATCTCCTTTTGTAGCAGTAGGTTTGATAGAGAAAACTAGATCTATATTACATACCTACAAAAGTTCAGATGTAGGCCTCAATCCAACCTCCCATCACCATGATTTGAATAACTTGAAACATATCAACACCTTGTTAGCAATTACTCAGCAACACTACCCTAGAACCTACAATAAAAGGTGGTCGGACCCCTCAGACTTGTGTCATCAGCAACCTCCTTCCTAGCCTTTCTGCTCTGACTCCTTTTCCTTGGACACCACTGTCCCTACCCTATCAACATCACAGAAAATGCAGCGATCACCCTGGTCTCATTTAGCATGCCACCCCTTTTCTATAACCCTACAACACCCTTACCGTTGTTGCCCCATTGTGACCCAATGCAAACACCTAGCTATGTCATGTCCATGCAATCAGCCTACTACAGATTCACCACCAATATCCTCTAACTTCTACTTAATAGTTCATGTTTGCGCTAGATCCTCTCATTCCTCACCTCAATGGATAGGGTCTATAGAAACCTCCTCAAAACTATGAAGAACAGCTACTTCAACCATATAGAACAAGTAGAAGATCAGATAGCAAAAATTAGCATTGCTCATCATACAAGTAAGCAACTCTCATCATACAAGTATGCAAGTCTAGATATCCCTTTCAAATTAGTAACCTAGAGAATGAAATAAGAAGAATGAACTCAATTATTAAATTTAATACCAATCTAATTTCTATTAAAGCATATTAAGTTTCTGAACCTATAGTTTATATGTGCATAAATATACATAGATCAGGGAATATGTTAGGAAACCATTTGTTACCCTCCTCCTACCCCCTCTAACTATAGAGTTAGTGGCAGTAGGGATTGGGTGTTCGTCCATAGAATGTCACATAATTTCACACAAGCAATATATATGAAAAGGAAATAACAAACTAAAGAGATGATGGGATGGAGATAGAGATATGTACCCATTTCTAGATTCAAGAATACCCCATTGGTGTTTCATTTCTAATCTTAGATTCTTGAGTGCAGCGGATCTTCATTTGGCAACTACAAATTCGATAAAAAAAATATATTAATGTTAAAACATTGAGTACGCTGCCAAAAGGCATGTAAATAATTTAAGTATATAGTAAACGTTGCTTGGCTAGAACATGATAATAGGAAAGAAGAAGATACAAGGCGAGAAAACTTAACGACATTGTTTTACAAAAAAGCATATTTTAAGTTCATTTATCCATTATATCAACATAGGACAATGACCAAATTCCTAAAAGGAAGGGTTTGTAAGGGTGCTCAAGATTAGCTACCCTTTTATCAATGTGAGGGACCTCAAGACCGAAATCTATAATCTAACCCTATTTCATTCATGTCTCGTGTTGTTACCCTGAGAATTTAGGCAAGTGTGGATTTCTTTAGGTTATATTCAAGATTAACTTAACATATTCATGCAAAATGAACATACTAATCATAGGGAACAAGTATCTCAAACAAGTAATGACCTAGACAAGCATGTGTACAAGTATACATACAAACAATGCCAATAACATAGTAGGGTCAAGAGATTGAGCATACCTTTTGAGTAGAGTACAAGTTATGTTACTTGAGTAAGTTTCCTAGAGATGATCCAAACCAAAAGAACCTCACAAAGAAAATATATAGCATTGTGTCTTAGTTCAAAGGGGTTTAGTCAATGTAATCATGAATCATGTCATGTGGATGTTCTCCTAAACTTAGGTATCAAATAGTTCAAGTGGTGTCCCATCTTATCAAACACTCATACATAGATTCAATGTGATATAATCATTAAAGGTAAACCTTAGGTCTAGGTGAAACATCCACATTATGAGTATAATAAGATAGATATAGGGTCTAATTTATAAATAAGGGTACAAATATATTTATAGTATCATCATCATTTAACATTAAACATCATGATTAAGTCATATTAGATCAATTCCATGCAACTAGGTCATAAATTTAAATCAAAGGAGCATCAAGTAGAGCAAGTTAGCATGTAGATCTATAAGATGATGATTCTACTGAGTTGGAGTCATAAGGATATCATGTGTACCATTAGATTATGATCTAGAAAAGTTAGAGTCCAACATTCAACATATGCATCTATACCATGTTTGGGGTCATACATAGGTCACATTGAATCTAAAGAATACATTAGTTTATTACATAGCATTTAGTGTCATAAAACATTCTATGATTGATGTAGAAGTGAACATAGAAATTTGAATAATAAGGATCCTTCAACAGAAGAATAAGGTTCCAAATTTCATAAGTACACGAACATCACATTTAGGGCATATGAAGGTGCAAAAGTGAGTTTTTAGGTCACAAGAGTTATTCATGAGAAAATGACACAAGATCCAAATCAATAAGTGTCACACCACAACATAAAGACAATTGATTTCAAAGTTAGGTGGTTATTTGATAATAAAGGATAAAGTTTCCATCTTGATTATTGTACACCAGGCATGACCATAAAAGAGTCACCTTTTAGGTCAAAGGTAAATATAAGGGTACATCCATAAGATTCAAAGCATAAAAAACATCTAAGCGAATTGATATTACTGATTTAGAGGTTCAAAGTAACATGAGGCCATTATATTCACAAAGGACACATAAATAGGGGATAAAGTTCATTAAACAAGCTTCAAAGTAACTTCTTATGCAAAATAGGATAACCAAAATATATTTAGGTTTTGAACCTAGTATTGATTTATTGTGACATTTGCAAGAAGTGACTCATTTTCAATATTATTGAGAGAGGATGTGGAAGAGAGGGACCTTTTTGGCACTAAAGTGATACGTTCCAGGTGGACCACGCGTGCGCTGGAACCACTCCCTCGATCTGGCACATGCGAGGGTGTGGGGTCAGAGAAGCATCCAACTGTTCATCTCGAGGACCGTCATGATCCCAAATGATCTGAGGGAATCTGCTCCTTGTCCTACCTGAGACATAGGCCACACACCTGCACAACGTTGTGGTGGCGTACTTCCATGCCGGCAGGGACAAAAGGGGGGTTCTGACCACCCCTTCCATCATGAATCCTCCGCCCGAACTTTGAGGGGGATCACAGAGTTGGATCTATGGTTGATGGTCAGAGAGGTGGGATGATAAAGAAAGCCCAAAAGGCATGGTTACAGCAGTGCCGACAAGCGGGGAAGGGAAGGTAGGATGGGAGAGAGAGTTAGGGCTTGTGAAAACTCTCGAAAAGGATTCAGATGAGTAGGGGGAGGTGCTTTATAGGCCAAGGGAGAAGAAATTTGGGGGAATATGGAACGAAATGGAGGCACCAAAATAGGGGAGTAGGTGAATGCCAATGACCTTTGTGCTTAGGAGTAGTACAGAGCTGCAAGATGAGTTGATAGGTGTTAGATGAGGATGTGATATGTGGGTTTTGGGTTCTGAGGGCCGAGAAAGTATCACCCAAGGATCAAGGCACATGATTGGGCGAGGAAAGAAACAAAGGATTGCCAAAGAAACAAAGGGAGGGGTGTTGTGGGCCACGTGTATACCCCCAAGATGGTCCCATCAAGGGTAAAAATTGATTAAAAGAGCTAAAATGGAGTTAAAAAAAAGCAAAACTCAAATGACCATATCTCTCTCATCATAGTTCAAGAAAGGATGAAACTTGGTGTGTTGGAAACCATATAATGCCCTCTATACAACTACAAAAAGTTGAGGGTAAGAAAAAAAAATACATATAGGAGGTATTAAGAGGGGATGAGAGAGGACAATACACACATCAGTTGAAATGAGGTTTTGTGCTAGGTTGAGTGTCACCACAAGAGCAATTACATAAGATAAACCAAACAAGCATCAAAATACATTCAATCTTAAAAATTGAAGTCATGTTTGAGGAAAAGATCAAAGATGAAGTGCAAGTTACATATATGAGGATAGAGAAAGGCCCATGTTATCACATCCTCCCCACCTTAAAAGTAAATTTTGTCCCCAAGATTAAATCAAGTAATGAATCGAGACTGAGTTCTCCCATTCATCATCAAGATTGTCCTATTATTATCATAAGGTATCATCACCATTTACAATATCCATCTCACTCTAAAATCGAGCAATTGAGTATCATGGTCAACATGTGGTCACATAGATCATGAATTTTTGGAAGTTTCATTTCATGAGTCAACAATTTTGGAGTGATTATCCTATGTATTATCAAACTTGGAGAGATCACATTTTAGGTCAATCAAATAGAGTTCAGTAGTAAGGCATGACTGCCATTCGCAAAATTTATGGTGTTAGCTTCTACACTTGCCTAGGTGGGGTCCATGATTGAGAATCTTACATTTTTACAATTCAAGACCAACATCATCCTTCAACATCATGATTCCATGCTCAAAATAGATGGAACACCACACCCTAGACCACATGGAGCTCACCCTTAAGTCATAAAATGAGACTCATCAAAATTGTCATTTTAATTTTGAAATTTGGGATCATGAAAGTCATCAGACATATATCAAGGGTGATTTCAAGATCCAAACAGGGAGATCATAGATGTCAATTTGCAAACAAGATCGATAATCATGGGTAAAGATTTCATCAAGTTGATGTCAAGAGTCAAGTTTAGACATCAAAGTGATAGGTCCAAACACTTTGATGCTAGGGTGTAGATGCTTAGTTAGACCTTAGGGGTGATCATTCATTTGTACAACAACATAGCGATATTACAAGAATTATTCAAGAAAGTTCATTATCATGGTGTTCAAGGTCGATGAATGATTTGGAATTAGGTCTTTCTAGGAATTTAACCACTAACTATAGTCAACATATTCATATTTCAAGATTATCATCAATTTTTGATTCAAGATCGAGTACCAATATCATCATATATCTGACCTATAAGGGACTAAGGTTAAGAAATCCAAATTGGTTGGAAGGGGTTACCTTCCTGAACTCTGAATAATCAACAAGATCAAAATTTAGAGGCAGTCATAATGGGGATGTAACCTATATTAGGGGATTCATAAAACAACTATCACCCAAATCTAGCACATTAGTGTACACTAGTCATGGATCATTAAAGGTATCGAAAATAATGAGAGTATCTATCATCAAATCTTACTTCATAGGGTCATGGTATCAACGATCAAAATCATAATAAGGCAACCATATTTCAAAAGATCAAGGTCATAATAGCATTGCCTTCCTTTCATGACCAAGGTAATAATAGACTCTAGAAGTTGAGAAGTCAAATTGAAAACTCAAGAGTTTGAGCATAATAGGGCTAAAGTAATATCCATGTCGATCATACTTGTTCAAAATTGAGTTTATAAAGAGGCATAGAAGTCAATAGGGAAATGAATCTTGTACTGGAGCCATCACATTGTGATCTAGAGGGTCCAAAGACATAGTGATATCAAGGTAGGTGGAATGCTACATATCAATAGGGTGAGTTTTACTTATATATGTTTTAGGCTTGATCAAAATAGGGACAACATCTCCATAGTCAATAAGTATATCATCTAACATGAGTTGTAAAACATGAGTTCCACCTTATTTCACCATATTGAAGGTTTACCCCAAACATAAAAAGAACTTAAATTTGATCTTGAGTTTTCATAAACTTTTTACATGTGTACCTCACTTTCAAGAGTAGTTTCATACATCAGATAGGGTTTTCAATTTTAGGTTAGATCTTGGCATTATCGTCTCAATCAACTTTCATAATTTCAAGGGATTTTTAGTTTTCCCATGCATAAGATACCCCAAAATCGAGAATTCATGTGATTAATAGTCAAGATAGAAGAATCACATGAGGAGATCAGAAGACATAACTAATCATCAACTACTTGGTTGGCTTAGGTTGATCCTTAGATAAGAGATGAGATGATAGAAGACACTCTAAATTATGGGGGGAAGGATTTTGGTCCTCCCAGGGTTCTTAAGATGTGTTATGCCTTAAACATATACAGAGACATATGTGTATAGATGTGATACCATTTGGCATTGAACTATTTGTTACCCTCCTCCTACCCCGATTGACTACAGAGTCAATGGAACTAGTGATTGGGATCCCATCCATAGAATGTCACATAGTTTCACACAAGAAATATATATGAGAAGGCAATATCAAACTAAAGAGATGAAGAAATGATCTTAGAGTCTTGAGTGTAGTGGATCTTCATTTGACAACTACAAAGTCTATAAACAAAATATATTAATGATAAATCATTGAGTATGCTATGAAAAGACATGTAAATAGCTTAATCATATAGTAAAAGTTGATTGGCTAGTATAGGATAATACACAAGAAGATCATGCAAGGTGAGAAAACTTAATGACATTGTTTTATACAAAGCATATTTTAAGTTCATTTATCCATTATATCAACATAGGCATATGACCAACTTCCTCAAATAAGGGTGCATAAGGGTGATCAAGATCAGCTACCCTTTTAACGACGTGAGGGATCTCAAGACCGAAGTCAATGAGCTAACCCTATTTCATTCATGCCTCGTGTGATGAACTGGATTTTAGCTTAATTTTGAGGACACAATTTCTTTTAAGGTGTGTAGGATATGATGGACTGGATGTTGGAGCCTTCAAATGTTTAGTGATATAATTGGATTTATACGTTAAAGTTATTGTGGAGAGTTCCAAGAGTTTGAATAAAGTTTCCAGAGAAAATAATATAAACATTATGTTTGTTCTCCTAAGTGCATATGCCCTTTTAAAAGAATAAATTGGGTATCCAAAAAGTTATACTTTGACTCTAAAAGTTAGCAGGATGTAGCTATGATGATGATAAATCTAAGTTTAAAGCTTCATAAAGTTTTAATGTCTCTAGACAAAGTTAGTTGAGTTCAAAATCAAGTGAATTTGTTGAGTAATTATGAAAGTTTGACTGTGGCATTTGATCGTTTAGCCTAAGTATAGATTTTCATTGGGATGTAATTCACCCTTTTAATTTCTGATATGAAGCACCACAAATTACCAGTAAGTGGCTCGATCCAGCCATCCAGAATGACAATATAACGACACTAGTATTATCTCCTACCTCAACTGCTTGGGATCATGGACTTGTTAGGAACATGGACTTCCTGGTCATCTCACATCACAACAAGGTGTCAAGGAACGATCCTAAGTGGGTGGTTTCTTTGTTTAAAATGTAATGGGGAGAAAGAACCTCATTAGAGTAGTTTTAGAAGCCACTAGAGAAAGAGAGTGAGAGACCTCTACACAATGTTTGTTCTTCCACTGCAAGAAGGAAGGAGGAGTTTGAGAATGAGAGAAGGAGTAGAGAAGAGATCCTGGAGGAAGGGTGTGCAACAGAGAAGCATATTTGGGAGTCTGAGAAGGAATAGTAGAGTCCAGCTTGATCTCTAATGCGTTGATGCTAGCTAACAAGCCCCTCATAGCCGGAGATGAAGATGGTACTTGGTGAGTGGTTGAGAGCCACCAGTTCATCGCTAGTTGTTATCATCATAGCTACGATGATCACATGGAGGTGGCAGATCACCAGAGCCTCACCCAAGGAATGATGAGGCCATGGAGGACACCACAATTATCGTCGTTTTCCAAGAGAAGCAGGTGAGCTTCAAGGATGAGATGTGATGTAGAAGTGCCACAAGCTGTGAGGACAAGGAGTTAGGACAAACATTGTTCCATAGGTTCCACACCACAATAGGACCCAATGGTGGTGCTCAAACTAGGAAAATCACACAAAGCAGAGTCTACACAAAGGATATCTTCCCTTAGAAGCGGCATGAGGCAGATGAGACTTGCGGCTACAATGAGGCTGGGGTGGTAGCATAACAGAGGTGCAGCCTTAGCAGGAAATGTGGAGTCTTCGAGCATACTTTTTACGGTTTGAAAAGTTGATGAGACCGTGATTGATTGCTCATAAGAGATGAACTGTGTGGCGGCACCCTCATAGATAAATAAGAAAGAATGCTGGTAGGTGTCGACTGACCTGACATTCATGCGAGAAGGAAAGACCGTGAAGAGAGAGGAAAATAGTATGAATGGTACTGAATCCACAATCAATTAGATCTCAGACCTGATGTGAATGTGAAACAACCATCCCAAGCAATAAGGTGTGCCAACCATAGAGCTGCGTGGTGAGGCTCGATCGGTCGCTTAAGGTAAATATCTCAGAGACTCACAATTCTTAGATAAATCATAGAAAATAGGTTTCTTATCAAAAAAAATACAAATAATATACCATAATTCTCAAAAAATGAGTAGAACACAATGTAAAGATAATATCATGATTTTGATGCACTAATCACAGTGATATCATATAAGATATTTTACACTTGTGTAATGTGTAATAAATATTAGATGATGACCCAAAATCATGACAATGTACCAGTAGCTCTTAAATGTTATGTATAACACATAAGATGTCAGATATGATGATATTTCTACATGAAATCATGTGATTTCATTTGTATGGATAATTAGGGCTAAGATCCCTAATTAATGTGCAATAATTAAAAAATGCTCAAAAAACCCTGAAAATTATAGAGTAAACTCTTGTTAGCAACTACAAGGTAATATGTATTTCTAATATCAATTTTATACATGAAATCGATGTTTTATGAATATGACCTTTAATACATGGTTTGTAACCCTAAAATGATCAATGTATGTAACCTAAGGTTTATATCTTTCAAATAATAATGTGAAACAAAATTATTAGTTAATGAACTATAATATGGAATATGACATCAATAAGATAATTTCAAGACAAGAATATAAATAATGATGGGAATATTCTAAAGAACTAAGATAAACCCTAAAATGGACATAACTAGGTTCGAGATGATGAGTATTTGATGACGGTATATCTTGTCTTAATCAGGTTTAACAAGGATATAGTTGATGGAGGAATATATGGTGATTAGGTTTATCTCTTTTCAAGGTACACCCTTACCTCTTACTTGGCCTACTATTTAATATGGTTGCATTATATGTGTAGTAATATACTAGGCACATGGTATTGGATGAAATGATTATTCTTGTATGATATCTTACTTGATTTTCCATACTTATATGTCTATGAACACATGAAACATAAGATATCCAATCCATAATATGATAGCACTAAATTTCTTTGGTAGAATAGTCCATTCATGAAAGTACTAAATCTCTTTGGAAGAATAATACAATTGAGCACAAAATCTCTTTGGCAGAATAGTGCATTTATGAAAGTACTAAATCTCTTTGACAGAATAGTACATTTGAGCACTAAATCTCTTTGGTAGAATAGTGCATGTGGTTGATCAACTTTACATATAATGGAAGGTGATGGTAAAACATGTGTTCTCTTTCATTAATAAACATTCTTATTCAAGTATGATTTTGTTATATTTGTTTATTACTGCCAAGTACTAGTTTTACTGTATTGACAAGTCTTACTCATGAGGGGTATATAAAAAGACATGTAGGCGTACTCAGTAGAATATTCTTGAAAATTGTGCTGATATGTACCACATGTAATCTTTTGTTTAGGTTGTGGACACATGATCTTGAAGATCCATCATAGTTGAGTTGTGTAGCGAGTTGATGTACATGTGGACCTATTGTCTTAAGAGCATGTTGTTTAGTGGTAGTAGATGTATATGTAAAAGTTTGTTGTTCAATTTTTAATATTAAATGTTGTAACAATTCATTATGTACTTATATGTTGAATGGTGAAAATGTGTTGTATGGCTTTATTATTGCTAATGTTCGTGTGCTACCATTGTTTCCTTCTGATTTTCTTCTTCTTAGACTAGTGTGGGGTGTTTAAATTGGGATTCTCATTGAGGTGAGGTTTCAATTTGGATGTCACACATCAGATTATGTTTTAGAAAATCTGGGGATGTCACAGGTGGTATTAGAGCATGAACGATAGCAAAGTATGACATTTTCTCATCATGCAACTTGAAACTAAAGAACCTTGAACTTAAAACAAATATTTAGGGTTAGATTAGTTGTCTGTTAGAGACTAGATATGACTTAGCCTCTAGGTTAACACCTAGATGTCTGAGAACTAGATCTAGACTAGTGCTTGTTGTATAGAAAGTCTTAAATTGTCATTATTTCCTTATAGTTTGATGGTATGGGATGTTGCGTTATTGGGAAATGATGTGCATCAAGAGAAGAGAAACCCTTGACTTATGATGCATCTATCATTTGGGTATATACACTAATCTACACTTTGTTCTCACCCCTTTCATTAGGTGATATGACACTAGACTCTTTACTATGTGTGGGATACTCGTTTTGTGGATTTGGTTTTGATTCCAATAGGATTGAACCTCGATAGTTTTCTCTGATGCATGTTTTATCAGAGAAAAGATATATAACATTTTATTATATATGTAAGTATTACAAAAAATGTGTCCCCACAAATGTAGAGTAGGAGGTGGTCATGAAACCTAAGTGAAAGAGAGTGACATCTATCTTGAAGAGAGAGTAGTTTATATAGATGATATAAGAAGATTTATGACTATCAATGTTGTGTTTAAGGATTAAAGTTCAATTTTGAGGATTTGAGCTAAGTTTTGATGATGCAAGTATGTGTGTTTTTCTAAGTTAATATAGGATAAGTTAAGACAAGGTTGTGAGTCAGCATGAGAATCAATCTCTTTTGCAAATGAGGACCTCTAGAGAGAGTGAGACCTAGAGGGAGAAGGTTAGAGAACCTAAACTCCAAGATATGAGAAATATGTTATATGATACGTCCTAAACCAGACTACTCCTAAGTGAATGAGTCGAGTTTCTTAATACATGATTCCTATATATGTCTTGAACTCTAGATGTCCTAGGAAGGACCAAACCCTACAGTCAGAGAGAGGTTGGTTATATATATATATTTTTTATAAAGGGCACCCGCCATTTTATTAAGTAATCAAATCATTTGCATCTAGTACAAGGATCTGATTCTCAAAGCCCTCCCTAACACAGTGAGCGTTAATAAAATGACAGGAAAAAGAAGCCAAGGCATGTGCTACTCTATTGCCTTGCCTCCGAATAAAAAGAAAATTAAAAGACAAGAAGCTAAAAGAAAGGTCTATGATGTCACTGATGATGGTCTCCTCATAGCCGCGTCCACCCTTCCCCATATTTACTGCGTCCACCAATAGTAAGTAGTCCGTCTCCACCACTATATCCATGTAGCCTTCCCGAAGAGCGAGTCGCATGCCGTGCAAAATAGACGTTCCCTCCGCACTAAGCACTGAGTACGCCTGCTCTATCCGACACTTGTATGGTTTTATTATTGTTCATGTGCATGTGCTACTATTGTTTCCTTCTGACTTCCTTTGATTTTAATTGTTCATATTGGGTTGTTTAAATTGGGATTCTCGCTTAGGTAAGGTTTCAATTTGGATGTCACCCATCAGATTAAGTTTCTACCTCATTGGCACGAGTGATAGCTACCCTTATTGTTAAATCAAACCTTATATTTATCTTGTGGTACTCATAATGTGGATGGTTTACCTAGACCTAAGGTTTAACTTTAATGCTTATATCATGTTGAATCAACGTATGCATGTTTTATTAGATGGGAAACCACTTGAACTATTTGATAACTAGGTTTAGGAGAACATCCAAATGACATGGTTCATATTTACGTTGACTAAACCCCTTTTAACTAAGACACCATGCTATATATCACGTTGAATCAACGTACCAATGAGGTAATTTGAGAACCCTAGACTAAGAGAGGAAAGATAAAGTATATGCATAAGAGATACTCATTGAGTTGAGTTAGCTCAGACAGACTGAGCATGGCACTACCCTCAGGATATGGTTCAGGAGAACCTCATTTGGACAAGATAAAGTTTTGATATATGCTTGACAAGTGACTTTTTTGGCTGAGATGATGGTGCATATGATCTTGCCTTAATCAGGTTTAATAAGGATATAGTTGACTTGGGATTATATGGTGATTAGGTTCATATTTTTTCAAGGTATGTCATTACCACTTACTTGGCTTACTATTTAGTATGGTTGCATTATATGTGTAGTAAAATACTTGGCATATGATATTGGATGAAATGATTGTTCTAGTATGATATCTTGCTTGATTTTCCATACTTATATGACTATGAACACATGAAACATAAAATATCTGATCCATTATATGATAGCACTAAATCTCTTTTGGTAGAATAGTACATTGATGAAAGTACTAAATCTCTTTGGTAGAATAGTACATGTGAGCACTAAATCTCTTTGGCAGAATTGTGCATTTATGAAAGTACTAAATCTCTTTGGTAGAATAGCACATGTGAGCACTAAATCTCTTCGTTAGAATAGTGCATGTGGTTGATCAACTTTACTTATAATGGAAAGTCATTGTAAAACATGTGTTCTCTTTTGTTAATAAACATTCTTGTTCATGTATAATTTTCTTATATTTTTTTATTACTGCGAAGTACTAGTTTTACCTTATTGCCAAGTCCTAGTAATGAGAGGTATATAAATTAGACATGTAGGCGTACTCAGTACAATATTCTTGAATATTGTGCTGATGTGTACTACATGTAATCTTTTGTTTATGTTGTGGACACATGATCTTGAAGATCCATGATAGTTTAGTTGTGTAGCGAGCTAATGTATATGTGGACCTGTTGTCTTAAGAGCATGTTGTTTAGTAGTATTACATGTAAATGTAAAATTTTGTTGTTCAATATGTAATATCAAATGTTGTAACAATTAATTTTGTAATTATATGTTGAATGGTGAACATGTTTTGTATGGTTTTATTATGTTTCATGTGCATGTGCTGTTATTGTTTTATTTTTGGGTTGAGATGATGGTACATATGATCTTGCCTTAATCAGGTTTAATAAGGATATAGTTGACTTGGGATTTATGGTGATTAGGTTCATCTTTTTTCAAGGTATGCCATTACCACTTACTTGGCTTACTATTTAGTATGGTTGCATTATATGTGTAGTAAACTACTTGGCATATGATATTGGATGAAATGATTGTTCTTGTATGATATCTTGCTTGATTTTCCATACTTATATGGCTATGAACACATGAAACATAAAATATCTGATCCATTATATGATAGCACTAAATCTCTTTTGGTAGAATAGTACATTGATGAAAGTAGTAAATCTTTTTTTTTTTGATAATGTGGGAACCACCCCCGAGGAAGCGCCACAATCGTGACCCCCCGGCAGTGTAAACCCTCGGTCCCCCCTCGACTACCCGCACACCGGGGGGAACATTTAAATAGCATAGTGGGCCGGTATGCACGACGGGATAATTTGTTTCCGAGGAGCACAACCTGGGTTTCGAACCTGGGTTGGTAGAATAGTACATGTGAGCACTAAATCTCTTGGCAGAATAGTGCATTTATGAAAGTACTAAATCTCTTTGGTAAAATAGCACATGTGAGCACTAAATCTCTTTGGTAGAATAGTGCATGTGGTTGATTAACTTTACTTATAATTCGAAGTCATTGTAAAACATGTGTTCTCTTTTGTTAATAAACATTCTTGTTCATGTATGGTTTTCTTATATTTTTTTATTACTGCCAAGTACTAGTTTTACCTTATTGCCAAGTCCTAGTAATGAGAGGTATATAAATTAGACATGTAGGCATACTCAGTACAATATTCTTGAATATTGTGCTGATGTGTACTACATGTAATCTTTTGTTTATGTTGTGGACACATGATCTTGAAGATCCATGACAGTTTAGTTGTGTAGCGAGCTAATGTATAGGTGGACCTGTTGTCTTAAGAGCATGTTGTTTAGTAGTATTACATGAAATGTAAATTTTTTTTGTTCAATATGTTGTAACAATTCATTATGTAATTATATGTTGAATGGTGAACATGTTTTGTATGGTTTTATTATTGTTCATGTGCATGTGCTACTATTGTTTCCTTCTGACTTCCTTTGATTTCAATTGTTCATATTGGGGTGTTT
Organism: Alisma plantago-aquatica; assembly: GCA_963693085.1. Classification (NCBI taxonomy): domain Eukaryota; kingdom Viridiplantae; phylum Streptophyta; class Magnoliopsida; order Alismatales; family Alismataceae; genus Alisma; species Alisma plantago-aquatica. Next base: position 1,624,278,497 of record OY856409.1, on the reverse strand, counting down.
AAATTGGGTTCTCGCTTGGGTGAGGTTTCAATTTGGACGTCACACATCAGATTAAGTTTCTAGAAAATTGGGTGACATCACACCTTGTGTCCTTACCCCAAGAATTTAGGTAGGTGCACAAGTTATATAATCGATTTTATTAGGTTATATTCAAGGTTTGTTCAACATACTCATGAAAAAAATTAACATACTAATGATAGGGAACAAATAGCTCAAACAAGTAATTACCTAGCCGAGCATTCGTACATGTATACATACAAAAACGTCAATAACATAGTAGGGTCAAGAGATGGAACATACCTTTCGAGTAGAGTACAAGTTATGTTACTTGAGTAAGCTTCCTATAGATGATCCAAACCAAGGGAACCTCACAAATAAAATATATAGCATGGAGGGAACCTCACAAATAAAATATATAGCATGGTGTCTTAGTTAAAAGGGGTTTAGTCAATGTAAACATGAATCATGTCATTTGGATGTTCTCCTAAACCTAGTTATCAAATAATTCAAGTGGTTTCCCATCTAATAAAACATGCATACGTTGATTCAACGTGATATAAGCATTAAAGCTAAACCTTAGGTCTAGGTAAACCATCCACATTATGAGTACCACAAGATAGATATAAGGTCTGATTTAACAATAAGGGTAGCAAGATATTTAGATATATATATATATATATATATATATATATATATATATATATATATATATACGTATATATATACATATATATATACGTATATATATATATATATATATACATATATATATAAGTATATATATATATATATATACGTATATATATATATATATATATACATATAGATATATATATATACATATATATATATATATATATATATATATATATATACGTATATATATATATATATATATATATATATATATATATATATATATATATATATATATATATATATATATATATATATATATATATATATATATATATATATATATATATATATATATATACGTATATATATAGATATATATATACGTATATATATATATATACGTATATATATATATATATATATTATATATATATATATATATATATATATATATATATATATATATATATATATATATATATATATATATATATATACATTATTCAATTTAGGGTTACAACCCATGTATTAAGGGTCATCTTCATATAGCATGAATTCTATGCATATAACTGATCTAAGATTTATATATTATATTCCAGTTACAGATATGAGGGTTTTCTGTAAATCTCATCATTTATTGAGCATGTACGCGTTTAATACATTATCTTTAGTGTTATTAGCCCTAATTAGCCATATTAATCAAACTATAGGCTTTCGTGCATCAACATGATCATATATGACATCATCTGAACTACAAACATGATTATAGACTTACTTACATGTTATCATAATTTTACAACATCGTTTGATATTTATTATCCATGAAATAAGCATTACACATCTTATGTGATATCACTAATATTAATGCATTAAAAGGCTGATATTATACTTTCATATTGTTCTACGCATTTTTCTGAGAATAACGGTACCTTATTTGTATTTTTCTGATCAACAGGCTATTTACTATGAATTATCCAAGATTTCAGTATTTTCTGGGATTTACCTTTTTCAAGCCACTTGGGTGTCGCCACGTGTCCAGCAAGACTCCTGGGCTCACGTTGAGCCGGCCGGTTCACTAGTTCCTAGACCAGTCTGCATCTCTCCCTCCCTTCATGTGATCATTCTCTCCCAGCAATACGCCTGCTGCCCGCGAGCGCTCGCTGCCGCGAGGCTTCTCCTTTCTTCACGGCGCCGCCGCAAGGCATGCTCCTCCGTCGAGCAATCCTGCACGACCAAGCCCTCCTCGTCAACCATTAAGGCTGCCCTCGGATTCTTCCATACACACTCGACGCCACTGTCCAGTCGCCCCTCTGCACGCTCCTCCTCCTCGTGAGCTCGAGGAGGCCGTAGGTGTTATAACCTCAATTTTTGGGTTCAATTGGTGAGAAATGCAATTTCTCATATTAAGGATAATTGAAAAGAAAATAATGATGTGATTTGTTTTGAATAAATGAATTCTTTTCACAATAGCCTTGATTGGTTGCTTTGTGGGCTTTATTGGCTATTGGGCCCAATAACACGGCAATAATAAAGAAAATTCAATTAGTGAATGAATAATTGAATAATGGATAAAAGAAACATGTGGAAACCTCTAGAAGGAAAATCCAAAGAGGATTTCGTGCCTCTTGGATTCCTTGGGTTCCAAGGAGTCTAAAGTTGCAAAGAAAAGAAATAAGAAAAAGAAAAGATTAATTAAGTATTTCTTTATTAAGAAAGAAATGGAAAATGATGATAAAATGTATAAAATGAATGGAAAGAGGCCTAAATGAGTTTTCTTGATGATAATTCGTATCCATGAGGTTTCTAAAAGGAATACCCATGAGGAAGATAAAAGAAAAATAAAGAGAAACTCTTAAAAAGAAATATTTTATTAAGAAATAAACATGATAATGCAAAATAATGCATATAGGTGCATTAAGTAGGATAATGAGTATCCTTAAAAAGTAATTTCGAAATAATATAGTTCTTGGGGTACAAGGAGCCCCAATGAAAGAAGAGGAAAGAGAAAATACCAAAATTTGGAGAATAAAAGATAATAAGATACTTTATTAATGATTTTGGTGGCATATTGAAAAAAAAGGTATTTTCTAATTAAAAGGAAACATGACTTCGTGACCTTTGACTATAAAGGCAAGAGAAGGAGAGAGAAAGAAATAATTCTTGCTTTCCTACGTGTTCATGAGATAAGGAATACTAAAAGAAAAAGGATTATGAAGGGGAAAGAGAGAGAATATCCTTCTCTTTGAAGGAAGTAGTTTCCTACTTGGAAAGGGACACCTTATTCGTGTATAGCCGACCTAAATCTCACCCTATATAAAGGATAGACTCTGGGATCGAGTCCAGAGGGAGTCCTTGCTGCTATATGTATCTCTTCTTCATCTTTTACATCCGAAACCCTAAGCTACGGGTGGAGTTTCCTCTAGAGCAACGAGGACATATGGAGTCATCTGGAGGAAGGCCTCGTGTACCCCGATGACCCGTAGATGTTCGGCTAGCAGCCTGGAGCGCCGATCTTCACCCACACACCTGCGGCCGCCTGCAACACGGCAGAAGCATGGCAGAGAGTCGCGGGTTTGTAGAAAGTGATTCCGGCCATTTCGGCCACCCCCAAGGGAGCCTCGCGTGCGCCAGGGTTGGGCGGAGGCAATGGAACCCTCCCCGATGGCCGAGGAGGTCAGGAAGAGGGAGGAAACTCGCTCCCACGGCCGCTAGGGCGGCAGCCTGCTACTGCCCGAGGTTGAAGAAAGGGAGGGTCGGCTTTGGATGGAAATGCCCCTCCGCAGGCTGAAGATTCGTCAACTTAACGGAGCGCAGAATCGTAATTGGGTTATAATTCCCAAAAGGGGCGCGTTGCATGGCCATGCTGACGTGTCAGCATGCTATTGGCCAAGTAAGTGTTTTTATTGCAAAATTCATAGATAAATAACCGTAGCTCCGATTAGAAAAAGTTATACATGAAAGTTTATCCTCAGAACGAGAGGAATCCAAATAAATTATGATTGAAGCCTGATTCCTTATGCAATTCGAAAAATAATGGAAGATATCAACTTTAATGTGTTAATTGTTTAAAGAACCCTATGTTAGTATGATTAAAGTGATTAGTAAGGTTTAATACATGATTAAAGTTGATATTAGCCTGTTAATGATAAAAATGGATATTTGGAAGAAAAAGGATGGAATTGACGTATAATTAGTTAGTTTAGAGGTTATATGCTTGAATTGGAAAAGTACATAAAGATATCATCTTTAATGATTTAACCCTTAGATTTGATGATAGATGGATAAGTCAATATGATATTAACCTGTTTTTTATAAAAATGAAAATAGGATTTTAAAAGATGATCTTTTTATATAGTTAGTTTAATTTAGGGTTCTATGTACATGAATATGCCTTAATGGGATTAGAAACCCTAATTTATGTTGATATGAATTCTAATGGTTTTAATTGTACAAATTGACGAATAAAATAGAATTATGACGATTCGAAGATAAATTGAGTACCAAAGATCTTAATGTTGATAATGTGTATTAGATGTAATGAGTAGTCTAATATGCTTAAGAAGATAATTAGGGTTTAACCTAGTATGCAAAAGTGAGATTGTAATCTTATAAATCATAATATGATGGAATTAGGGTTCGTAGCCCTAATCCTTAGTCCAAACAAGAAATAACACTAAACCCTAGTTTAGGAGCACATCTAGATCTGAGTAATGTAATGTGAATACATGGTGACACATATGTAGTATACATGTTTCAGATATTGTTGATTATATGCTTGGTTACTTGGATGTTTGGATGCACTCATAAAGTCTATGATGTTTGGCATGGTTTCTGCAAGGAATAAGGTATGTGGTTACTTATGGTTAACCGTTTAGGTTTCCCGACGTTTTCCGAATGTTTAATCGCATTGAATGCAACTAAACAGTTTGGATGTTTATTTCTGCCATGCAAAGTATAAAGTGACTATGACTATCACTTAAGGTATATGCCATCTAGCTCAATCCTTGATTCCCTCTGTGTCGTAATGGCGGACCTGATAAAAGACTACCTAGAGGGTAGGTACATCAGGTCATGAATGACTTTGACTACCTAGAGGGTAGGGTCATGAATGACTTTAACTGCCTAGAGGGTAGGGTCATGAATGACTTTGGCTGCCTAGAGGGCAGGTCCATCAAGTCACCTTATAGAGGTACCATGTAAGTCCTAAAGGGACAACACAGAGTTGTGAAAAGATGGATTGAGTAGTTTGGCTTAAAACGTAATCTTGGTTGTTAAATGATTAATTGAATGATTACATGGTTATCATAGTTGCACGATTATCTGGTTCCCCCACATACCAGCTTCGGCTGACCGACGTTTTGTTTGTTGGCGTTTTAGGTACAATGAAAAGAACAAACAGTAAAGTGGCACATGTGATACTAAAAGAGAATTAAAGTGCAAAGGAGGATTAGATAGGTTAGTATCGGTGTGGATAAAAGTTTAGAGATCCAAGTTTTCAAAAGGTATGTAAAGAAAAATTTTATTACCATTTTCAGTATAGTCTGTTAGAATTTGATAATTGTTTATGGTTATATGTCGAACCTTTGATCCGGGATTAATGGATGCGGCTCAACCTCTTGGTCTCCCTTAATTGGGGGTTATCGGGAGGTGGGGTCGTAACATTTGGTATCAGAGCGTAGGTTCCTCATATAACCATTAGTAATTATTAAATTTTACGAACTCCATAGAACCCAAGGGAGTTATTAGAGGAGTATCCGAAAGACGGAGGTGTCTAGAAAGGGATCACGACCGGGGGCTGGAAAGATTTTCCTCCACACCGCTAGTCGGAATACGAGGACTCCCGGGTCCGTGTGACCGCCTGGCCAAAAGTCTTAGGGTATGAATCGAAATAAGATACCTCTAGGACTTCTCATCTTATTCATCCCTTCTCATCACAAAATTCTGATAAGGACATAAAGGATTAGGGTTTCCTTTCTTCTCCTCACCCTCTTGAGGTATGGGTAAGGTTAATAAGGTTTAAGGAATCCTCCACTAAATTAATGAAAGGCATGTAAATAAGATGTCATGGACATAAGCTTAATAGATTAAGCGCAAAATAAATAATGGATACATGCTTAGGTCGTATGACATGAGATGTCATGACCTCAGAAGAGACCTGAGGCTAGACCTTCTTGTCAGGAGGATAAGTCCGTTTTGGAGATAGAGATCTCCATCCACTGAGGATAATGCTAACCCTAACCCTAAGTGTAGGTTAGAGAAAGATGAGTTGGACCACGTGTTTGAAAGACATGCCTTTGGGATGCCATAGGATCCATGGGTGACCTAACACCTTTGGCAACCCAACCCTGGGAAGGATCGTGCATGTCAGGGTAAAGGATAACTCCTTAGATGATGAGGTTAGTGAAGGACCTTAGAAACCCTATGGGCTTGTGCAAGTAGGGTATAGCTGGCACCTAGGGCACGTCATAGTGCTGACGGTAGGATGAAACCCTTGATAAGGAATCATGATGGACCATAAAGGGTTACGGATGATCTTGAGCAACCATAAGTTCGAACCTAAGCTTCACCCATGTAGAGCATGCCTTTGAGATTGAACCTTCATGAAGAGAGGACCTCTAATGGTGAGGTTGGATGTAGGGTTAGCTCTAGAGAGAGCAGGAAACCCCGCAAGAAGGTTGGAAGCCTAAAACCCTGAACAATGGATGATATTGGTTGCCTCATGATCGATCCCTGAGAGTTGATGATATCTTGATTATCTTTAGGAGGACCCAACCCTAAGTATTGCTCGAGTTGAAGGATGACAATAAGTGCATGTCATGCCTTTTGCAAGCTTGATTCATGGTTCAGAGATAGAGCGTGCAGTTGGACACCTAAAAGTGAACCTAGGGTTCCTAGGCCTAAGAGGGGAAGTGGTGTACCTAATGCTCATGAGGAGAATTAAGTTTCTATAGTTTCGAACATGGTACACCTCATGAATAAAGGAAAAGGGAAGTCCCTTAAGTTTAAGGTATGTTTGGTGAACCCCTTACAGTTAGGTTGATGATAAAGGGGAAAAGTTTTATCTTGATCCAACATCGAGGAAAGAAGGACAAGTATGACCAAGCATGGTTTAGTAGGTGATCTACTTATGCCTTAATAGCTTGCTAGGGTTAAGTAGGCTCATGTGGATGTAAACCCTTGACCTTAGAGCTTTTGTGACCTCACTGTCAAGAGATAGATTTCCTCCCATCCTGGGAGAGAGACACCTTTGGTAGGGTGTATATCAGTTTTGGTTAGTTTAAGGTAACCTAAAGAGGTCTCTTAGGATCTTGAGAAGCTAAGTGAGAAGTATGTAGTATAAGATTGAATATACAGACCCATAGATATCCATCTCTATTGCATGTGAATGTGTTACCATGGAGGTAACTGGTATGGGGCTTGACCGAGGTAGGCAGGTTGCCATGATTCCGATGAAAGGATGAAAGCCAGCCCATAAATGCAGAATGAGAGATGATGAAGACTTGGGTACGATTCTAAGTGAACATGTACTATAATGGAGAATCCTAAGTCTATCCTAGGGTCAGGTAGGGATAAGACCGATGAAAGTAGGAGTTGCCTAATTCCCCAGTTGCACATGACCATAGGGTCGGGAGGTAACAGGTATCATTGTCTGAGGGCCATGGGTTAGGAGACTGATCACCTTCATAAACTCATGGGACCCAAAGGGCAGATGAGTAGGGCACTCTCTTGATGCATGAGGGAAGAGGGATGACCCCAAAAGAGTCGGTACCCTATGGACCTAGAGGAGTTGACCAAGGATATAAACCTCAGTAGGTTCAAGACTAGTTTGATATCATGATGTCTGTGATGTGGAGACATATGTGGCACGTTGCAACTTAGATTTAAAGGTGTACTGGCAAGGTGGGATGTACCATCTCTACTCTTGGAACAGGAAGAACTCTGTATTTGGACTGCAGCCAAATGCTTATTTCCTCTTGTTATGGGGGTGAGAGATAGGACATTATGCATGTCAGACACCAAGGATAAGAGATGATGTAGGTTGGAACGTTGCCACGAGAAATGGGGAAAGAGAATATATCTACCATGGTAAAGTGAATGATACATGGATGGTTGTAAACACTAAGAGGAATGAGGTAGTCCCCTTGTGAGGATGTTTTTTATCATGAGTTATGGGGAACTTACAAGTTATTCCAAGTTGAGTTTGATCACCATGATGATGGAATCAAAGAGTGTTCTTATGAAGATAACAATATAGTTTGAGGTGACATGATAAGTGAAATACATGGAAGTGTAATACCTAAGGATGTGAAGAGGTAATGGCTGCTCTGGTTGAGATACATCTGACTCGTTTGACTAGAAGCTAGAAGAGGTTGTTTGGCTAACCCCAAGTTTGAAAGGGAGAAGTGTTCGGATAACACTCAAATGTAACAAGATGCGTTGAAAAGTTAGGGTTGTTTGGTTAGCCAGTCTAATCCTGGATGCAATGAAAGGATGGTGGTAAAACCCCAGATGTACTTCTTTGGAAGAGAAGGTGATGAAACCCCGACTAAAGTGGTTTAGGGTTTCGAAGGAATCGATTTTGAAGAATCACGACATACAAGAAATCATGATTAGAGATCACCATACACCGTGATAACGGCAATAGCACGTTAGATGCTTAAGATGTGGTTGCATGTGGTTTATGGCCATGCAAGCCAGGAGGTAAAGGACGAACCCCAGTAACCCAGTGTATCAATATGGAGGTCAAAAGAATCCCTGAGAGGGAATGAGAGCTCAATGGATGTTGTGATAAGTCTTCCCTGGATCGAGGAAGGTCGAGATACAATATGGGTTATGATAGATCGCCTTACCTAGATGACATAAGAAAGAAAGAGTTCGATTAAGGGACAAATCCAGTTGAACTACCCATAAGAAAGATGGTTCAATTACACCATGAAGCATGTTCAAAGGATTCTTGAGTTTGACCTAAAGGTTCGCTTCCATAAGGTGGAAGTAGGTATATGAAAAACTCAATGATAGTATAGTTTATCACCCCTAACTATGGTTAGTATGATCCAGACTAAAGGGTCTGATGAGGGCATGTGTGCTCGTTCAGGGTGATATCTAGAGACAGTTCTTGTCCTTTGAAAGATGTGACAATGACCACCATATCCAGTATCGGGTTTTATTTTAAGCTCTGTAAGGGAGGTGGTGTCGGTCACCACTTCAGTAAGGTGATGTTGGTGAAAAGGACCACATGATGGGACCCCAGTGCGTGTAGATAAAGTCACTTTGATTGTGCAAGGGCTGAAAGGAGCCTAGAGACAATGAGAGTCGTGAGCAGATGCAAAGTTGACTGTCATACAAGTTACTGTGGGAGAAAATGTGACATGAAAACTCGACCCCTCTGAGCTGTAGCTGAGAAAGCTGAGTCCCTGATACATGGGTCCATTAGAGATGGATGGGTGGTGATGGTCAGGTTTTGGCCCTACCCCTCAGGATAAAGTAACGAGGGATGTTTTCCATGTGTCCAAGTTAGAGCACTATGTGAGGTACCCCGACCATGTGCTGAGCAGTGGTGAGCCCCAAGGGAGGCTGAAATGACCTGAGTCACCTGTGCAGTTTATAGACGCCAGAGTGAAAGAACTCAGAGAAAAGAATATGTGATGATAAAGGTTCTGTGGAAGCGCCATGAGTACGGAAAAGCCACATAGGGGCCAATGATGGACATGGAAAAGTCTTATCCTGAATTGTTTGTTTGCTTGCCTAAATTTTGAGGACAAAATTCCTATAAGAGGGGAAGGATGTTATAACCTCAATTTTTGGGTTCAATTGGTGAGAAATGCAATTTCTCATATTAAGGATAATTGAAAAGAAAATAACGATGTGATTTGTTTTGAATAAATGAATTCTTTTCACAATAGCCTTGATTGGTTGCTTTGTGGGCTTTATTAGCTATTGGGCCCAATAACACGACAATAATAATGAAAATTCAATTAGTGAATGAATAATTGAATAATGGATAAAAGAAACATGTGGAAACCTCTAGAAGGCAAATCCAAAGAGGATTTCGTGCCTCTTGGATTCCTTGGGTTCCAAGGAGTCTAAAGTTGCAAAGAAAAGAAATAAGAAAAAGAAAAGATTAATTAAGTATTTCTTTATTAAGAAAGAAATGGAAAATGATGATAAAATGTATAAAATGAATGGAAAGAGGCCTAAATGAGTTTTCTTGATGATAATTCGTATCCATGAGGTTTCTAAAAGGAATACCCATGAGGAAGATAAAAGAAAAATAAAGAGAAGCTCTTAAAAAGAAATATTTTATTAAGAAATAAACATGATAATGCAAAATAATGCATATAGGTGCATTAAGTAGGATAATGAGTATCCTTAAAAAGTAATTTCGAAATAATATAGTTCTTGGGGTACAAGGAGCCCCAATGAAAGAAGAGGAAAGAGAAAATACCAAAATTTGGAGAATAAAAGATAATAAGATACTTTATTAATGATTTTGGTGGCATATTGAAAAAAAAGGTATTTTCTAATTAAAAGGAAACATGAGTTCGTGACCTTTGACTATAAAGGCAAGAGAAGGAGAGAGAAAGAAATAATTCTTGCTTTCCTACGTGTTCATGAGATAAGGAATACTAAAAGAAAAAGGATTATGAAGGGGAAAGAGAGAGAATATCCTTCTCTTTGAAGGAAGTAGTTTCCTACTTGGAAAGGGACACCTTATTCGTGTATAGCCGACCTAAATCTCACCCTATATAAAGGATAGACTCTGGGATCGAGTCCAGAGGGAGTCCTTGCTGCTATATGTATCTCTTCTTCATCTTTTACATCCGAAACCCTAAGCTACGGGTGGAGTTTCCTCTAGAGCAACGAGGACATATGGAGTCATCTGGAGGAAGGCCTCGTGTACCCCGATGACCCGTAGATGTTCGGCTAGCAGCCTGGAGCGCCGATCTTCACCCACACACCTGCGGCCGCCTGCAACACGGCAGAAGCATGGCAGAGAGTCGCGGGTTTGTAGAGCGTGATTCCGGCCGTTTCGGCCACCCCCAAGGGAGCCTCGCGTGCGCCAGGGTTGGGCGGAGGCAATGGAACCCTCCCCGATGGCCGAGGAGGTCAGGAAGAGGGAGGAGACTCGCTCCCACGGCCGCTAGGGCGGCAGCCTGCTACTGCCCGAGGTTGAAGAAAGGGAGGGTCGGCTTTGGACGGAAATGCCCCTCCGCGGGCTGAAGATTCGTCAACTTAACGGAGGGCAGAATCGTAATTGGGTTATAATTCCCAAATGGGGCGCGTTGCATGGCCATGCTGACGTGTCAGCATGCTATTGGCCAAGTAAGTGTTTTTATTGCAAAATTCATAGATAAATAACCGTAGCTCCGATTAGAAAAAGTTATACATGAAAGTTGATCCTCAGAACAAGAGGAATCCAAATAAATTATGATTGAAGCCTGATTCCTTATGCAATTCGAAAAATAATGGAAGATATCAACTTTAATGTGTTAATTGTTTAAAGAACCCTATGTTAGTATGATTAAAGTGATTAGTAAGGTTTAATACATGATTAAAGTTGATATTAGCCTTTTAATGATAAAAATGGATATTTGGAAGAAAAAGGATGGAATTGACGTATAATTAGTTAGTTTAGAGGTTATATGCTTGAATTGGAAAAGTACATAAAGATATCATCTTTAATGATTTAACCCTTAGATTTGATGATAGATGGATAATTCAATATGATATTAACCTGTTGTTTATAAAAATGAAAATAGGATTTTAAAAGATGATCTTTTTATATAGTTAGTTTAATTTAGGGTTCTATGTACATGAATATGCCTTAATGGGATTAGAAACCCTAATTTATGTTGATATGAATTCTAATGGTTTTAATTGTACAAATTGACGAATAAAATAGAATTATGACGATTCGAAGATAAATTGAGTACCAAAGATCTTAATGTTGATAATGTGTATTAGATGTAATGAGTAGTCTAATATGCTTAAGAAGATAATTAGGGTTTAACCTAGTATGCAAAAGTGAGATTGTAATCTTATAAATCATAATATGATGGAATTAGGGTTCGTAGCCCTAATCCTTAGTCCAAACAAGAAATAACACTAAACCCTAGTTTAGGAGCACATCTAGATCTGAGTAATGTAATGTGAATACATGGTGACACATATGTAGTATACATGTTTCAGATATTGTTGATTATATGCTTGGTTACTTGGATGTTTGGATGCACTCATAAAGTCTATGATGTTTGGCATGGTTTCTGCAAGGAATAAGGTATGTGGTTACTTATGGTTAACCGTTTAGGTTTCCCGACGTTTTCCGAATGTTTAATCGCATTGAATGCAACTAAACAGTTTGGATGTTTATTTCTGCCATGCAAAGTATAAAGTGACTATGACTATCACTTAAGGTATATGCCATCTAGCTCAATCCTTGATTCCCTCTGTGTCGTAATGGCGGACCTGATAAAAGACTACCTAGAGGGTAGGTACATCAGGTCATGAATGACTTTGACTACCTAGAGGGTAGGGTCATGAATGACTTTAACTGCCTAGAGGGTAGGGTCATGAATGACTTTGGCTGCCTAGAGGGCAGGTCCATCAAGTCACCTTATAGAGGTACCATGTAAGTCCTAAAGGGACAACACAGAGTTGTGAAAAGATGGATTGAGTAGTTTGGCTTAAAACGTAATCTTGGTTGTTAAATGATTAATTGAATGATTACATGGTTATCATAGTTGCACGATTATCTGGTTCCCCCACATACCAGCTTCGGCTGACCGACGTTTTGTTTGTCGGCGTTTTAGGTACAATGAAAAGAACAAACAGTAAAGTGGCACATGTGATACTAAAAGAGAATTAAAGTGCAAAGGAGGATTAGATAGGTTAGTATCGGTGTGGATAAAAGTTTAGAGATCCAAGTTTTCAAAAGGTATGTAAAGAAAAATTTTATTACCATTTTCAGTATAGTCTGTTAGAATTTGATAATTGTTTATGGTTATATGTCGAACCTTTGATCCGGGATTAATGGATGCGGCTCAACCTCTTGGTCTCCCTTAATTGGGGGTTATCGGGAGGTGGGGTCGTAACAGTAGGTCACCACCGCGAGAGAGATCCCCGGAAAGCATTACCTCGCTACCCGGTCTTCCTCGTCTGCTATGAAGGGCACCATCAGCTTCGTCGACCTTTGGCTCTTGGATCTGCCATCGTGAGCCATCTCTCCGGAAACCAATGAGTGACTCCTGCCATCACGTCACAGGGCTTGGCGGTGTGAAGCGCCTCTGATGGCAAGAGGAAGAGGTTGTTGATGGTTTCTTTTTGAACCTTAAGAGCACCAGCTACCTTTTAGTCTAAGTCAGGGAAGTGAGGGGTTGTGGAGTTGTGACTTCTCCAGCAAGGCGTTACTGGTGTGACCATCTTCAGACATTCTCCATTTATCTACTGCCTCACTGGTCTCCCTTCACCCCACCTCCGCCTGCCACTGTGGTTGGAAAGGGCAGCTCCAAGAGGGTTCGGAATCCCTAGTTGCAGGACTAAGGATTGGTGTGACAGGTCGTGGGATCTGAGGCGTGCTGCCAAGCAACATGAATTTTGAGATATCTCATATTCATCTATGAGATTTGGTATATCTATGATCGCAGTTGGATGGGTCGAGGTCCCTCCGTCCGTATGAATCAGAGGTTGAAGGCAAGCGGTAAAATGTTAGGTCATGTTGAAAGGATCCTAGTTTGGTGGGGCTAGTGTCTTGTTCCAGTTCTCAGATATTTGCCCCTTAGGATGCATGGTACCGGGGAACCCGGTCTCCGGTGTACCAACTTCACTGTAAGAAATGGATGTAGAAGATAAAGGCATGAACTACTTTACTTACTCTAGGATTTGAATGGTTCCATAAGTCCAAAACAACTAGTAAAGTCATGGATACATCCTACCAAAGTGGTTTTGCGACACATTGTAAATAAACTTATGTCTAAAAAAAATCATATGAAACAATTTTTCATATAGCTCTCTATAATAGGAAATTCTAGTAATTAACCAAAAATGAGCTTAGGATACATGTGTTTGACTAGTCACATAAATTCCTTGAAAAGGCTCAATCCTACAACCATATAATTCATATACTTATGAATATACCTCATCTATTGCTCATCAAATAAAGTTAGCTGTGAATACTCAACACGAACCTCAATACATTGTTCGGTGACCCATATACGCATCACGATACATAATTAAACTATTTTGCTCATGTTTCTCATCAACTAGTATATTGGGTATCAAACTCCCTCAAAGCAGAATAAGTTGGAAGCTTATTCTCGTTATCTCATAACTAAATTAAACAGAATAAGTTGGAAGCTTGCCTTTATTAATCAAAGCAATTACAAGTTATGCCATTAAAATCATCATATGATTGACTCTCTGAGCATACGTACCAACTGATTCCCACTTGCACTTAGAGAAAATAACACATGAATCTTATTTTGAGTGACCTAACATGACCATCATGCTTCTACTATGAAAGTGCCTTTGTCTAGTGGTCAGGAACATTGTTCTCAGTTGGTACTTTGCAAATCTTAGTTGGAATTCTTCCATCTCACATCTCCATTATAGAGGCAAAACATAAATTCTGACTGTGATTTGTAATCATATTTTTCAGACGGGAAGCTTGCATCAATGTAACCTTCTACCACCAACTCTTCCTCTCCACCATAGACCAAGAACTGATCTTATGTCCTTCTCAAGTACTTGAGGATGCTCTTCACGGGTGTCCAGTGAGCATCACCTGGATCTGAATAATATCGACTTGTCATGCTCAAGGCATATAAGACGTCTAGATAGGTACAAAACATTGCGTACATGATTGATCTAATTGTTGAGGCATATGGAATCAAACTCATGTGTTCCCTTCCTTCACAAGAATTGGGATATTGAACTTTAGAGATTATCACTCCATGCAATGCTGGAAGGTTTCCTCTCTTTGTAGAGAACTGCTTCAACATTTTGTCAATGCACATGCTCTAACTTAGTCTAAGAAGCCTTATGGGTCTATCTCTATAGATCTTTATCCCCAAGATGTAGGATGCTTCTTAGAAGTCTTTCATAGAGAATGTATTTCCAAGCCATGTCTTTACCTTTTATAAAGTAGGGATGCCATTCCCCATCAATAGTATGCCATATCCATACAATATGATGAATGTCACTATGCTCACACTAACCTTCTTGTACACACAAGGTTCATCTTCATTTTAAATAAAGCCAAACTCTTTGACTTTCTCATCAAAATAAAGATTCCAGATCGGAGATGCTTTCTTCAATTCATAGATTTACCTTTGTAGCTTACAAACTATATTTGCATCCTTTGGATTGATAAAACCCTCAGGTTGTATCATATACACATCCTCAAGAAGATTCTTGTTAACGAATGCGATTTTAACATCCATCTGCCAAATCTCATAGTCATGATAAGCTGCAATAGCAAGCATGATCCTGATGATTGAACCATGGCTACTGGAGAAACGGTTTCATCATAATCAACACCTTAAAGTTTTCTGAAACCCTTTACTACCAATCAGCCCTTATATGTTTGAACTTTCCCATCCATGTCAGTCTTCTTCTTGAAGATCCATTTGCACCCTATGGGTTTTACCCTTCAGGTGGATCCACCAAGGTCCATACTTTGTTGGTATACATGTATTCCATCTCAGATCTCATGGCCTCAAGCCATTTCTTAGACTATAGTCCCTCAATAACATCTTGATATAATATTGGCTCATTATCTATGACCAATTCACTACCATTCTGAGTAATAAGATATCCAAATCTTTTAGGCTCATGGTGTTTTCTATTAGATCTATGAGGTTCTTGTGTTACTTGAGGAATTTCAGACTACACAACATCTTGTGATTCTCTTTATTCCTCTTATTCATCTATTGGTTTGATATTTTCTTGTTGGTCTCGAACCTCTTTGAGTTCCACACCTTTGGAAATCAAATCCATCTCATGGAATGCAACATCCCTAGCAACAAACACTTTGTTGTCAAATTGGGAAATGAAAGTAATATCCTCTAGTTTTTTAGGATATCCAATAAAATAACATTTATCAGATCTTGGGTCAAGCTTTTCAGCAAACATTTTCTTGACATAAACTTCACATCCCCAAATCCTAATAAAAGACATTTTGGGACGTTTCCCATTCCATATCTCATATGGTGTCTTTTGAACCGATTTAGATGGTATACGATTTAGCGTATATGCGATGGTATGTAGATCATAACCCCAGAAGGTAGGCGGAAGCTCAGCTAAGCTCATCATCAATCGCACCATATCTAGCAATGTGAGTTTCCTTCTTTTTGATACACCATTATGCTGAGGTGTTCCAGGTGGAGTCCACTGGGATACAATCCCATGGGATCTAATATGGTCCTCAAACTTTTAGTTTAAGTATTATTCACCTTGATTAGAATGAAGTGCCTTTATACTTTTACCAAGTAGGTTCTATACTTCATTCATAAACTCCTTGAAATTTTCAAGAGTTTTTGAATTATATTTCATTAAATAAACATAGCCATACCTACTGAAGTCATCAATGAAGGTAATGTAGTATTGATACCCACCTCTAGAAGTTATTCAAAAAGGCCCACACACGTTAGTATGTATGAGTCCTAATAGATCACTATCTCTCTCATTGTTACCAGTGAAAGGGGTCTTATCCATCTTTCCTAACAAACAAGATTCACATGTCTCTATTGATTCAAAATCAAAAGAGTCTAAATAACCATCTTTATGGAGTCTAGATATGTGATTCTAATTTATGTGCCCCAGATGAAAATGCCAAAGGTATGTTTTGTTTGATTGTTGAGTTTTATTCTTTCGGTATTTATGTTATAGACCTATTTCTTTAGATCTAACAAATAAAGACCATAAGACATCGGGGCACTACCATAAAATATCCCACCTTTTAAAATAGAACATCGACCATTTTGAATATGTAATTCAAATGCATCATCATCAATAAAAGATATAGAAATGATGTTTCTATTTATAGAAGGTACATAATAGCATTTATTTAATTCTATTGCAAGCCTTGTTGAAAGAGATATATTATAGGTTCCAACTACACTGCTCGCAACTCTTGCGCCATTTGCAATTTTTAGTTCCACCTCGCCTTTTCCCAAAGGCACACTTCCTTTCAGATCTTGCATATGAGAACATATGTGAGATACACATTTAGTATCTAGTACCCATGATGATGAAGTATATAGGTTTATCTCAATAACATATATACCTAACGTGGAGTTCACCATCCCCATATTCTTCTTCCTAAATGCCTTCAAGTACAAATGATGAATTCCTCTTATACTTTTCTTTCTCCTTATCTTGAGTGTTGAAGATTCGGATTTGGGTAAGACATCAGTACTTTTCTTGGTCTTTCTTTGATACTCGGACCCACTGATTACCATAATGAGCTTGACCTTCTTCAATCTTACTTCAGTATGATTCCACATGGAAAGCAATTCTGGTATTTGTCCAACCATATTATTCATATGATAACATACAATAAGAAGCTATATGATTCTGGCATAGTCCTTAGAATCATATCAGTGGCCAACTCTTGAGTCCAAGTGAATCTCAGTTCTTCAAGATGATACACATGTCCAATCATATTGAGCACATGTTCTTCTACTGAGGTTCCCTCAGTCAGCTTAGACTCATGTAGCACCTTCAGAATATCATCCCTTTCTTGCTTTGCAAGACTAAGTGTCACTTTCTTAAGATGTGTTACCATCTCAAAATACTCATGTCTTTGCACTGTGCATGCAACTCATAGTTCATGAAGCTAATCATTAGCTACTTTATTTCTAAGGCATCATTGACATGCTTCTAGTAAAAATCCACTTGTGTCGTAGGTGCATCAGGATCAAGTATTTGTGCCAATGGTTTATTAAGGACGTACATCTTGCACTCTTCATTGAAAAACCTTATCAATGTCCAAAACCAGTCGTGGATATTTGTTCCATCAAAATTTTCCTTCTTCGAGAGAAAATGTAAATCAGATTTTTTAATCATTTGACTCTACAAGGGAAATTTTGCATTTCAAAACCTTTTTTATTTGATTTGATTTGAAAAAATTGATGGTATTAATTAGGACTTTAATTATTACATCTCCTACTATTTTATTCAAATTGATAGCCCTTAATATCAATTTGTAATATTGCATCATACAATATCCTAGTGTGCCAGATTCAAGATAATTTGACTGTGACCAGATCAACACTGCAAAATACAGTCAACCATAAAGGTAGGCAACTCTTGCCAATTGCATCATATGCAATTTTGGATAAATAATATGTGCAACCCCTTTTCATAATCATCAACATGCTTCTAGGCCTAGAATCTCTAAGAATCACTAGTCAAGCCTGACCCAAAAGCTGACATGATAATGATGCACCCTATAGAGGCAGAACCTACATTATTACCATAACACTTCCATGTGATAGACGATGCACCATGCGAAGCAATAACCTACCCGATCAAGATTTTCATGTGTGCCCCTTTTAGAATGCATCTAAGACTTGATATTTTATTTGAGGTAGTTTGTATAAATACATATACTTTATCCAATCACCATGTATATACTACGTATCATCTACATGCTCTATCTCACAATGAAAACATACAATATATGAAAGTGATGGTTATGGCCAGCCTAATGTAATTCCTTGGAGCCACAAGAAATTACATCATCGTAGATCCACATCACATGTAGAAAGCTATTGTTGATGAAGATCCATGCTTGCCAATCTGGGTTGATCTGTTCAACCCTTGAACTGATCGGCTTGCCTCTTGGCCAGTCGTTTGGTCATCACACATGTCAGTTGGTTTCGTCGGTCCACCATCTTCTGTCTCCTCCACCTGATTGGTAGGGTCCACTAGTCAATGGGTTCAGCTCGTCCTTTAAGTCCTCCTTGATCCTCTTTTTGGTTGGATTGTTTTCAAGATGTTATCATCTTCGTCATAATAGAAAAGTAAACTATCCTACTTTTACATGATTAAAGGAAAACCTCAAGTTACATTTAAGGGGAACAAAGGTAGGAAAGAATTAATTTTACATTGGGATCATAAAAGGCTCAATTTGTAGACCCAGATAAAAGGATAAACCAACCACACAACCATGCACAAATAATAGGGGTTATAGGCCACAACCAAGCAACACATACACCATCAAAACTTCTTTTAGGATGACACGTGTAAATTGCACACACACAGATATATATATATATGTATGTATATATATAAATATAAATATATATATATATGTATATATATGTATGAATATATATATATATATATATATATTAGTTTGGGATTATCGTGGTATTGGATTTGACAAGATATTATTCACATTGTTTGTAATAATAGAATGATAAAACTGAAATATGATCATATTAATTATCCAATGATATAGTAAATTGACGGTGTCTCTAATACCACTATAAGGAAATAAGGATATAGAGAAAGAAGTGAAATTTTTTTTATATCTACCATATTTCCCATAACCAGCAGAATGCATCAATAACTATAATATGTAAAGGACAATTTCAAGGATATACATGGTCCTGGAACAAGTCTAGAGACAACTATCATCATTGTAGTTATGAAACTCTAACTCCTAGTTGTACTAGGACTCATCTGACTGCTCTTTCATAGACAATAGACTCAAACATCATCTTCTGCAACAACTGCTCTCATCATGGATTGTTGGTTGATGATGCCCTCCTAGAGATAGACAACAACCTTCCACCTTTAGAGAAGTCAACATGGACTGCCTAGAACTCCTGCCATCCTTCTAGAAAATACAAGAGGGAGTTATCCCTCCCAATGGCGTAGTAATCACTAACTTGCACTCCCACAACAATGATCTCAATTGTTCTCTCCCTTCCTATCCCTCCCTAGTCGGGCAGGACTTGCTTGGGCTCTCTTGGTTACCACAACCTGAGAGGATACCCATTGTCTGAGCAATGGATTCTCAATTTTCTATGTTGTATTATGGGAAGCCCCCAATACCCTTCTATTTATAGGCGGGGTTTGAGCCAAGGTTTCCAGTATGTGCTAGAGCAGAAGTGACTGGAAGATCTTGAACTTTCACAACCTGTGACCGCTAAAACATCCGTCTGGTAAACCAGACGGTCATATAGCATGCAATACAACCATCTCTTACTGCTAGATGACTATTTTGTAGTTTACCAATAACATGCAAAATTGGCAATTCGTTTCCCTTTAATGTTCACCATTAATTTTTGCACAACAAGTAACGTGCAATCCAAATGAATACAAAAAGTATCTAGAACCTTGCTATTTTTTACCTGACTGATCTCACCCATGCAAGACGGTCATCTTAGTTACCCACATAGTCGTCTGGTGACCTGAGTCGGGCGGGTCAGTTTGGTCGGTTCATTCAGTTTGCACCTTGGCCAATTTCAACTCAAATTAGTTTTCCATTCCAAACACCCATCTAAGACAATTGTTTGGCACTCTAGATAGTCATCTCATGCCATGAGACGGGCATTTGGAAATGATGTCAGGTTGCTTGTTGCATGAATACATTACCTAAACATTTTAGTAATTAATTCAAAAAAAATTCAGGGTCATACTCCTCTTCTAGGCCGAGACCTATGTGTGTGACCCTATAGGTCTCATATTACATTGGCAGCAAATGTCCATAACAACTTATGACATCACAATCAATGAGCGGTGCCTATTCACACATCAATTCTACCCAAGTAAATTGAAAGTTGGATAACAACTTCAACCTTCAATCAAAATTTGTATAGTTCCTTTGTCACTGATGTCCAGAAGTAACTCGAGGCATGGAGCAATCATCCTCTACATCATACAATCGTGTTTATCGAACCAGAGAAAACTATTTGAGATATATGTAAGCCCAATATCACATATTGACTCGCATGTGCATGGCCATGCATTTCTCAGTCTCACTAATCAAGAGGTCTAGAACATTAAACTCCTATAGGAGGGAAAAATCTCTTTTCTATGACTGACACGCTATCCCCATGTTACAAAGTCACCCAATCATCACCTTTATAACAACCGATGTTTTAGGACTGCATTTGATGATGTCAAAGCGTACCCAAGGACATGTGGTGAGTGCAGTGATTTTAGGTTCAAGAACCTCAACCACCATCATCACTGTGAGAGATGACTATGACTTCCATGATGATGGCTTCCATGTGTCAATCTCATAGTGGGCATGTCAGATACACTATTCCCTAACATTTATTTGTGTGCTTGGTTTGATATAGCCATATCATGACTAGTGAGATTCTATCATCAACCAACCCACACTCTGATCTTATGTGTCATTGTTGTCTATCAACCTTCCATAATAGCAACCTATTAGGGACATAATGAGAATATGTATATGTACTCTTAACATATGTATGATCTTATTTCCTTAAGGCTAATACTGGAAGACATATGTCATTGAGTAATATTATTGTCTAGACATTTATAATGTTTGATCATTATCTAATAGTTGAATGAAATTGAATAAATTGGAAGCTTGCCTTTATTAATCAAATCAATTACAAGTTATGGCATTACAATCATCATATGATTGTCTATTTGGGCATACATACCAATAGAACAAGGATGGGAGAAGAGTAAACAATGGAGAATTAGAGTGGATGGGCTCCTGAGATGGCTATGCATCCTATTGTGATACCATGTCAAAAGTAGACATCTTTCTAAATCTCAAAAAGGAAAAATCCCTTCCTATAAATAGGAGGAGGCAAAGATAGGGAAGCAATAGAAGACCTAATGGGTTTATTATACATAGGCCCATATTACATGACTCTCAACTAAAAGGGAAAACAAAGGCAAATAGGAATAAAGAGAATAAAATTTCTAAAAGTATATCTCAATAAGATATATACAATATACATAAACATATATATGTATATGTGTCTCTGCATAAAAATCATGTATTTAAGTACAAGTAGCTTATATGTACCCATCTTAATATGAAAAAATTTCAATACTCTACATAAGAATCCAAAAACATAAGTATAACATGTATTATATAGATTGTATGTATATAATAATACATCACATATCGATATTCATGGATTGTTCAACAAGAGAAATGAATTTATTCTAATCAAAGGTAAGTTGTAGAGATTGTAAAAATTGTTGGAAGATATTCGGTTCATGAGATATGATTGTGATATTTTGAGAACATCATATATAGACAATGTTGATTCTATCTGCATGGTGGTATATGGTTGATAGGAGTCTAGATGTGCCATTTTTGTGGTCAGTACACCACTTGTATATACCTATATATACAAGCTTCCTAGTCCTTTATATATATATATATATATATATATATATATATATATATATATATATATGTATATATATATACATACATACATACATACATATATATGCATACATATATATACATACATATATATACATACATACATACATACATACATACATACATATATATATATATATTCATATATATTTATATATATCACTTCTATAAAAAAACATTTTTTACAATAGTTCATTTTTCCATTTTACAACATGTGTTAACCATTGTATTAGATTACATGGTCTTATGGGGGTTCTTTATACAATATGTTATGTGCATGTTGTTATACATATATTTTACACCAACAGTTGTAACATGTTGTCTTTCAATGAATGGCCTGTTGTAATATGGGTGGTTTGATACAACATGTGGTACACCCTTTGTAATATATATTATATAATAGTTGAACCATGTTGTCTTTTACTAAACAAACCCATTGTAATAGGAGTGTTTTTACAACATGCAATGCACTTGTTGTAATGTATATTATACAATAGTTGGAACATGTTGTCTTTCAATAAACACACCTATTTTAATAGGGATTTTTTTACAACATGCAGTGTGCCTATTGTAATATATACGTATATAGAATAGTTAAAGCATGTTGTCTTTCGATAAATACAACCATTGTAATATGGGTGTTTATACAACATGTAGTGTGCTTGTTGTAATATATACATTTTGTACAACATGTGGTGCATGTTGTAGTTCACTAGATACACCTGTTGTAATAGGAGTTTGTTTTCCAAACACACCAATTGTAATAGGTGTGGATAACATAACATTTGTTGATCTTTGTAGTATCACTTCTTTTATAACATATTTTTTTTTATTTGTAAGAGAACCACCCCCGCACGAGCGCCACTTTTGTGACCCCCGTAGGCGGCGTAAACTCTCGGGGACCCTGACCCACCCATAAGGGTGGCCCCAACTAGTAGCATCATTGGCCGGCTGACGCTATGGGAAAATCATTTCTGAAGCCATAGCCAGGAGTCGAACATGTGACCTCTCCCAGAGGCCTTGCGAGCCGCACCGCCTGAGCTATACCACATCTTTTATAACATATTATTCACTCTTGTGTTTGATTAGAGTTTGACAGGTCATATCGAACTAATTTTATTGATCAAATTAACTATATTTAAAAAATAACAAATATAATTTTTTTTTTCATTTCACAAACAAGCACATAATTGAACAAAATTTCCATCAAACCTTGAAAAAAACTTGCATTGAATTTAATAAATAATCAATCATCCATACAAAGATTCAATAGTATAAAGTATTCTAGTATGCACTCTTTACCGAATTGAAAATTAACTACAAAGGTTTTACAAATTGGTCTATGTTAAAGAACATATGTCTTACCCACATTTTACTTACTCTGATGTATGCTCAAGCACATGCATCACCCACTCATCTCAGACCTCATCGATCTCTTCTTGGTTGAAGCAACAACCATTATACTCCGAATGATACTGCAATCATATGTCAAATTTATCAACATATTGTTATTTATTCAATGTATTTAGAAATTTGATCAAAATAAAAGAATATAATGATAAGTAGCTTACACATTCATGAATATTTTATACGAGTAGAGGGATATTACACTAGTTCAAGGCAACATGACTTATAATACCTATGAAGCCTTCCTTGTGAATATATAAATATATATTTCTTTATTCTTCTCATCAATGCATGCAATGAACAAGAAGTTCTTTCACATGATAAATTGGCTCATACACCAACCTTCAGGGACGGAGCCAGAAATATGAAGTTTGGGGGGGGGGGCATGGTCAAGGATTAAAACTTGAAAAAAATGTATATGAACTATTATTCTGACAACATTCTTACAACTAATTGTTTGAATTCTACTTTATGATTGTTCGTAGCATAAAATCACAATAATAATATTATCTAACAGTTGTTCTAAAGGATACACCGTAAGAGTGAGTTAATAAATAAATAATATATGAACAACATATCTTTCCTAATGAGATGCAGTAATTTAAAAAAAAGTAATATAAAAAATATATGAAGATTGATTATACCTTTTTCACCGTTTACAAAACTCAAGAAACTTGTTTTCGACATATATTTTACAACTCCTTCGTGCAAAAGTATATATATGCAGTTGATCTTATTTTATCTTTGACCATCAACGATACTTTTTTAGAACAAGACAACAATGGCGAATAACAAGCTCTCTCTCTCTCTCTATTTTCTATTCATTTTAGATCTTGGGGCATAAAATATTGGTCTAGTGGTGGTTTTTATACCATTCTTTCAAAGTCAAGGTCATATTTTTATACAGATTAAAAAGATATTAGCAAAGTGGAATGTAACAGAGAGATGTTTTTTTTTCTTCTAAGAAAAAGTTTGTATATACCATATGTGTGTATGGAATAATTAAGGAGATGACTCATCATGGACCGTGAGCAACTAAGACCCTTTGACTTCTAAACATTTTTGTGTGTGGGGAAAAGTTTGTATAAATCATGCTAATAACTCAAAAAAATATTTGTACATACCATATAAAAATATTTTAACTTCCACAAAAAAAGTCAGTCTTGGATCCTGGGAAAGTTTTCATTAATAGATTTATTTGTATTTCATATATTAAGGATGTTTAAAATATAGCAAGGTTCTCAAAAAATTAAACAATGCCACCAATAAAAAGCTTGTGATTGTTTTTATTGATTAACTAAGACTAGTAATATTAGAATTCAGTTTTGATTTATTAGCACATGTTTTACGTAAGCGTTAAAACTTTCTATCAAAAGTACATTTATTTGAACAGTTGTTGCTATAATATATGTATATTACTGGATGAGAGAGAAGAATGGTTCAAATATGAGATATGATTCAAACAAAAAGAAAAGATATAGAATGATTGATGTTTTAAAAAGGAGGAATAAGAAAAGGAGAAAGACAATTAGTAATTAATTAACTATAACTAATTAAAATGTTTAAACATTTTGGGGGGTCGAGGCCCTAGTCTTCCCCCTCCCTCCATCTTTACCGACCATTGATGGAAGTTCATGCTTAAGTGATGGTTAGATCTTGTATATAAATAGCAAAAATGTTTTATTGTAAGTCGTTGTTAGCATTCAACCTCATATCCATTCTACTAATGTAAGATATTGGTTTATTTGTTTATTTGAAGGAAATGCACTATCATTAGAATAATATTTCATTATTTCATTATGTGATTGTGTATATAACAAAATGAGTATTGTATATTATTCATCACAATCGAAGAAAATACTATAACATATTCAAAAAAGGGATTAAAGCACAACATAAAAGGGGATTAACGTGAGAAATAGATTAAGAAGAGAAAAATACTACCATATATGTGCATGTTTTTCTAGCTAGTGTCATTATTTAGCTTTGATAAACTAGTTGAATGATTATACTATTGCACACATTAATTTCAATTCAGTTCGTGTTTTAGTCGGGATCATTAGCCCCAATATCAGTTATAGAAACATAGGGGATCATGCATTATTTTTGGGTGAGTGGGCACATGGAGACAGAGAGAGGAAGTTCTTCATGAACTAGTGCATGCTTATATATTTAAGGGAGGTTTACTAGAATTACACTTTTGAAAGTGTAGAAAATATATTGTGGTTATATTGCCTTTATTTATTGAAGTGGTGGAAAACGAGAGGATGAAACGGGCTACAAAGTTTGTTTCCATCTTTAGTGTAGGTTTGAAAATAATATTGTGGTCATTAGATCATGATCCAATGGCAACTGTATATACATCAAATGAAAGGGGTGCCCAAGATTGAAACTAGGGGCTCCGACAAATAAATGACATGTATTAAATATATCAATTTCCAAGTCTGGAAATGATATTCCAAATTTTAAAAATTAATAAATTTTGGGCATTGCTTCATATTCTAGTAATCTACATATTGATCCAAAATTAAATTAAATGAAAATCATTTGATCCCTCAAATAAATAATTGATCATATCTTTCCTCGAAGGGCTTAAATAATTTACCATTATTTGTTAATCCTCGAAAACTCATCAAAAATCAAATATATACTCAAAAGTCTAAAAAAAAATTCACCTTGTTTAAATAAAAAAAACCTGAGATATTTATTTTTATTGTTTCATTGAAATAATGTAAATAACATAAACCATTAAATTTAGTTCAAACATAGTTCTTATATAATTTTTTAAACCATCACACAAGCTCTGATTGGTCTAAAATTTAATATCACACTTTAATACTACCGTAACAAATGTTCCTCCAAGTTTCATCAAAAAAGAATTTTGTTTTACCATCTAACTAAAATATCTCCCAAAATATCATTTCTGGCCCATATGAAATTTATAATTATTCAAACGATCTCCAAAAATTATATAATCTTAACTATAGATCTAATAAATGACTATAAGCTTCATTGAAAATTTTGGGGTCATTTGGATACACCAAAATGATGTCATCTATGAGGTGTTTTTCATAAGAAAAATAATTCTCTAATTACATGCTCATGATTAAATTCTCTGTTAAGAATTTGGGTTCATGTTGGTTCCATGATAAAACATCTACCCCAAGATTGTTCGATCACCTTCTCAAAAACTGACCTAGATTGAGAAAATTAGATTAGGAATAAAACACCAACCGATATTTAACAATTATTTTTGAAGAAAAATCAATCATGAGGTTAAGGTCACTCTTATAAGAGTTGAGAATTTTAATAACTTAATTACATAATACTCGGTATTAGGTTCACCAGATATATGTTGAAATTGATAATGGTGTTAGGTATGACCCTGATAATGGGACGATTGGGTGTTAGAGTGAGGCAGAGGAAAGATGAATGAGAGGAGAAGAGAGGATGTATTCATCACATTAATTAAAAAAGAGATGAAGTCAAGGCGGCCAGAAGGTTTTGCATTGTTGTACTAAGGGGATTTGCTTGTTGATGTGCTGACTCTTCTTCTCATCATATCATTCAATACTCATCACTAGTCACTTCTTTGTTTGCAACAACACCTCATTTGTATGCCTAATCCTTCAAGGTTATTCATGAATGGTTTATTGAACAATGTGTATGAGTGAGCATTATAACTTAATGTTATATCATAAAGAGGTCACTCAAGTTAATCATGTAGCATAAGATAAAATTATGAATATTTCCATTTTCAATAATGGACAAACATGAAATATACATGATATTTCATCCTTTTTATGTACTTGATCATCAAAAGCTATATTTAGTTGCATGAAGGAGAGAATTTGGAGGTAAACTCAATTAATTGAATGAAAAAAACCTTGAACCAACAAGGAAAGAAGTACACACTAAATATAAAAGGAAATACAATGTATATAATGAGTATAGTACATATACGTGATACAATTTTTTAGGTGATAAATATGGTAATAGACAAGACATGGTAGGAAGGAAATAAGGAGACATAATAGTTCATAGGAAAGGGTGAGAAAATTATGTCTTAGCAAGTATGGTAATCCAAATCTTGATGAAGTCTTTTTTACTCTTAGTGTCTTCCTTTCTACCAGTTCCTTTAGAATGTCAATAGCATCATTCACTTTTAGATCTCCTTTTACATACTCACACCTTATCTTACTGCATTTATTGGCTTGTTTCCCAGAATGTAAGAAGTTGGTAACACCTAAACAAACACAACATATATAAATTTTATAAATATCAATACATAAATTATCACAAAAAAAATATATATAATTGCAAATATTGTACATGTTGCAGATAAGCCAAGTATTCTGCTAACTTGTTGAGGGTTAAATCCCACCAACGTGCTTCCAATCTTGAAAGACATCTTATTACCATCATATGCGTAAACAAGATCTTCTATCAGATTCATTTCCAGAGAAGTAGGACATCTCATGCCAATGAACACACCTAAATCAATTTCCTTAAACATTGTCACGTGTTGTAACACCCAGATTTTCATATCACATCAGTGGAAGCATTTTTTTTTCTTGGTTGTCACACACATGATTATCATTGCAATTAAAGTAAACAAGATACCTTTGCATATATCTAAAAATGATTCATACATAGTTCTTGTCAACATAAAACTACATCATGTTCATTCATAAGATTATAATAAAAATATGTCAGTACTCTGGAACGTCTAAGTAAATGGCACCCCACTAGGCTGAGCTTAAAATCTCCTAGTCCTTTGCGTGTACTTTTGTTCTTCAATTGCTCCAAACCCTACGGACATCACGTCACCAACCATGCATTAGGAAAATAACATGCATTAGAGTAAGTGGCATGAGTATTCTAAAATATACATTGCTAAAGAACTGAAATTAGATATTATAAACATGAAACTAACATCAAGCTCTGAATAAAATCTGAAACATAAAGTCTCTTATTCCTTAATTTGAATCCTTATCTTTCTACCTCGTCTTATTCTGGAGTCATGTAGTTTGGTACATGAGTCTCATGACCTACACCAAAGTGCTTGGGTCATACATATCTTATCTAGTTCCCTCTCATCATACTCATGAATGAGATTATGGGCATCTCTAATCTAAGATATCTTTTACTTACGATTTTTATATAACTGTGGCCACCATTATACAATAAGTCCTCCTGAATTGGAGTATCTATGCCCTAAACTAGTACCAAGGTACCTCTGAATTGGCACTACATGCCTCTGAATGACATCGAGGTGTCTCTGAATTGGCGTGACTACGACCTGAATTGGTGCTGTAACACCTCTGAATTGGAGTAAACACTCCTCTGAATTGGCAACAGATGCCTCTGAATCATCCCGGGACTACCGAATGAGGACTTATCATATAATTTCTTTTGTGAAGGTTTCGACTTATTTATCTTAAGTCTAAACTTACTTAATTCTTAATTCGAACTGAAGCTGAATACTGATATCTTTGCTGAATACTAAATCTAAACTTATCTTATATTAAAACTGATAATTGAACTTATCTGAGACTAATTACTAATGATTGAGCATGTACTGAATTCTAAATCTGAATTTCTAAATCTCTTATTCTTAAATTATGAATTGAATCTACATCTGAGTATGAATATAGATCATAATTACTTCATAATCGAGATTGGGTCTAAAACCCTTATCATGTATCTTTATTCAAAAGCTAACTACTCACACCATGAGTAGTCTAAGCCTGAATCTAAATCTAATATCCTTATTATCTGGATAATCCTTAATCTAATATTTCAATATGATAGAAATGACTTAACTACTTTTGATACTAAATATATGACAACTAACCCTGAAGGCTTAGTGAAAGGATCTTAACTAAATATGGGAATATGAAGTATATGAGAGTCATCGAGTATCAAATATCTATAAGAATGTTATTTCTGAAAGGTGACTCAATTTCTATAAAATCTCATTAAGTCTGATCTCAATATACTCGTATAAACTTAAATCTTAAATCTTAAAGTAGAAATCAGATAAAGTCTCATCCTAAAACTTAATCATGACTTAATGTTTCATAATTTGATAATATCATCATAAACTCATGTAACAATATATTTAGATCCCAATAGTACCTTTATCTTGGAAATTGGGCCATGGTCTACCATGTACATCACTCATATTATCACATGATACTTAACATCTTAAACACTAATATTTCTAAGGAATCCATTTCACTGCTTAATTTTTATATCGCTACATATATAAGAAACCTTGATGACATATAAGAAACCTTGATGACATGTTCCTACTTGAATTCTTAGCACACCATTATATCTAGAAAGGAGAAGAAATCTTAACAACATGTTCTACTTGAAATATCAATACCTGATTACATATATGTATATATATATTTATATAAATAAATAAATAAATAAATAAATAAATATATATATATAAGGGACACTGATAACATATTTGTACTTAAAATACTAATACATGGTTATATCACATAACCATGGGAGGATGGCAGACTTATTTTTGTTTCATATTTTGTAGCCCTGAGTATCCATATGGAATATCTTTAAGGGATATGATAGAAATATATGTTCTTATCCTTCTTATGAACTTTACTCATGATCTAGAATCACACTGTGAATCATCACTACTTAAGGTATTGAGTATATGAAATTCTACGATCATAAGGACATAAAATCTTTCTTACATATTTAACTTAGAATGTAGGACATGAAGATCTTATCTAAGAAGCATGTAAATGTACTTGGTTTGATAAACATAAATACTCACAGGCATGAACCACTTACATGTCTCATAGAGGATAAAATCTTCATCCAAATTTCTCTAGTCATGTCTAAATCCTTTTAAAATCACTTCTTGTAAATCTCAACTATCCATCTACTCGCATCTTCATCTTTAAATCAAATCCTACAAAATCTTATGGCATGAATGCATGCATACCCAATACATTATATCGTATCAACAAAACCACTAAATCATGAGTGGTGATTTCACCATACATATTAAGATTGTGGTGTAACACTTTCTTGAATTTCAATGATGAGGTCCACACCTTATCCATGTATTTCTCAAGTCTATAATCTCCTTCAAGATGTTCTTTGTATCTCAAGGTTTCCAACGAGCCCTTATACACCATATTTTGATAATCAAATCAATATCTATGAATCCTTAAAGTTTAGAACCAATTAAAATTTGATCATTGATATTAACTTATTTTCCTCTGCTTTCAGGTTAATTGGGCCTGCTGGCTAGCGGCCCAACAAGGAGAATCGAGACCCCATCCTCCTCCTCTAGCGGGGCGCAACATAGGCGCGATGCCCATGTTCCTCCGTAAAAATAGAGGCATTGCCGACCTCCTTTCTAGCACCAAGTCCGGTCGTCCAAGACCGAACTAGCGACCATGGTTGATCAAATTGCCACTGATCCTCTCCCTAGAGCTAAGGCACGTAGATAAATGGTCCCTAATCTCAACTCAACTAGGTTCTGACTGAGGATCTTTCCACCCCTGCCTCCTGCGCCGAAAATAGAGCATCCGCCTAAGTGTTTTGATGACCTGTCGACACCTCGACATTGTAGCTTGCTCATAGGAAGGCTCCTCACCTCGATGCATCGTCATCCTCACCGGTCTTGGCTGCTGAGATTGTGCCAAGAGGTGCCCTAGGGGTTTCGGTCTCCCTCAGAAGCCACTACATCTGAATTCTGAGTGCAACCATCCCCCTCATCTTGTTCGTGAACCTCCATTTCTCTCTCAACTCGCGTCAAAAGCCCTAGTATAGGGTCCGGCCACCACCAATAGTCAAGTATCGAGGGGTTTTATACTCCCCCTCTAATCCTATTCTGGATGAGAACCTAGTTCAGGAAGCCCCCATTCAGAGTCTGTAAAATAGAGGGGCATCCTCCAGTTCGGGTCGGACTGGAGTCGCCCTTTTTTTCTTCTTTTGCAAAAAGTCCATTATGTAGAAATAATTATACATGCCACAAAATGACCCCTTTGACCTCAAATTTTGGGATCAACAAAATATTGTCATTTTCTTTTCATGGGCGATATGTTAAGTCAAAATTAATATAATACATGCTCCAAGTTTATCTTTTGGGTAAATATAAAGTAATTAAAAATTCAATCACCAAGCCCCCTAAATAAGTCAAAATGACATGAAATTTCTCCCACCATCTTATATTCTAATTATTATTCTACTAAATATTTTGATAAATTATTATGAGCATGAGGGACTCCATTGTCAGTTTTATATATAATGGACCTATATGTAAATCTCAATCGATCCAAATCGACTTGAATTTGTTTCTAGGGACAACGGCCCAATTTTTTGGTCTTACAAAGAGTCCATAAGCTTAATCATATCCTTGATTATGATCAAACCAATAACTAAAGTCATCATATTATATATTCTTCACATTATTTTTCACATGAATTATTCATTTATATTCATCTACATCCAACTACAATCACACACATATAAGCCATTATGTGTGTATTGGTTGACCAGATGACTTGTATTACATATTTTATGAACTTAATTACATACCTAGCCATGTTAGGTTCATTAAGTCCCTTGGCATAAACTTACTAGAGAGCCCCACATTAAAGGCTTACATTAGTTATGAAATTGAGGATGTTACATGTGTTCACCTTTAGCAATCCCTAACACAAACTTAAACTTACTTATGCCACATCTAGCTTCAAAATGCTTACTAATTATCTGCTCTTCAGTTGTCATGTTGATATCTATTCACAATACATATAGTTACAAAGAACAAAACCAAAAACTATTCAAAATCATACCCAAAATATTGGCAAGGCAATCCCAAAGTATATGTTTATTTTACAATAGTGAAGTACTTACCAATTTCATTCACATATCAAATACAAAACTCACAAAAATTATAAATCTTACAACGTAGTACATATTATTACATTTTTTTAATAGGGGACGAGGAACCGCAAGCGGCCCCCCGTCATGCATTACTCGACTAAATCAGCCATAGTCACGTCTACAAAGACGGAAGGAAAAGAATTGGTAAAAAATAGACTAGGACAACTGCTGCTGCACATAATGTTCACAGCCATATGAGCTGCTCTATTAGTACTATGTTTAGTGAAAGAAAGGGAAAAGAAATCGAAGGACGAACTAAGACTTCTAATATCGACCACAATGGCCCCGACATAGTCACGACGCTCCACAGCAGAGTCGAACGCCTGTACCACCGTCTGCGCATCGCACTCGACAGCGATCCTTCTAAACTGGAGATCCCTGCTCCACTCCACCGCCTTCTACACGCCTAAGGCTTTTGCCTCCGCCACCTGCTGTGTCGGGCCCAATTTGAAACCTTCCATAGCTTGCACCCTTCCAGTCCAACACCTTGCCACCCATCCCATCGCTGCTTGTCCATCCTCACCTCTGGAAATGTTGACATTAACTTTGATGATCCCCCGCTCCGGCTTAGACCACCTCTGTAAGTGTGCTCCCTGTCTGGCTTCCTCCGTCCGCGCCGACGTTGGTGCATGTGCTCGGTGGTCCTTGATCAAAGACATGGTCTGTACGAAGAGATACTGTATCCCGGTGTGCTGCTCACTGTACATGCGCTCATTTCTACTCCTCCAGATCGCCCATAGCGTTGCCACTAGCTCATCTCTATCCGATGACAGGTTTACGTCCAAAAGCCTCTCCACCATGGTGGGGACATCGCCACTTTGTACTTATTCCATTAACCTTCGAACCTGTCCACTTCTCGCATCCCATAACTCGGTAGCATTTGGGCAACGGAAAAGCATGTGTAGAATGCTCTCTGTCTCTGAGGAACATAGCTTGTAGCTGCCGTTCTCAACACAATGCCTGTCGTAGAGCCTACCCATCATTGCAAGACCACCTGTCGCAACTCTCCATAGGAAATGTGCTATCTTTGGGACCTAGTCGGTGTGCCATATTTTCCTCCATAGGTGTTGCCCCCCTCCCTCCGCATGTTGCCTTGCCTCCTTCCTACCCAACAGGCTGAGCCAGTATGCCGACTTGACTGTGAAGTTGCCTTTCGGTGCATGCCACCATGTGTAGGAGTCCGTGGTGTTCATAGAGCATAGAGGGATTGCACAAATGCGGGTCACATACTCCTTTGGAAAGAAATGATGTATGATTGTTCTGTCCCACTGGTCCCCCTCATCTGTCATTAGATCCTTCACCATGGTTGGTTCCCCCTCCTCTCTCTCACACAACCCCCTCAAATCTCTACCCTCTCCAGGAAGCCAGATGTCATCCCATATCCGGACTCCCTCTCCATTACCTATTCTCCACTCTGTCCCTTCCTTAAGCAGCGCTTTTTCTCCCCACAGACTACGCCATGTATAGCTGGGGTTATACCCCCTGCGGGCTTCCCAAATAGTTGTCCTAAGATAATATCTCACTTTGATCACCCTTGCTGACAAAGTTGTCAGATTCGTCGCCAAATGCCAGAGTTGTTTTGCGAGAAGAGCCTGATTGAAAACATGGAGGTCCCTAAATCCCAGTCCCCCCATTCTTTTAGGCAAACACATACTACTCCAGGAAGTCCAAGCTATCTTTCTCTCATTGTTTTTGTCTCCCCACCAAAACCGTGCCACTATGCTTTGGATTTCGTCTATGCACCCACTCAGAAGCTAGAAAATGCTCATCACATAGGTAGGTATTGCTTGAGCCACCGCCTTGATCAGCACCTCTTTCCCTGCCTTTGATAGGAGTTTTTCTGACCATCCTTGTAGTTTTTTCCACACCCTTTCCTTTATGTAGCTGAAAATGTGCTTTTTGGACCTGCCAATTTCCGTTTGCAACCCCAAGTATTTAGCTTGCCGATTCACTTCCCTCACCTTCAGAAGACCCTTCAATTCCTCTCTCTTAGATGGTGACATTCCTTTGCTGAAAACTACTTCTGACTTAGATATATTTATTTTTTGACCTGAAGCTTGTTCATAATGGCTGATAATCTCAGCAATTTTCAAGCATTCCGCAGAAGTTGCTCTCGCAAAGAGTATAATGTCATCTGCAAAAAAGAGATGTGAAATACAGGGTGCCTCTCTACATGGCTTTGCACCATGTAAGAGGCCCTCACGTGCAGCAGAAAGGAGAGATGTAGAAAAAGCCTCAGCACACAAAATGAAAAGGTAAGGAGATAGGGGGTCACCCTGGCGTAGTCCTCAGGAAGGCTTGAGCTCACTAGTCCTGACTCCGTTTATGGCCAAGGTGTGCTTAACGGATGTGATGCAATCACTGATTCTGTCCCTCCACCGTACACCAAACCCCAATTTAACCATGACATGCAATAAGAAACTCCATTCCACTCTGTCATAAGCTTTAGACATATCCAGCTTCAGTGCGATACTTCCTTTTTTTCCCCCTTTCCCCCTTTCATGGCATGGAAGAGCTCATAAGCAATAAGAGTGTTATCCGTTATCATTCTCCCCGGTATGAAAGCACTCTGGTTTTCTGAGACCATCTCATTCATAAACGGTTTCAGTCTATTTGCAATAACTTTAGAGGCCGGCTTATAAATCACATTGCATAGGCTAATGGGCCGGAACTCACCCACCTCAGTAGGTTTCTCAGTCTTTGGAATAAGGACTATGAGAGTCTCATCCAGGTCCCCCAAGCTATACTCCCCCCTCCACCAACCTTTAATATAGCTAGACACATCCTTCCCCACAATGTGCCAGTACTTCTGGAAGAACATTGCTCTCATGCCATCCGGGCCCGGAGCCTTATTTGGGTGCATTTGGTCTAAGGCAGCTCGAATTTCCACATCCTCAATGTCCTTTTCTAGAAGGTCATGCTGTGCGATGCTAATCCTTCTCTCTATCCCCTGCATTGCCTGTTCAAACTCCGACAGGTTGCTAGATTTGAACAAATCTTCAAAGAAATTCATGATAGTGATTTTGACCTCCTCCTCTTCCTCAGTCCACTCGCCCCGTGCATTTTTTATCCCTGTGATGTGATTCCTTTCCTTCCTATTTGTTGCTTTCCGATGAAAATAGGCAGTATTTTTGTCTCCCTCTTTCATTTCTTTGACCCGTGCTCTTGCACACCAATAAGCTTCATTTTTCTTGAGCCAATATTGTAACTCCTGTGAAATCTCATCTTCTTGTCATAGCCGTACTGCATCCGGTGGACCATCCTGGGTCCTCGTAAGAGCTGCCTCTAGCTGCTTTATTTTTTCTCTTCTTTGCCCAAACTTCTCAGTAGCCCATTTATGCAAGTATTTCCCACATAGTTTAATCCTGCCTTTGATATTGTTTTCTCCCCCAGCCACCCACGCTTCTTTGATTACATCATTGCATTCCTCCTCTTCCACCCACATAGGCTCGAACATGAAGGATTTCTCTCTTTTATTCTGTTGTGTCCTCCTCTCCCCAACTATCAGAACAATAGGTGCGTGGTCGGATTCATAAATAGGGAGATGTAAATCTTTACAAAAATTGTAGAGGCTCCTCCACTCCAAGTCAGATAAAAACATGTCCATCCTTTCTTGCACAAGAGTTGCTACCGTCAGACCCCTCTGCCACGTAAAAGTATTCCCAACAATGCCCAGGTCCGTCAAAACATAGTCATCCATAACATCCCAGAAATTTTCAATGTATTTTTCCTCACGTGGGGGACCTCCTTTCTTCTCCGAATTTGAAGAGATCTCGTTAAAGTCTCCAAAGAAAAGAACTGGTTCCTCTGCTTCCGCTTTCAGCTCTCTCATAAGGTCCCACGTCCTACTCTTTTGTTGTTGATCCGCCCATCCATATATACCGATAGCTCTCCACTTTCTCATGCCTTGCCTATCTGAAACAAGACATGCCACGTGCATTTGGGAATAACTCAACAGCTCCACCTCCGTCTCCCTCCACCAGAGACCCAACCCCCCTGCTTTCCCAGTCCTCCCTGTGCTAGAAAGACATATCCCATTCAGAAACCCGCAGCTTCTTTGCGTCTCTTCCAACTTTTTTCCTGGAATCATTGTCTCCATCAAAAAGACAATGTTTGGGCACTCTCTCCCGCACCAAGAACGGAGAGCCTTGACCGTGTCAGGGTTGCCCATCCCCTGACAGTTCCAAGATCGGATTTTCATTGTTGTTCGCGGGGTCGGTCCATCCCGACCTCTGCTACTTGGGTTTCTGGAACCCTGCTAATGCTACTGCTACCTTTCGGCGTTTGGACTTTTTCTCTCTTGCCTCTCCCCTCATCCTCTTCATGTGAGTCCACCTCCATAGCATTTGTGTACCATTCTCTATTTCTTTTTCCCATCGACGATTCCCATACCACGTTCTCCTCCAGAATACCCAGTCTAGCTCCCCTACTCATCTTATACACCCAAGGTGTACGTTTCATCTTACCCCCTCCCCTCCCACTGTCTTTCATCTTCCTTCTACTCTCCCTCGTTATCATTTTCTTTTGGGCCCTCGTTCTTGCCTCCCATTGCTGCTCCTCGAGTCTCCCCTCCTCTTCCTGAGTATTCTTTTCATGTTCCCCTCCCATCCAATGCTCTCCCGTATAGATGTCGTCTTCCCCAGATACCGTATCCTCGTCCTTCTTGCTTGCATGGTCACCTTGCTTATCATGGCTATCACCCTCTCCGTCCCCTTCTCCTTGGTTGGCGA
Source organism: Alisma plantago-aquatica (assembly GCA_963693085.1). Lineage (NCBI taxonomy): Eukaryota > Viridiplantae > Streptophyta > Magnoliopsida > Alismatales > Alismataceae > Alisma > Alisma plantago-aquatica. The sequence continues at coordinate 1,624,241,387 of OY856409.1, read as the reverse complement.
GTTTTATCTTCAGTAGGAGGTCCCGACCATACTTCTGTTTGTGCCTTCCAGCATTCACATACACTTCCTCTAAAGTAACGTGATCGTCTTCCCTGACTTCCGGCGAGTAATGTTGTTCTCTTTCACTCCCCGACTCCTTTCTGCTTGTGCCCTGCCGGTAGTTCACTTCTGCCTCGCTCGACGCCGCCTCACCGCCCACATCCGCTTGTGTACCCGCCCCCGTCGTTGATGTCCTCCTCTACACACCCCGCCCCCACAGTCCCGGTAATGGTGCTGAGCCATCCTGCTTCCTCTCCATACACCCTCCAGACCCCTCCGCCCCACACCCCGAAGTCTCAGACCCCCCCTCGACGTCGCACTCCCTTCCCCTCTCAGGGCCATAAAGGTCAGTTTCCTTCTAATACTCTCGTCCCCCTTCGCGTCATCCCTTTCCCTCGAGCGCTGCTTCCATGGCAAAGCTTTGAGCCAGTTGCCCCACTGTTGTATCTCCTCTCCCTCCGGTTGCCTCCGCTCACAGTCCTTCTCGGTGTGTCCCAGCAGTCCGCAGCCAAAGCAGAAAATTCCCAAACGTTCGTACTTGACCTTGACCTCCGCTCTTCGCCCCTCTTTTACTCTGACCTTCAGGATCCGCTTCCGTGGTTGAGTCACGTCCAGGAGGACCCTAACTCGGATGGAGGAGTCCCATCCGATATCATCGCCCTCCCTTTGCAGAAACCTGCCGACTCTGCTAGCCACCTCTGTCACCGCCCTGTCGCCTCTGTAACCCAGCGGCATCCCATAAAGCCGTATCCAGAAAGGGGTATGGATGATTGCAATCTTCCCTGGTTGGTCTTCCTTCCATATTTCTTTGAAAAGGAGAAGCTTTCCATCGAAGTTCCACGACGCTCCGTCGATAACGCGTTGTCGGTCGCGCCAATGCGTAAAGTGAATGACAAAAACCCCTCCTTCGAGTTGCTTGAATTCCGCCTTCTCTTTCATTCCCCACGCCTGCGATAGGGTTCACTCTAAGGCCCAGAAATTATACGCCTTGTCTGTGAGAAGCATCACTACAATCGCTAGTTCCGTATGGTCTTCTCCCGCCTTGGTTTCTTCCTCCCCCAGATCGATAGTATCCTCTTCCTCATCCGTCAGTTTCAGGTTTGCACACCTTGCCGTAAGATCCTCTGCCATCCTGGAGACCAGACCAAGCACCCGAGCACTATCCCTTGAACCTGCAAGAGTCACAACAACCCCTTGGAATGGGATTGGAGACGTCCACAGCCGTAACCCTAATCGCTAGAGACGACGCTAGAGGACGGGGGACGGGAATTTTTTTAAGGTTTTGGTCCTCTAGTACATATTATTACATCGCACAATATCAAACAATTCATTAAAAGGTAAAGATATGCATATTTTCTAGATACCAGTTACAATAATTCCTAACTGTAGTTCAAATCTATTAACAGTACCTATAGGTACAAAGAACAAAACCAAAAAAAATTAACATATTACCAAAAAAAATCAAAGCAATACCCCAAATATATGTTTATTTTACAACATATTTTCTACATAACTGTTACACTAATTCCTATATCTAGTTCACATTTATTAACAGTACCTATTATTACAAATAAAAAAACTAGAAATTATTCAAAACATTACCAAAAACACTACCAAAAATTAACAGTAACTATTATTACAGAGAAAAAAAACCAAAAATATTCAAAATATTACCAAAAAATTATTAAAAAATACCTGAAATATACGTTTGTTTTACAATAATATAGTATTTAACCATTTCATTCATATATCAAATATCAAACTCAGTTCTCATTATTTCTAGGGCATTTTAAAAAAAATCTTACAAGATAGTATTTATTATTAAAAAGCACAATGCCAAACAATACATCAATAATTATGCATAAAATATTTTTAGAGCATCTATTATTACAAATAACAAAACCAGCAATTATTTAAAATATTACCAAAAGATTATCAACACAATACTCCCAATATCATTTTGTTTACAACTTTATTTACAAAAAAGTATCACCTTAATTTTAGTTATATAGTATGTACCAATTGCATTCACATATCAAATACCAAATGTACAATACCAAATAATTCATTAAAATTTACGCATAAGCATATTTTCTGCATATTTTGTTCATCTCTATTAACAATACCTACAGGTACAAAGAACAAAGCCAAAAATATTCAAAAATATTACCAAAAATTTACCAAAACAATACCCGAAATATATGTTTTCTTTACAGAATATTTTCTACTTAGCTGTTAAAATAATTTCTATATCTAGTTCACATTTATTCACAGTACCTATTATTACAAATAATAACACTAGAAATTATTTAAAACATTACCAAAAAATAAACTATTATTACAAAAAAAAAACAAAAAAATATTTAAAGTACTACCAAAAAAATCGAAACAATATTTTATTTTACAGCAGTTTAGTATTTAACAATTTCATTCACATATCAAATGCCAAATTCAATTATCATTATTTGTTAAGTATATTTTGTACACAACAGTTACACTTAACTATGGTATATCAAAAATTAAGCATATTTTGTATAGTTTTTTGTTTTTTTGAAGAAATAAATTGTTTCCTTGTATGAAACGGCACTATGTAGCTCTAACTCAACTATCAAATTCCCAAATCCGTGTTCTGGATCCTTAATTTCAGAACAAAAGGCCAGTTTCAGAGCAGAATACCCTATTATGTTGACGTACAACGCAAATGTTGCCGCTTAATCACTTTTGGTACAGGTAATACAACTCTAAAATGTGATTCCTAGATTTGAGTTGCCGCCGTTCTAGAAGGTTTCAATCACCTCTTCTGCAGAGCTCCGGCATCAGAAGCTCCACCAGAAGCTAGTCGGCACCGTGCTCCATCTCCAAAGCGGCCGACTCCCGCACTGTGCTCCTTCTGAAGCCAATCGGCACCTAAAGCTTTCAGTCATCCAAGCTCTGGCGACAACGTTCTTGAGAGATTGCCAGAGAAAGAGGGAGGAACAAGAGAGAGAAAGAAGAGAGGGAACCGTGACTCCAGAAATGAAACCCCACACACACAAAGGGCAAGAGTCAAAGTCTTTGTGGGTCACCGAGCGATCCAATTTATGAGTGCACTAGTAATCGAAAAGACGCCTTTTCAACTTCTGGTATTGCGTCAGAATAAAATGCGCACATCAGACAGTGCTTCGGAAATACGCTAGGATACAAAATCTAGATGTCTGTCGGATGGTCATTGCTGCTTCTCGAGTTAAGGATTTATATGTTGGTACGGATAGTGTGCTCTATATCACTACTCGAAGAAAACCGCTAAAGATATAAAGCGAGAGAGATGTGTTAGAAAAATAAGAGGCCGCTAACAAAGCAACAAAAGCATTGCATTCGTAGATTAGAAAGTTGAAACCAACGTATGAATATATGATGGGACGAGATTACAGGAAGAGAAAGGAAAACGTAACATAATTACTCGAAAGCAGAGAAATCGATTCCGAACCCGGAACAAAAGGGAGCCGAATGACAACCGACAAAAAGATAGTCAAGTCATACGTTTCGCTAAAATCAACTTGCACTACTCCACTTGACCTTGTTTAGGTCACAGCTATCGTCGGGGACCATCTTCACACCAACCCTACGTCGTTGTGCACCGTGCAATACCCTCCACAAGGTCGGAGTGGATCGTCCTCGACATTCACCCAGTCGGGCAGAACACAAGAAAAGCGATGTTTTTCCACATCTATGCGGAGCTCGTCGGCTAGTACCGCAAGTGGAACTCCCACCAAGCCAAGCCCTAGAAATCCCTAGCTCCTGTACTCCAATTCATCCTACAGAGTTCCATCCGCACAGCATCGCTACAGAAAGCGACGCAACACCAACAATGAAGCGCTCTGCGATTGCTGGGGTGGCCAGCCATCGCAAGAGATCTAAGTTTGAACGAAAAGGAGTGGCACCGGAAGGTTGTTGATCGACTTGTAGGCTAAATCAGATTGGATAGAGAACGCTTGCTAGCTTCGTCAGAAAGTGTGAGATCGTGATTACTATTGTAACGTACTCAGATGGATTCTGAAGTGCATTCCACCGGTGATGATATATGGTGGTGATACATATTCTCTCCTTTTGATTTGAACCCACTTGTTGTTGCATCTTACCAACGTCCTCAGGTATTCAACCACGCCAACTTGTTGTGGAACAAAAGCCCCTGACTCGGTCATCACCAAAAGTTTATATGTATGGTTGAAAGTAGCGGTGGACTAGCCGACCTGAAAGAAGCGAGGCGACCCATATCTTTTGAAAAATGTCAAGAATTTGACTGGTTCAGGTCTTATCCTGAGAGTGGCAAACCATGTCAGATATGATAAAATCCTTGCTTCCCATGTAACATGGGCGCGAAAGTAAAGTCCTACATTATCTTCGATGGACTGTAGAGGAGATCCTAACTGTTGCCTAGATACCCTTCTAACCAAAGATCGATGATGTATAGTGGTGGTCTCGGGGTACGTAATTCTATCTTTGTTTTTTCCCGTTTACGACCCTATTATGATTCAGATCAATTCGAAGCAACGCAAAAACACATGTATGAACATACAATTAAAATACCACCTAAGACAAAGTGAATTGTTTATCAGAGATGTAAACCCGAGTTAGTAACTGACAAAGCGGTAGCCTAACCGAGGCCAAGAAAATCAAGTTAAATGCAAATGACACGATTTTTGTGGTAAATACAAACGTAGGGATGCCCAATGAACAACCCCCCTAACATGACCACAAACACCCTAGAGAAGATTGTGGTATGACCACAAACACCCTAGAGAAGATTGTGGTAAGGCGTTGCAATAAATCCAAAAGCGCATAACAAAGATACAACAACCAACAACCATTCACAAGCACAGACAAGAACATCTTTAGGCCATTGTCCAAAGCATCAGGGTGGGCTTAACAACCAAGAAGGGGATGAGGCATCAACCGAGATGCCGAGATCCGCTCTCAATAATCTTCACAATTAAAGTTATTGAGTGTAATCCCGAGAAGATGTATTTAAAGATCAAATTCTTTATCTAATTGTATAAAACGACTATATTTCTAATAAAAGAAAGCATGCTTAACTAGTCAATAAAGAAATCTATTAAACACGAACAGAACTAAGAACTAGACACATCTTTATATGTATAAGGTATATATCTATTGCGACTTCATTTACATGTAAAAATGGAAATAGTTTACAAAATCCACATATCCCCGCAAGAGATGTAGTACTAGAATGAATTTTCTGCATACTCTTCCAATCAGCCCCTCACCAGGTATATGCCACTTCGGTTCTATATAATATGTCAGTAGAGGATTTGAGATTTTACCTATTTGTTTTCAATAGTTTGTTAACCATTGACGAAGTTACAAAATGTGACACTTAACAAGGATTCATATCAAATATCAACCATCAATTAAAGAGGTATCAACATATAACTCAAAATCTTAAAAAAATATGCTACCTACTTACAATGTTCAAGTAGATAGAAGTGATTATCACGACCTGAGAACATGAACATATCATCTTCCATATCTTATTATTTAGTCGAACACCTTAAGAAAACAACACAGACCATGTCTGACATAGGGCTAGGTGGGTGCCTCTAGCATCCTTTCCTTCAATTCCAACACATACGTGTAAAGATGGGCGGACCACATCTCTTTTATGCGCTAACATTTCAAATATCTTGTATTGCATTTGACACACACACACACACAAATATATATATATATATATATATATATATATATATACATATATATACATATATATATTTATACATACATATATATATATATATATATATATATATATATATATATATATATATATATATATATATATACACACACCTTCAATTCCAACTCATACGTGTAAAGATGGTCGTACCACATCTCTTTTATGCTCTAACATTTCAAATATCTTGTATCACATTTGACACACACACACAAATATATATATATATATATATATATATATATATATATATATATATATATATATATATATATATATATATATATATATATATATATATATATATATCAGTTGGGGAATCTATGGGACCTCTTTGCCCCCAACCCCCAAATTTTATCTTCTCTTACTTAACAAAATTGATCAGACATCTATCTCACCTATGTGGGTCTCGTAATTTACCCATAGATAAGTCTCTGATGATCAAATCCCCTTCAAGGTATCCTTTTAATAATGTACCCATTAAGGAAGGATCTCCCACAAAAACACTAATCTTGAGGAGGATTATAGTTTTAGGACATCAAGCTATGTGTATTAAATTAAGAGCTTGAAAAGCCTCAACTAGAAGTTGAGGAATTGACTATGTCGTTTGATACAATGAGCTTTTTATAAGAATGTACCTTTTATCACATGGTTACTTAGTTAAATCATGAATCTTTGAGGGCTTAAGGACTGCTTGTCATATATTGAGATGTTAAATTTGAGTTCTCGACCAAGTATATTAAAATCAACGCAATGCATAAAAACACAGTACATATGATTAGCAGAAGTACACCTCATATTAACTTTTCAATTCCATACATGATCCCACATGATACCTGTTGGGTTTCTTCTTATAGTCATCCAATTGAAACCCTTAATTAATTTCTTTTCTTTCTCATTCTTGTGCACCATGTAACCATTTACATCATGCATACTAAGAACTATACACCTCTACATGTCTATATCATTTTTAAATACCAAATACAATGATTGTATGACCATCATTAATAACATTACCAAGTATTCAACATGTTCCATTTGATTATATTTGTGTTTTTATCATGTATTTGATTCCCATCTCATTTATATCATTAAATTTGACAAATATCTATTTTGTAGTAGATGTTTGTTAAACATGTAGAGCTACTAACTAGATCCTCCTATCTTAATCAAATTTGATACCAACAATAATAAGGTAGTCAATATAAGGAATTGATCATCTTATAGCAAAACAACTAGTAGTAAAGAATGTTTTGTGATTCATCCCAATTCATTTTCTTTTCCAATTCCTAATCAAAGCCTAAGAACTTTGATTATTATCTGAAAAAGTAAATGAATTATTCAATAAGTTTTCTTAAGATATAAACTAACTCACCTCATAGTGGAGATCATCTAAAATCCATACTTCACTCTTCTCAAAAGAGCAAGAGGAGCAATATCTCCCAAGAAATTCATTTCTCACATCCTTTTTCCCCTAGGATACTTAGAAAGAGGTTCAAAAAGAAGAACGTGAAATCCATCAACTCTTGTTCTAAATATATAGTGACTTTGTTACAACCCCAATTTTTGGGTTCATTTGGTGAGAAATGTAATTTCTCATATTAAAGATATTTGATAATGATATAAATTGTTTTGGATAAATGCATTCTGTTTACAATAGCCTTAATAGTTGTTTTGTGGGCTTTATTAGCTATTGGGCCCAATAACAAGGAAAAGACATAAGGAACTCCATTATTAATAAGAAATGGAGAAAAGAAAAATGTAGAAACCTCTAGAATGCAAAAGTATGTAATCCAAAGGTGGATTCCGTGCCTCCTGGGTTCCTTGGGGTCTGAGGAGTCCAAAGTAGCAAAGATAATGCAAAAAGAAAAGAAAAGATCAATTAAATATTTTCTTATTAAGAAAGAAATTGAAAACAATGATAAAATGTGGAGAATAAGTGGAAAGAGGCATAATTGAGTTATCTTTGATGGATTTTCGTATCCATGAGGTTTCTTATGTTAAAAGGAATTCCAATGAGGAAAATAAAAAGAAAAATAAAGAGAAATCCTCAAAAAGAGATATTTTAATAAGAAATAAACAAGATAATGGGAAATAATGGAAATAGATGCATCCAGAAGGATAATAAGTATCCTTAAAAAGGAATTTCGAAATCTTGGAGTTTCTTGGGGTACAAGGAGCCCCAATGGAGAAGAAAGAAAGAGAAAATACCAATAATGTCAAATAAGAAGATAATATGATGCATAATGAATGATTTTTGGGGTATTGTTAAAAAGGAAGTAATTTCTATTGAAAGAAAATAGAAATTTCATGCCAATGGATTAAAAAAAGCAAGAATAAAGAGGATAAGAGGGATGATTTTCAAAATCCTAATATCAAAAGAAGAAGGAATATTAATGAGCTATTAGAGGGAGAGAGAAGCTTACTTCTTAATGAAGGAATCACATTCCTACTAGAAAAGGGCATTGCTTCTTCATAAGGAAGCATCTTGGGGTGTGAATACTCTCCCCTATAAAAGGGGTAAGACCTTGGTTCGAGTTCAGGATGGAATCCCATGCGAATATCTTCTTTCTCCTTCTTATTTGCACGCAACCCTAACGAAGGGAAAGAATGCTACCCCAGAGCAACCAAGTTCCGTGAAGAGGTTACGATGGAGACCTAACGCTTCCACGACACCATGGAGGTGCGCAGTCATCTTCCCCGTGCTCTGTAGCTTGCGCACGACCATTGTATGGTTGCAGGTTGGCCATGAGTTGCGGAACCAAGCAAGCCCGAACAACCGCCCCACCTTCGATCGAAGGGGTACCTCCTTGTGCACAGAGGAATGGCGGAGCTAGGGCACCGAGTTCTGGGGAGTTTTCGACCTTAGAGAGAGGGGAAACAACCCCATGACCAACTGTTGTTGACGGCCGCCTAGGGTTCCCGAGCGAGAAGACGACGGGGAGGTTTTGGACGGATCTACCCCTCCGGGGTATACAGATCTAGAAACTTAACCAAGGGCACGAACGTCATTTCGAAATGTTTCCAAACTAGCTGCAAAGCAACGTTGTATGATAAAGGCTACGTGGCACCTCCCTATTGGCCCAAGTAAGGTTTTATTATAAAAATCATATCTCCTTAATAGTAGCTCAGATGAATATGCATAAAATATGAAAATTTCTCAAAAAATGAGGGGAATCCAATAAAAATATATTTAGAAGCTAGTTCCTCTTGCAATTTGAAAAGTAGTGTAATTTATCAACTATAATGAAGTAAAGATAAAGAAACTCTATTATGAGATGATTAATACATTTAGTAGGGTTTAATGGATGATTAAAGTTGGCATTAACCTGTTAATGATAAAAAGGAACATTAGGAACAAAAAGGATGAACTTTACACGTAATTGGTTTAATTTAGAGTTTTTTTTGGAGAAGCCAGGAGGCTATTTTATTCATCTTTCCCTCCTCTTGCAAGCAAATACGGAAACAAATTACAACCTTCTAGATTACTTCGAGAATTAAACTTGGAGGTACTACCTCCATTACATTTCTCGCTAACAACAATATCTTTAATACATTTGGGAGGTCTAGGTATGTCAAAGCACCCACCCTGTTGCTTTTGGTATTCCTTTGCCAACTTATCAACCATCTGATTGTAGTTCCTTGAGATGTAATGTATGCTCCAATTTCGATGTTCCCTGAGGGCCTGCCTAATCTGAAGAATACATCTCATATGTCTTGGATACTCCTCACCTGACTGAAGTGTATCCATGAGCACCATGCAGTCGGTCTCAAGAATAAGACATGAGACGTTGTTTCTGTTGGAAAGCGCTAAAGCAATGTCCACTCCCTGAATCTCTACATGAATTACAGAGCTAACTGTGATGCTTCTGACGTGCCCATCTATCCATCTTCCAGTATAGTCTCTAGCTATAATAGCAACAACTGCTTTGCCAGGTTTCCAGGAAGCATCTGTGTTTATTTTAACATAACCTTGCATGGGACATTTCCAATGATCTGATTTCTTCCTCGTCTGATGATCGATATCCATGCTCCAGGCCTTATCTATCAGCATTATCTTGTTTTTAATCATTTGCGCTTGCCTATCCACCGGGATGATCTGGTTTTCGAACACTTGTTGGTTACATCCCTTCCATATGAACCAACTGATTATCAGGAAGCGTTTCCTTGCGTTGGGCTCCTTTTTCATCTGCTTGTTCATGCACGCGCTATCCTCCAGCTGGCCGAACTCCTCCATCTCTTCTCTATATAAAAAGCTTGCCCAAATTGCATTTACTTGATCGCAATCTCTAAGCATGTGGCAGATGGTTTTGTCATGGGCTTGGCATCTGCTACAGGTAGCAGTAGGGCTCATGTTTCTTCTGCACCTTCTGTTGTTGGTTAAAAGTGCATCGTGCATAATGATCCAACCAAAGGTTCTGAATTTTGCAGGAAGATTCATCTTCCACAACATATCCCATTCGCCGTCCACTTCGATTTCTCTATCTCTCCTCAAGATGTTATAGGCAGATTTTGTTGAGAATTTTCCATGTGGGGTACCGGTCCAGGTTCTCACGGCCGGCCCTCAGTTGGCTGCTGGAAGCTCTATTTGTAGGATTTTCCTGACCACTTGAAGCGGCAGCCAGTGCTCAAGAAACTCTCTATCCCAACTCCCATTATCGAGCACTACACTTTCAACAACCATGTCTTTAATAGAATCAGAAACTTCTCGCCTTGCAATTTCGATCAGCTTTAGCTTAGGCTCAACCCATTCCTCCTCCTAGAAGTGGATACTATGCCCATTCAAAGGCATCATAACGGAGTTCTCACTGATCAGGAATTTACATTTGAAAGTGGCAGTGGCTAGTCTTGATAAATTGGTAATCTTTGCTCCGTTATATCTTCTATACTTGTCTTGATACTATGGTTTATTAATCGCCTGGTTCTCTGAGGGACACTAGCCACGAAGAACACTTGAGTTTTAGTGATAGAGATCGTCTGGCCCAATGCTCTCTCAAACAGATTGAAGCATTGTTTGATGTTCCTCATCTGGATGTGCGTTGCTTCGCCAAACAGGATGAGATCGTCCGCAAAACAAAGATGGGAAACATTCCTTCCATTCCTTCCTAGTTTGGAAGGATTCCACTTGCCCTCATCCACAAATGTCTGAATAAGTTGGCTGAGCCATTCAATGCATAAAATGAACAGATATGGCGACAGTGGATCACCTTGCCTAAGTCCGTGACACATTTTAAACTGCTCTGTAGCTTTTCCATTCCACAAGATAGAGCACTCCCCTGTACGAATGGAGTTCATGAAGTAAGATATAATGTTAGAAGGAAGTTCAATCTTCAGAAGCGTATCAGCAATAAAATCCCACGAGAGTCTATTGTATGCCTTGGCAAGGTCAATTTTGATTGCCAACATTTTGGCTGCAGACTTCTTTCTCATCATAAAGATAACTTCCTGAGCTACCGCTATGTTGTTGGTAATACGGCGGCCTGGTAAAAAGGCACTTTGAGCATTAGAAATCCATTTAGGTAGATGTGTCTTCAACCTCTCAACCACCACTTTGGAAATCATCTTCAGGCAAAAGTTATTCAAGGATATCAGCCTCAGCTGGTCACAGCTCATAGGGTTCTGTACCTTAGGGATCAACACGATGGTAGACTTGAACATGTTGTTGCTCATAGGGCCTCCTACAAGAGCTCTTTTTACTGTGATGACAACATAATTCTTTACTATGTCTCATTGATTCAGAACAAAAAGACCATTAATTATGTCGGGACCAGTTGCTTTATAAGGATTCATCTCTCTCACTACCTTGTGGCACTCCTCTTTGGTTGGTTCTCGTGCAATCAGATACGATTGAGACTGAGAAAGTTTCTTAAAAGCAGCTGGTATGTGCCCCATTGGCTCAACTTCGGGTATGCCTGTTTTGGACAGTAGGTTTTTGAAATGATTTTTCACCATGATCACTAACTCAGACTCCTCATGGATCCAAGTTCCTTCATTGTTCTTGAGCATAGTGATGGTATTGGACCTGTGTCTCTGTTTAACATAGGCGCTGTAGAATTTAGAGTTACAGTCTCCATTACGCAACCAATCAATGTGACTCTTAAGTCTCCATTCTTCCTCTTCCTCCTTCAAAATATTATCTAAAGCATCTTGCATATCAAAGCAGATGCCATCCGTGATTGGGTTGTAGCTCTCAGCGAGCTCCTTTTCAAGCTTCTTTATGTTATGTAGAATTTTAGCCTTGGTCTTCCTTAGGGTGCTGGTGTGGATCTTTTCCCAGTTAGACATATCCTTTTTGGATGTCTCAAGAGCTTCATAGAAGCCCGTCTTGGCATTCCACTTCTCAGCAAGCATCCTCTTAAAGCTCTCATATCTAGCCCAACTAGCTTTTGCAGTGAATCGCCTCGGCCCCGATGGTGAACATTTTTTTTCACCAAAAGAGGATTATGATCTGATTGGAGTCGAGGAAGATGTTCAACATAAAAAATTCTGAAACTTTTGTATAAACTCGTTGTTAGAAACAACTCTATCAAGTCTCTGTTGCAGCATCCCCCATTTGAATGTGAACTTAGGACCAGAAAAGCCAAGGTCGCTTAGCCCAGTAGCAATCAAGGTTTCTTGGAAGGTGGCCGCTTCAACATGGTTGTAATGTTCACTTCCCATCTTCTCATATGGGTAGCAGGTAGTGTTAAAATCTCCTAGCATTAACCATGGTTTGTCGAAGGTCTCTCCCATCTTAATGATATGCTTCCATAGGAGTTTTCTGACAGTATAGTGTGGATTGGCATAGACAAATGTTATAAGTGTGGACCGTTTCACATAACAAGTTACAAATTGTCTGTGGTAATTGAAAATTTGCATATTGCAGTCCTGCTCCCTCCAACAAACGCATATCCCTCATGCGAAGCCTTGAGCTTCCACTCTGAAGGAATGATCAAAACCCAGCTTCTTGATAGTATTGGTGGCTTTAGCTCCACTGAGCCAAGGTTCTACTAGGGTAACGATCTTCAGTTTGTACACTGACATTAAATCTTTGAGATTGAGTTGGGTTTCCTTCTTACCTACTCCTCGAATATTCCAACACAGGATGTCCAACATCATTAAGTAGGTTGGGGGTGTTCCTCGCTGCTGACGTTACCCTCTGGTGCCACATTCTGTTTATCCTCCTCGAGTCCCACCTCCGCAGACTGAAAGTTGGAAATTTCTTGAATGACAGCCCTATCTTCTTCTTTATCAGGTGGTTCAGTAGCTGAAACTCCTGGTTCATGTCTATGTGAGTTGCACCTTCTATTCTCAGGAGGAATTATATGTAGGTCTAAGCATTTACATTTCATTTTCGAACCACTTCCTTTATTTTTCCTTCCGCCTACACTCATTTGAGAGCATGACAGGGCTTCGTTAATGCCCTGGAGTGTTTTGGGCGATGCAGGGATTTTGTCCACCTTTATTATAGCTCATGCTTCCATCATCACTTCATGTATATCTCCACCTTCTAAGGTAATGACCTGTATCACCTCATCGATTGTAGGGGTGGTAATGGCATGGTCTACTGTGGGCTGGTTCTTCATAATATCCTCTGTCCTTGACGTGTTCATGATGTTCTTCAGTGCTACTCATTTTCCTTCCTCGTTAACCTTAGTAATAGTAGGTTTCTTCTTATTTCTCCAGGCATTGGTGGTCTTCCTGCTCTGATCGCTGGCTGCATTAGGCTGAACAACTTCCTCAGTAGATGGTCTCTCTTCTATCTATTCTTCCAGTTCATCTTCAAGGGCCCCAAATCGGTTAAACTCTCTTACTTCTCTAGGAGGGTTTTGTTGCCTTGATTGGTTCCTTCTGCTTCCTCTTCATTTTTGTGTCTGCCATTCAGTATGTTGGTTTATATATTGTTGTCTATTCCCTCCTCCATCATTATGCACATGGGCATCATTTTCTTCCTTGTTCGTAGGGTGTAGAATATCACAATCCTTAGATATATGACCATGGTCACCGCAAATTGCGTAAATCCTAAGAATTCCTTTGTATTCGATCTCATACTCTACTCTATTTATTAGAATGAATGGGCTTAGCTCCTTTTTGGTATTTAGTTCTACATCCAACCGAGAAAACTTGCTCCTGGTCCTGCTCGCAGTATGAGTATCAACCTTGATCAGCCTCCCCAACGCGAGCCCGATATAATCAAACATGGTTGAGACGTATAAATGCAGTGGCAAGTTCAGGATACGGACCCATGAGATGATCATCTCAGGGTATTCCTCCCTTGGTTTGAACGTTGGAAACCACTCCCACACCAAGAGATTCCTGCCAAATATCTTCCAGGGGCCACCTGTTAAAGATTCTTCAAAATCTCTGCGGCAAGAAAGTTGTATAATAAAATGGCCAAGCTCCATCTCGTACATATTGAACCTACCAGTAATTTTCCACATAAGATTCAATCTATCTCTAAGGGTCATATACCCTATGTCGGCTCCTAATAGCCTTACCACAATTGCAAACTTCCAAGGTTTTGCATGTCGTTCTACAGCTTCAGGGACCACAGAGATGGTTGGTCTAGTGTTAATCTCCCCCAGCGTGACTTCGTTAACAGATAGTATGTCCTCAAAGAGTTTCTCCAAGAAGATGTCGCTGCTGCCGTTAGGTAGAGCCCCACTGACTGTCTCGCTGATGGTCCTTGACGTCCGTTCCTTCTCCTTATGGTATTTGTCCTGCGATTCAGCCGAACGTCCCAATTTAGTATAATCTTCCTTTGCTCCTCCCTCTATAGATGGATCTCCTCTAGTATGAACAGTAACCATTGGTGGGGTACGGTTCCCTTCAATGGTTTCTCCTCGCCGTCTGCCTCCATAATCAAACTGTAGCCCGAACTCTAGTATAACGAAGTCATTCAAAGGGAATTCTTCCGGGGTTGGTTAACCTGCTTCATGTTTTCCTCGCCGCTATATGCCTCATCTATAACTTCCCTGCTAGTACTCCCTCCCCCATGATCCACTTCGGGATCTGGTTTCTCCCTACCGCCGCCAATTGCGCCAGACCCCTTCCGTCTGCTAGGTTTCCCCATTGTTCTCAAATTTGTATAATTTTTAATTTTTAATTTAGAGTTTCATGTGCATGAATATACTTTAATGGGCCTTAAAACCCTAATTTTGGTAAATGTGACTCTTAATGTCTTCAATTATTCAAAATCGTGAATAAAGTTAAGATTTGATGATTCTAAGCTATTTTGAGTATAAAGGTTTCTAATTGTGGATAAATACCCTTAATGTAGTAATTAGGGTTTTCTAATGAATAAAAGGTAGAATTAATGACAAATAGAGTTCATATGTGAATTAGACCATAATGAACAATGAATTTATGATAAATAAGCATAATGATCTTATTATGGATTAAAAGGATAAAAATGGTAGCTTTAATGTAAAAGAGACTTAATGGAGTTACTTGATGGTTAATTATGCTTTTTCTGAAATTAAGGTTATATGTGGTTAAAAGGTAACCTTAATAACTTTCATGAAGGATAGATATGAAATTAGGGTTTAAAAGAGTAAAATGAAGTAAAAAAAACCCTAATTGCAAAGTAAACCCTAAAAGAGGTAGAAATCCTAAAAAGGAATAGAAACCTTAAGTAGCAAGATGGTTTGAATAGATTTTGATAAAAAGTAATTGGATTTAATTTCAGGACTCTTGTACTTGCTTGATTGGATGTCTTGATTGATTGGACTATTCTATCTCAATTCAGCCTAACAGGTATGTAGTTAATTACGATTAATCACATTAGTTTTCCTGAAGGTTTCCCAGATGGTTAATCGCATTGATTGAAACTAAACAGTTTGGATGTTCATACTGCAATTATAAAGTCACTATGGTTATCACAATTATAAATACATGTGTATTCTCGCACCTACATGCCACCCTGATGGAAGATGCAATAATGGTCAGGCCCAAGAGGGTAGACCAATGGGCACCATGAGAGGTGACCCCAAACACCAAGCTCGGGAATGAGAAGGTGGTCTATGTTGCATGACTATGGGGCACCATGAGAGGTGACCCCCAGGAACCAAGCTCGGGATTGAGAAGGTGGCCTTAAGTCAATGGCAAAAGAGAAACACTAGAGGGGTATTCCAGGGTTAGGGTAAAAGCGGTGGAGAATGACACATTGAAAATGTAAATTGGTTTGCTAATTACCCTGATTGTGATAATTAAATTGTTAGCCATATTTGTGAAATTTTGGTTGTTCTCACATACCAACATATTCCTATATGTTGACCGACGTTTTGTTTGTCAGAGTTTTAGGTACAAAAATTGAAAGAACAAACAGTAAAGTGACACATTGTGGAAATAAGAAATAAAGTGCAAGGAGGATTAGATAGAATGAATCCAGGCTATGGATAGAGTAGCTTACCAAAGTTTTAAAAAGGTATGCAAGGTTTTATTTTATATCAGTTTTCAGATTAGTTGGTAAAATTTGATAATTGTTATTGATTATTTGTCGAACCTTTGATCCTGTTAATGGGGATAATGGATCTAATCTCTTAGTCTCCCTTAATTGGGGGTTACCGGGAGGCGGGGTCATTACATTTGGTATCAGAGCATAGGTTCCTCATTTTAATCTTTAATAATTATTAAATTTTACAAACTATGTAGAACCCAAGGGAGTTATTAGAGGAATTTTCGAAAGACAGAGGTGTCTAGAAAAGGATCACGTCTGGGGGCTGGCAAGATTTTCCTCCACACCGCTAGTCAGAATACGAGGAATCTTGGATTAGTGTGACTGCCTGGACAATGTCTTAGGATTTGACTCAAAATAAGATACATGTAGGACTCTCTCATCTTGTTCATCTCTTCTTAACTCAAATGCTATTAAGGATTATAAGGATTAGGGTTTTCTCTCTTTCCTCACCCTCTTGAGGTATAATAAGGTTTAAGGAATCCTCCACCAAATTAATAAAAAGCCTATAAATAAGATATCATGGACATAAGCTTAATAGATTAAGCGTAAAAGAATAGATACATGCTTAGGTCGTATGACATAAGTTGTCATGCCCTCTGGAGAGACTTGAGGCTAGACCTTCTTGTCAGGAGGATAAGTAATGAGTGTTAGTCTAGGAGGTAGAGATCTCCATTATAAGTAGAGACTTGGCACATCCTCTGAGGATGATGTTAACCCTAACCCTAAGTGAAAGTTAGAAAGAGAGATGACATGATGAGTTAGATGTCATGGTAGACCAGGTGTTTGGATAGACATGCCTTGGATGCCATATGAGCCATGAGAAGTTGGATGACCGAGTACCTTTGGCAACCCAACACTGGGAAGGGTCGTGCATGTTAGAGTGAATGATAGCTCCTTCAATGATGAGGTTAGAGAAGAACCTATAGAAACCTTATGGGCTTATATGAGCATGGCTTAACATGCACCCAGAGTACGTCAGTGGTGCGATAGTAGGTTGAAACCCCAGCCAGTAAGTATGATGGATGGCTTATGAAATAAGCATAAAGAGCTATGAATAACCTCGAGAAAATGTAAGTTTGAACATAGACTACATCCACATAGAGGTGTGCTTTTGATCTTGATCCTTCATGAAGAGAGGACCTCTAGTAGTAAGGCTGGATGTGGAGTTAACTCTAGAGAGAGAAAGTAGGACCCAAGAAAGGAGGATGGAAGCTTAGATTCTGAGACATGAGGAATAGCGGGGAGTTGAGGATGATGCGACCTAAGTGGATGATAGTAGTTGCCCCGTGCTTGATCCCTGAAGGCTGATGATATCTTGGTGGCCTTTAGAGGAACCAAACCCTAAAGAGAGGATGATGCTTCTGGAACCTATGTGCCTATGGTATAGGAGTTTACCTGCTGAGATGAGACGAAGAGTGCCTTAGACCCTGAGGAGGTTTAAGTAGCAAGTTGTGAGGACTTGTACCTTGTTGATTGCTCTTGAGGAAGACTCAACTCTAAGGTGCCGATCGAATAAAAGGATCATGGGAGTACATGACATATCTTGGACATGCTGGATTCGTGGTTAAGAGATTGAGCATGCAGTTGGATACCCAAAGGTGAACCTAGGGTTCCTAGGCCTAAGAGGGGAAGTGGTGTACCTGATGCTCATGATGATGTTTTAGTTTCAATAGATTCGAGCATGGTACTTCTCATGTTTAAAGGAAAGAGAAACCCCTTAAGTTTAAGGCAGGTTTGATGAACCCCCCACAGCTAAGTTGATGACATGGGAAGGTATGATCTTGATCCAATGTTGAGGATGAGAACAAGTATGACCTAGCAGGGTTTAGTAGGTGGCTTGCTTGTGCTTTACTGGCTGCTGGGTTAACCATGCTCATGTGAATATAAACCCTTGGGATGTTTGTGACCTTGTTGTCAAGAGTTGTAGTTTATTCCCATCCTGGGAGAGGAACCCTTTGGTAGGGTGTGTACCGGTTTGTGGGTTTTGTGGAAACCTACACATGTCTCATAGGATCATGAGAAGCTAAGTGAAAAGTACATGGTATGAGAATGAACCTGTAGACCCATAGATAACCATCTCCAAGTGCATGTGGATGTGTTACCATGAAGGTAATTGGTATGGGGCCTGGCCAAGGTAGGCATGTCTCCATGACCCCTATGAAAGGGATAAAAGTCAGTCCATGAATGCAGAGAGAGAGAGAGATGATGAAGGATTGGGTAAGGTTCTAAGTTGGACATGTACTATAATAGAATCCTAAGTCTATCCTAGGGCCGGGTAGGGATAAGACTGATGGAAGTAGGAGTTGCCTAATTCCCTAGTTACACATGATCATAGGGTCGAGAGGTAAAAACTATCATTGTCTGAGGGCCATGGGTTAGGAGATTGATCACCTTCATGAACTCATGGGACCCAAATGAGAGATGAGTAGGGAACTCTCTGGATGCATGAGGGAAGAGGGATGACCCCAAAAGTGTCGGCACCCTATAGACCTAGAGGAGATGACAAAGGGTTGTGTGTGGACCCAAGTAGGTTCGAGACCAGTTTTCCATAATAATAACTTAGATAACAAGATGATTGTGATATAGAGGCATAAGCTGCACGTTTCAACTTAGATTTAAATGTATACTGGAAAGGTGGGATGTACCATCTCTACTCTTGGAACAGGAAGAACTTTGTATTTGGAATGAAGCCAAATGCTTATTTCCTCTTGTTATGGGAGTGAGAGATAGGACAACATGCATGCCATACACCAAGGATAAAAGATGATGTGAGTTGGAACGTTGCTATGAAGTATGAGGACAGAGATGATAACATACCCTAGTAGAGTGAATGATACATGGATGGTTTACAAACGATAAGAGTATTAAGGTAATCATCTTGTGAGAATGTTTTATCATGATCTATGTGGAATTTGCAAGTGATACAAGGTTGAGTTTGATAACCAAGAGGATGAGCTCAGAGTGTTCTGATGAAGATAGACTTAGAGTTTGAGACGAGATGATAAGTGGAATACATGGAAGTGTATGTCTTCAACACTACCTATTACCTAAGGATGTGAAGTGGTAATGGATGCTCTGGTTGAGATATAGCTGCCTAGTTTGGCTAGAGACTGGAAGAGGTTGTTAGGCTAACCCTAAGTTTGGAAAGAAGATAGGTTTGGATAACCCTCAGATGCAATGATACCGATTGATCAAGTTAATGGTTGTTTGGTTAGCCAGCCTAGTCTTTGATGCAATGAAAGGATGGTGGTAGAACCTCAGATACACTTCTTTGGATAGGAAGGTAATAAAACGCTGATGAGAGTTTTAGGGATTATGAGGAATCCATCTTAAGGAATAATGACATACAGGAGATCATGGTTTTAAGATCATCATACACCATGATACTACAAAGATAGTAAGTGATAGTAGCACTTTGGATGCCTGATATGAAGTTGCATGTGGCATGTGGCCATGCAAGCCGGGGGTGAAGGACAAACACCAGTAACCCAGTGCTTTGACATAGAGGATAAAGAGTCCTTGAGAGGGAATGGGAGTTCACCACTATGGATGTTGTGGTAAGTCTCCCCTTGACCCAGGGAGGTCAAGATACAATGTAGTTTATGGTAGATCGCCTTACCTAGATGACAAGAGAAAGAAAGAGTACTATCAAGGGACAAATCATGTTGAACTACTTATAAGAGAGAGAGATGGTTCTGGTACACCTTGATGTGAGTTCAAAAGTTCTTGAGTAGGACCTAAAGGTTCACTTCCATTAGGTGGAAGTAGATAATTGAAGAACTCGATGTCATTATAGTTTATCACCCCATACTAATGGTCAGTATGATCCAGAATACAGGGTCTGATGAGAGTATGTGTGCTCATTTGAGGTGATACATAGAGATAGTTCTTAAGATGTGATGTTAACCACCATAGCCTTTATCGGGATGCAAGAAGTTCTATAAGGAGGTTGTGTCAATCACCACTTCATTAAGATGATGTTGGCGACAGAGGCCTCACAAAGGTCAGAAAAAAACACAATGTGTACAGATGAAGTCAATTTGATCATGCAATGGCTGAGAGGGAGCCAGAGGCGAAATGAGTTGTGAGCTGATGCAAGGCAGACTGATATGCAGTTCACTGTGGGAGAGTATGTGATGTGAAAATCCGACCCCTCTAAGCTACAACTAAGAAAGCTGAGTCCCCGATATATGGGTCCATTTGAGATGGATTGGTGGAGATGGTTGTGTTTAGCCTTACCCCTCATGATTACATGACGTATAATGTGTTCCATGAGTCCGATCTAGAGCACTATGTGAGGTACCCAATCCATGAGCTGAGCCCTGAACCTATTCAGCTTTTGAGAGGCTGAAATGTCCTGAGTCACCTATGAGGGTACGATATATCGAGGTAAGAAAGAACTCAGATGAAAGAATATTAGATAATGAAGGTTCTTGGGAAGCACCGTGGAAAGGGTGAAGCCACATGGGATCCCTGATGGACATAAGAAAGGCTTATCCTTTTATTTGTGTGCCTGGTGGAATTTTGAGGACAAAATTCCTATAAGAGGGGAAGGATGTTACAACCCCAATTTTTGGGTTCATTTGGTGAGAAATGTAATCTCATATTAAATATATTTGAACAAATAATGATATAAATTGTTTTGAATAAATGGATATGTTTACAATAGCTTTGATGGTTGTTTTGTGGGCTTTATTAGCTATTGGGCCCAATAACAAGGAAAAGACATAAGGAACTCCATTATTAATAAGAAATGGAGAAAAGAAAAATGTAGAAACCTCTAGAAGGCAAAGTTATGTAATCCAAAGGTGGATTCCAGGCCTCCTGGGTTCCTTGGGGTCTGAGGAGTCCAAAGTTGCAAAGATAATGCAAAAAAAAAAGATCAATTAAATATTTCCTTATTAAGAAAGAAATTGAAAACAATGATAAAATGTGGAGAATAAGTGGAAAGAGGCATAATTGAGTTATCTTTGATGGATTTTCATATCCATGAGGTTTCTTATGTTAAAAGGAATTCCAATGAGGAAAATAAAAAAAATAAAGAGAAATCCTCAAAAAGAGATATTTTGATAAGAAATAAATAAGATAATGGGAAATAATGGAAATAGATGCATCTAGAACGATAATAAGTATCCTTAAAAAGGAATTTCGAAATCTTGGAGTTTCTTGGGGTCCAAGGAGCCCCAATGGAGAAGAAAGAAAGAGACAATACCAATAATGTCAAATAAGAAGATAATATGATGCATAATGAATTATTTTTGGGGTATTGTTAAAAAGGAAGTAATTTCTATTAAAAGAAAATAGAAATTTCGTTCCAATGGATTAAAAAAAGCAAGAATAAAGAGAATAAGAGTGATGATTTTCAAAATCCTAATATCAAAAGAAGAAGGAATATTAAAGAGCTATTAGAGGGAGAGAGAAGCTTGCTTCTTAATGAAGGAATCACATTCCTACTAGAAAAGGGCATTGTTTCTTCATAAGCAAACATCTTGGGGTGTGAATACTCTCCCCTATAAAAGGGGTAAGACCTTGGTTCGAGTTCAGGATGGAATCCCATGCGACTCTCTTCTTTCTCCTTCTTGTTTGCACGTAACCCTAACCAAGGGAAGAATGCTACCCCAGAGCAACTAGGCACCGTGAAGAGGTTACAATGGAGACCTAACGCTTCCACGACACCACAGAGGAGCACAATCCTCTTCCCTGTGATCTAGAGCTTGCACACAACCATTGTGTGGTTGTAGGTTGGCCATGAGTTGCGGAACCAAGCAGGCCCAAACAACTGCCCTACCTGCGACCCAAGGGGTACCTCCCTTTGCACAGAGGAATGGCGGAGCTAGAGTGTCGAGTTCCGGGGAGTTTCCAGCCTTGGAGAGAGGGGAAAGAACCCCGCAACCAACTGCTGCTGACAGCCGCCTAGGGTTCCCGAGCTGGAAGACGACAGGGAGGTTTTCGATGGATCTACCCCTCCGGGGTATACATATCTGCAAACTTAACCAAGGGCATGAACGTCATTTCAAAATGTTTCCAAACTAGCTGCAAAGCAATGTTGCAAGATAAAGGCTACGTGGCACCTCCCTATTGGCCCAAGTAAGGTTTTATTACAAAAATCATCTCCTTAATAGTAGCTCAGATGAATATGCATAAAATATGAAAATTGCTCAGAAAAATTAGGGGAATCCAATAAAAATATATTTAGAAGCTAATTCCTCTTTCAATTCAAAAAGTAGTGTAATTTATCAACTGTAATGAAGTAAAGATTAAGAAACCCTATTATGAGATGATTAATATATTTAGTAGGGTTTAATGGATGATTAAAGTTGGCATTAACATGTTAATGATAAAAAGGAACATTAGGAACAAAAAGGATGAACTTTGCATGTAATTGGTTTAATTTAGAGTTTCATGTTCATGAATATACTTTACTGGGCCTTAAAACCCTAATTTTGGTAAATGTGACTCTTAATGGCTTCAATTATTCAAAATCGTGAATAAAGTTAAGATTTGATGATTCTAAGCTATTTTGAGTATAAAGGTTTCTAATTGTGGATAAATACCCTTAATGTAGTAATTAGGGTTTTCTAATGAATAAAAGGTAGAATTAATGACAAATAGAGTTCATATGTGAATTAGACCATAATGAATAATGAATTGATGATAAATAAGCATAATGATCTTGTCATGGATTAAAAGGATAAAAATGGTAGCTTTAATGCAAAAGAGGCTTAATGGACTTAATTGATGGTAAATTATGCTTTTTCTGAAATTAAGGTTATATGTGGTTAAAAGGTAACCTTAATAACTTTCATGAAGGATAGATGAGAAATTAGGGTTTAAAAGAGTAAAATGAAGTTAAAAAAAACCTAATTGCAAAGTAAACCCGAAAAGAGGTAGAAATCCTAAAAAGGAATAGAAACCTTAAGTAGCAAGATGGTTTGAATAGATTTTGATAAAAAGGAATTGGATGTAATTTCAGGACTCTTGTACTTGCTTGATTGGATGTCTTGATTGATTGGACTATTCTATCTCAATTCAGCCTAACAAGTATGTGGTCAATTACAATTAATCACATTAGTTTTCCCGAAGGTTTCCCAGATGGTTAATCACATTGATTGAAACTAAACAGTTTGGATGTTCATATTGCAATTATAAAGTCACTATGGTTATCATAATTATAAATACATGTGTATTCTCGCACCTACATGCCACCCTGATGGAAGATGCCATAAAGGTCAGGCCCAAGAGGGTAGACCAATGGGCACCATGAGAGGTGACCCCAGACACCAAGCTCTGGAATGAGAAGGTGGTCTATGTTGCATGACTATGGGGCACCATGAGAGGTGACCCCCAGGAACCAAGCTCGGGATTGAGAAGGTGGCCTTAAGTCAATCGCAAAAGACAAAACCTAGAGGGGTATTATGGCCTTAAGTCAATGTCAAAGTTTTAGGTACAAAAATTGAAAGAACAAACAATAAAGTGACACATTGTGGAAATAAGAAATAAAGTGCAAGGAGGATTAGATAGAATGAATATAGGTTGTGGATAGAGTAGTTTACCAAAGTTTTAAAAGGGTATGCAAGGTTTTATTTTATACCAATTTTCATATTAGTTGGTAAAATTTGATAATTGTTATTCATTATTTGTCGAACCTTTGATCCTATTAATGGGGATAATGTCTCTAATCTCTTGGTCTCCCTTAATTGGGGGTTAGTAAGAGGTGGGGTCGTTACAGACTTCCTAAAGGGTAACATGAGAGAAAATGATTAAAAATCATATACATTTCATCAGTTACTTTCTTTATCCAAAACAAAGACTAGACTAGATCCTAAGCTAATTTTCAAAATATTACCTTGCAAATCCTCACTAGGTGAAAAGTTTGCTAGGGTGGTGGGGACTGGTTGGGTGAATCTTACAAAAATGTTAAGGTAATAGGATTGATAAACCTACTTCTACTATCTCAAAAATGTTAAGTTTGACTAAATTACTCTCATTCTTGAAGAAAAACCAGTCCACTAAATTCCTTAATATCCATTCTAAAGAAAGAGGCCGGTCTTTGAGAGAAGTCATTAGAATCTCAGTTTATTGGATATAAAAATTTGGTAATTCAATCTGAAGGTTATCCTATGGTCAAATAGTTAGATTGAGTATTGCATATATTTCAACCTCTACTAGTAAGATATGACATTGATGCTCTTCATGTTGCTCTTAAACCATTTTTATGACCCTAAAAAGTTAGTCAGACTTTTCAATAGTCAACCAACTATTGAACTCATATGCTACTCTTAGACCACTATAATTATCCTAATGTACATAATATGGAATTGAAATATAATGTTTAGATAATTATTTCTTTTGGAATATAAAATATGTCTTATAATTCAAATAATAAAATACAAGTAACAATGGACAATTCTAATGAACTAAGCTAACCCTAAAGACAATACATAATTTTATAATTAAGTGAATATTTGAATACACTGCTTATATTGTCATATCTGATGCATGCCGCAGTGCATACTAGGAGAAAACTAGTACCACACTCTAAGGCACTCAATTACATGAGGTTTGCATGTCTCTTGTAGCTTTTAGAAAGTTGGGTACACTAATTTTGTGTTGGGTACTAGAACACCAATGTTGTAACATATTAAAACGTAGAATCTTGGTTCTAGAAACTCTAACCCCATGATTAGGAGGATAGTGTGTTTGGTTCTTTAAATTTGACCAAACAAGGATGGAGTTATACCTTAATGTATAAAGTTTGTGCATATAACTTCAAAAACTAAATGATAATCCAAAACACATATAGGCCTGAGAATAAAATAACTCATTAAGTAGCATTAGGTTATATAATAAACATCACATATCATAACAAACTCATTTTAGCATAATAAATTAATTATGTGCTAACATGTAAGTCAATGAAATATGTCACATATTTTACCTTTACAAAATAACTTATATATTTTTGAATGAGAGGTATAATGTTATTAAAATATAGTCCGGCCATAGTAGCCCGGGTGGTAAGAGCTCGGTAAGTCCCAATGAAGGACCCGAGTTCGAACCTCACCGAAGGCACTTTGCGAATGGCAATCCACACTGATTAGGCGTGGGAGGGTGGTGACCGGACCA
Organism: Alisma plantago-aquatica; assembly: GCA_963693085.1. Taxonomy (NCBI): domain Eukaryota; kingdom Viridiplantae; phylum Streptophyta; class Magnoliopsida; order Alismatales; family Alismataceae; genus Alisma; species Alisma plantago-aquatica. The sequence continues at coordinate 1,624,216,053 of OY856409.1, read as the reverse complement.
CACTCTCTCATGCCTCGAGAGTTTACCATGTCGGGCTCGCCCGGGGTGGGTTCTCTCGGTTACCAAAAAAAATATATGAATTGAATAATAATTGGTGCATTCATGTCCATAGATATCATTTCCATGTCGTCATCTAAATTAACATTGAATTAATGGACTTAATATCAACTTCAAAAAAAATGGACTTAATACAATAAATAAGTGAAATTTAGATATTTATGCAAAATAATATAACAAAACTCTTTTGGAAATAATATGAATATAATAGGACTCTAATGAGTGAATGTTTGTCATAATGATGTAATATAATAATAAATATAAGGATCGTAAGCCTAAACCCTAATTGTATTAGAAACCAAAAAAGGAAACTTCAAAACCCAAATCTAATCACAGAATCATAGTCATTGGGTCCCGATTAGGTTGGATACTAAGTTTTACATTAATTGAATCATCATAGATCCCTTAATTTCTTATAAGAAAGAAAATACAAGATAAACTTCAAAATATTAAAGAAATTATTCGATGTCTTAAAAGATGGAAACTAATATTAAAATCATATTCACATGTCTTAATTAGTATATGCGCCAAATTTTGTAAAATTTAAACATTACTTGAACCCTAAAAAATAACAAGAAACAGAAACAGATTTATAAGTGCCTAAAAATCTAGCTATTTGATCATTGTAGTTGATTTTATATAGTTTTTATTTCATTTATCTCATGAATTTTAGCTTTCATTACAATACAATTCGGAACTAGGATCCTTTAATTTTATTCATCTTTCATTCTTAGCCTCCAATCTAGATCTAATGGAGATCATGTAATCTCTTAACTTGAGTAGGAGAGCGCTTGCATGAATAGTACGACCACATGTAATCAATTTTGTGACATAATATTCTCCGTCTCCGATCCATGAAATTTCAAAAAATTACACCTAGATTTCTCGGTCTCCTATCCATGGAATTTCACAAAATTACACCCATTGCATTTCTAAGTTATTCCGCACCCATCAAGTGTAAACTTGTGTCCTACATTCCTTCTTCCACATTTTAGCCAATTGACTCTCTGAGCTTCTCGATGCCCCTACACCCAAAAGCCTATTAACCTAACCTATATATATGGGACATAACCATCCTATGTACAACACTTCTAGAAGTCTTCCTTGTGTACCAATTGTGTCCCAAGATTTTTTCTCCCCCACTCTCAATTTGGGTTCTCCCCTGCTACAATAATCCTTGTCGTTTGTGCCTCGCTCCATCATTACTCAATTGCTCCCTGGGTTACATTTGATGAGACTACTTCAATTTTTCTTTGCCTTTTTCACCTAAAAAATCACCCCTTGTGTTTTCCCCAAACTCATATCTACCTTCCTAGTTGCTTCCCATAGTAATCACACGCACTAAGAGGAAGATGACTCCTCTTTGTAGGTTTACAATATCACTCCTTGGTTTATTTTGGTTTCTATAATGCCCCATGGCTGAATCTTCATATGGTCTTTATTATTGATTTACATCACATAAAATTTGATTTAGGAAATGTACCTAACATATACATAATTATTCTTTTTATTTACATCTTTTAGATATCTTTTTAGGTGTGTTTTGTTGATTATTTTCCTAATTTTGAAATTAATTATCTTAGTTTACATTTCCTCTCTTTAGGCAGAGTCTTAATTATATGTGATTGGATTTTGTAAGAAAATGGTCCAATCACTCCAATGATTAAATACTCTTTGAATATATATGTATGATCTCCAGCAGTCCTAATATATATACACTACTACAGAAACGGCCTTTGGCGTCGGTCGTTTAACCCCATTTGGCGTCGGTTTCCGACCGACGCCTATGTGGGCGCCGCTAAAGGTCGAACACTTCGGCGTCGGTTTTTTAACCGACGCCTATTTAACTATAGGCGTCGGTCGTTTAGTAGATAACCGACGCCAAAAGGGTTCGCGCCACAGAAAACGGCATCATCTAGGGCACTTTCTGCGTCGGTGTTTTAGTAAATAACCGACGCCACTATGGAATATAGCGTCGGTCTTTTAGTAGATGACCGACGCATAAAGTGCCCTAGATGACGCCATTTTTTGTGGCGCGAACACTTTTGGCGTCGGTTATATACTAAACGACCGACGCCTATATGTTAAATAGGCGTCGGTTTGATATGAATATCCGACGCCATTTCCAGGACTGCTTTGGCCACATCAGGCGTCGGTTTATTGAAAAAACCGACGCTGTAGGTCTTTCCTGACGGTTTTCTATAAATAACCGACGCCTATTTATATTTTTTTTTTTTCATATCAGTTTGCAGGCCTGCTGTGGCTGGTCAGCAGGATGAGAACCTGCAGTTCAGTTTTCTGAACTGCAGGTTTACGACATCCATTGATATCAGCCTACAAACAGGCCGCAAACCTGCAAAAGTCACAAGCAAAATTCTACACAAGTACATACATTCAGACATCAATTCAATTCTCACATTCACACACATATAGAAACATTCAAATACATGTATTAACATTCAGAAATATTCATTTACATAGTATCATTCATTATCGCTATCAACATCCCAATTATATCTTACAGTTGCCACTGCTTGTATGGCTTTTGCCCATTCTTCTCTTACTTCATTTAATGCTTCCATCGTATATGCAGCATGTATATTTTTTAAACGTTTACCTGTAGTGTTGTCAGTTTTAAACACCTGCAAAGAGAATGATGTATATATATAAGTAATAATATAAAAATAATATAAGATTGATATATTGCATACTAACTAATGAGAATATATATAATACCTCATGTATGGTATCGATGTCCAATGCGGCATATTTGATAATCATCTGCATAAATCGCATCACATAGTATGCGCATGCCCATCCATTGTCTTGTGTAGCACACTATAAATTGAAACATACAAAATAATACAACTAAGCACAATTCACATCAATAATATATATATTTGAGTCGGGAACTTACTTGTACGTTCTGCCAATTTATTGGCTGGTTCTTTTTCCTTGGGACCGTTCCTCCAGCCTTTTTGAATGCATCTAAACCCCTACATGTTAATATAACACAATAAATTGCATAAGTAAATAGTAATGTAATAAAAGATGTTAACGGATATAAAAATGAAATATTTCTCACCAGAATAATGGCATTCTCATTACGTGTCAAATTTTAGTGTTCAATGTACTCCCCGCAGGATCTAGATAATAAACAGTGAATGTCCCGGGGACAATGACTAGTAACTCCCAATGTCTACCGCTAGAAGTAAGAAGTTAACAATTAATAACTCAAAATGCAAAATAAAAATGGAATTTTCTTAAGTCCAAATTATAAATAAAGTAAACTTACTTGACATTGAATGGAGCTATTATTATCGTCTTCTTTTGCTGACCAAAAATTGTAAAAGCATCTATACAGTATTGTTGAACATTATCAGGGTCTTTAGCTACCAAACTAATCAATGATGGAATCAAAAATCCCACATGATCAAATGCAAATTGTTTGCAATGATCTTCGACTAGGTAGCTGCAAAACATATAGGCATATGCATTAATATATAAGAAACCAGATCACCGGATCTTACACAAGGTATATGGATGTATAAACAAGATCTCACCTTATCCATGTCTCTATCATTGATGTATTCAGCCAATCATACATAAACAGCTCAATAATATCTTGTATAAATAAAGAGCTATCGTATGATTGACCTGCATAATCTGCATCTAAAGAAATAATTATAGGGCAATGTACATAGTGTGCCCGTAGCCAACATGCCATTCCCCTACAAGCAAGACCTAACAGGTATGTTAGGTCAGTTGGAACCCAATCGGGTAATGCGGGAAGTGGAAGTGGAGGCCTAGGTGCTCCTGGTGTCTTCTTTTTAACCTGTACATATAATTTCAGATCAGTTGACATCATATATACACATTAACAGTCTAAATCAATGTAAATTTATCTTACAATTTCAGTCGTGTAGACGACATCTGCTTTGGGCCACAATATCACCCCGCCTTCTGCATCAGCAAGTCTATCAATATCCGGGTGGGGATATGGCAATGTAGCTTCTCTCCAATCAGGTAACACACGTATCGGGCTCACACGAACGTAGCCCTGTGGCATTGGAGTCCCGTGAAACATTGCCCCAGGAAGGGACGGGTAAGCCTGCGCCTCTGCAACAACGTAGTCTTGCATTCTTAAGCGGCATGGCTTCAATGCCTACAAATTTACGTAAAGAATATTATACATATATACATATCATCTTGAAAACATAACAACTTGAAAAGACTAACTACAATGTCATAAACAATACTTACAGCAGACGTGCTAGGCGATGGGTCTCCAGGATTACTCGCAGTCTGTGCATCAGGAGAAGAGTGGGTCGCCATAGGCGTATTGGAAGCCTGAGATGCCTGCCACCGCAGCAATTCTTCCTTGACCTTCTCAGCAACTACATCGTTGATCTTCTTAGCAACTAAATCCTCAACTCTCTTATTCTCCTATACATGGATAAAAGAAACATTAGCTTCTTATTAATGAATTTCCTTTTGCAGTAACATTCTAAAAAAAGAATAGGTTACCTCTTCTTGAGAAAGTCCCGCTCTGGGTTTGCGCTGGGATGGCCCAAAGAATGCTTTGATGCCAACACCAGCGCCGGCACCTCTAACACGTCCAGGATGCTCTGGGTTACCCAGAGCAACTGTCAATTCATCCCTTGTGCCCTGAGGGATGAACGTGCCTTGTTTCCTCTGCTCGTGCAGCTCCCGCTAATCACCATAAACAGAAATTGGTAAGTTAACACCACAAATAATCAATATTCAAACGATTTCTCTAAGAGTTGTATTTTACCATTTTTGCAGCCGCCTCAGCAGTTACAGGCTTCTTTATTTCACCCTTCTTATTTTGCCTGCCAGCTATCCAGATATCATGGCGAGGCATGGGTGTGGCAGACTCCTGAGTAGGAGCAGACTCCTGAGTAGCCGCAGACTCCGCCTGTAGTCTTTGGCGAACGCTTGCATAGCCTTTTGGACCCATAGTGTGGTCATGCACATTCAGTGCACGCCTTGCTTTTTGTGCGTCACTGAGGGCCTAGTTAGTATGCACATTAATGATTTGGTTAGTAGCACTAAATGCTAATCTTGAATAGGTGAATACAATGTATATTAATTAAATTAGGAGTGACGCCTAATACCTTGAATTCTTCAGATTTTCTTGAAGCAACAAAATTGTCCCAATCTTCTTTGTCCAAGAAGTTCCATTGTTCAAGGGCTGACTTCTTCTTCTTATCACCCTCTTTTATGTATTCTCTGTTTAGATTTGTCCTATAATTCCTAAGCATCTTTCCAGCGCGTTGCATCACATTTTTACGATGCAACTTCTCATCCAATGCAAACAGATTCTGTAAAATAGAAATGTTATTAACTAGTATCCAAAATAGAATTGCAAATAATAGAATTTGTAATCTACAAAATAGAATTGCAAATAATAATAACTCACGCATAAATCCTTCCATATCAAGTCTTTTTTCCCTTGAGGAACTTTATGCCAATTGTCATACTTAACACCACAATGGCTCCGAGTGGTACACCCAAGATAGTTCACAAAATTATTGCGGTTCACTCCAATTGGATTTCCTCCATTATCAAACTCCACCACCAATTTAGATCCACTACCACTTAGCGCTAATAACTTCTTCAACAGAGTGATGCCCCTTTTCTTGTTAAGTGTCTGGTGTTGCGCATCAAGTTGCTCCAGTGCTTCAGTGGGTACAGGTGCATCAACCTAAAATTTGACAAAAATAAAACACACTAACTTAGCCCAATATAGAAATATAGGATATATGACATAACTAGAAGATAATGAATTTTATAGAAATACAAGATATGTTTTTAGAACTTACATTAGTATCCTCGCCATGCTCGTCATGGACAGCATGCTCATCATGGACTTCATGCTCATCATGGACATCATGCTCATCATGGTCAGCCATCTGAAAATGTCATTAAAAAGGCAAACATTTAGCATTTCTATTAACTAGAAAAAGGCAAACATTTAGCATTTGTATTAACTAGAAAAAGGCAAACATTTAGCATTTGTATTAACTAGAAAAGGCAAACATTTAGCATTTGTATAAACATACATGTCTCTAAAATTGTGATCTTTTATCAATTAACAATCCTTCATTGTGATCTCCGCGCACATATAAGTCATCATTAGCTTCAATATTTTGTGGAGTTGGCAACCCAACTGAGAATGGACTGGAGTCATCATACTTATCATAGTACTCTTCTTCATCTATAGGATCTTCAATGAACTGTCTTTTACCATGAAGAACAACCAACCATTTATCATTTGCAGGATCATCGATATAGAATATTTGTTTCGCCTGTGATGCCAATATGAATGGTTCACCCTTCTCGCCAATCTTTTCAAAGTTCACCAAAGTGAAACCCAATTCATCCACTATAACTCCTTTGGTGTTATCAACCCAATTACATTTAAAGAGCGGAATTTTGAAATCTATGTAGTCAAACTCCCAAATGTCCTCAATGACACCGTAATATGACATTTTAGCTTCACGTGGACTCTTATCCTTTGCACTTGCAAAGTACATAGTCGACGCTTGAAGAGTGACCCCACTATTTTGGACGACACTCTTATCATCTTGGCGCTTTGTGTAATATGTGAATCCATTAATGTCAAACCCTTCATAAGACATAACATTCGGTTTTGGTTTAAAGGCGAGGCATTTGATAGTTTCTGTAATATCATGTGGTGTTTGAGATAGTTGATGTAAGACTTTATCTTCAAACCACTTAGTAAAAGTCTTATTATGCTCTCTAGCAAGCCACATTGAACTTGCTCGAGGATGTTGTCTCTTTATGAAATTGGTATGTTCCTCGATATAAACACTCACTTCATCCATATTGTGTAAAATATACAAGTGAGCTTGTTCCAACTGCTCACGGCTGATTACTTTCACCCGTGATCCCAAAATTCCTTTGCCCTCCTCAATATTCTTGTCATTATCAGGAGTGTCATTACCACTGAGAAAGTCATTGCAAAAATCCATAACCTCTCTCGCCACATAACCTTCAATAATACTCCCTTCAGGCCGATAACGGTTTCGAACATCACCTTTAAAAACGCTCATGTATCGTTCAAAGGGATACATCCAATGCAAGAAAACTGGTCCCAACATTTTCACTTCCCTAGTCAAGTGGACAACAAGATGTACCATGATATCAAAGAACGAAGGAGGGAAATACATCTCAAGCTGACATAGGGTAACAACCACTTCTCTTTGCAAATTATCGAGAGTATCAGGGTCAATAACTTTGCTGCATAGACTGTTGAAAAAGAAACAAAGTCTGGTAATCGCAAACCTTACATGCTTCGGCAATATAGATCGAATTGCCACGGGCAATATTTGTTGCATTAGAGTGTGACAATCATGAGATTTAAGACCTATCAACTTCAGATCTTTCATTGATACCAATCTACGGATGTTGGATGAGTAACCATGTGGCACCTTAACATTTACCAAGCATTCACAAAAAGTTTTCTTCTCCTTTCTAGACAACGTGTAACAAGCGGGAGGTAAGTATGTTCTTTTATTACCCATTTCACGTAATTCTGTTAATTCTGACCTTATTCCCATTTCACGTAGGTCCAGTCTGGATTTTATCCCATCTTTAGTCTTACCTGGTATATTTAATAGAGTACCAGTGATGCTATCACAGACATTTTTCTCAACGTGCATTACATCGATACAATGCCTGACTGTCAAAGAACTCCAATAAGGAAGATCCCAAAATATTGACTTCTTCTTGAATGAAGAATTGTCACTCCGTGTGGCCATACTACATTGTGATTTCTTACCAAATTCATTGACAATGTCTTTTACTCTTTCATAAACAACATCCCCTGGTATAGGTTTAGGTGCACTTCGTTCATCATTCCATCCATTGAATGCTTTGCGCTTCCTACGATACGGATGGAATTTTGAAAGAAACCTTCGATGACCAAGATATACAGTCTTGCCGCCATGTTTTAGTCTTATTGAATCAGTGTTTTCTTCACATATAGGACACGCTTTAGCTCCTTTGACACTATATCCAGACAAATTCCCATATGCTGGAAAGTCATTAATAGTGCAAAACAACATAGCGTGCAAACGAAATGTCTCTCTTGCTGAAGCATCATAGGTCATCACACCTTCAGCCCAAAGTTTCTTTAAGTCATCAATCAAAGGTTCAAGATAAACATCGATATCATTTCCGGGTTGTTTAGGGCCCGATATCAACAATGACAACATAACATACTTATTTTTCATACACATCCAGGGAGGAAGATTGTATATAACAAGCATGACTGGCCAAGTGCTATGTTGGCTGCTCAATGTCCCGTACGGATTCATTCCATCTGTACAAAGCCCAAGTCTTAGATTCCTATCTTCTTCACCAAATTTAGGGTACAATAGATCAATCTTCTTCCACTGTGGGGAATCAGACGCATGTCGTAGGATCCCATCATTATTTTTCTTAACATCTGCATGCCACCTCAGATTCTTCGCATCTTTCGGATTTGCAAACAAGCGTTGAAACCGTGATATTATAGGTAGATACCACAACACCTTGGCAGGAGAACCAGTTTTGGACTCCCCCGAAGTCGTCAATTTATACCGTGACGCACCACATTTTGGACAATCTTTCAAATCTACATAGTCCTTTTGAAATAATACACAATCATTCGGGCATGCGTGTATCTTCTTGGCCTCCATTCCCATTGGGCACAACATTTTCTTTACCTGGTATGTTGAGATTGGAAGCTCGTTTCCTTCAGGAAGCATTTCTTTCAACAAAGTCAACAATGAAGTGAAGCTTTTGTCGCTCCATCTATTGTTAGCTTTCAACTTATACAATCTCAAGACAGCGCTAAGCTTCGTAAACTTAGCACAACCTGTGTATAACGGTATCTCAGCATCATGCACAATGTTTGTAAAGATAGGAGGTGGATCGGTGTGCTCTACCCTACAACTATCCAGCATCGCATCAACGATGTCTGCTGGAACTGGTTCGTTCACATTTACGTCATCAGAGGCAATTTCTTCTTCCACCCAAGCACTGCTATCGACATCTACTGGTTTCGATTTTGAAATCTCTCCATGCCAGTGCCATTCTGTATAGCCTTGTACAATCCCGTTGCACATGACATGACTTTTGATTTCCTCACCAGTGTTGACTTTCAAGTTGTTACCGCAATGCCTACATGGACAGTAGAACCTATCTGTAGGTTTTTTCCTATGTTCCTCGGCAAATCTAATAAACTGATCAAGACCAGATATAAACTCTGGGGTGCAACGATTACGAATCGACATCCATGATCTATCCATTCTATGATCAGAGAAAACAAGTATATATTAGGAAAAGATTAGGCAACATTTCCCTAGTATATAATAAATGTGTACCACCTATCCCATCCTTGAACACCTAATCTCACTAGTAAGTGTATAATGTGTATTGGGTTTTCGAGAAAATTTCGGCAGCATTTCCCCGCTGTTCTCTAAGTACATATGTACTTAGAGAACAAACGGGGAAATGCTACCAAAATTTTCTCGAAAACCCAATACACATTATACACTTACATCCTAAGTGAGATTAGGTGTTCAAGAACAGTCCCAAACCGGGGACTATCCAAGATTTACTCCTAATGAGTCAATCTTGGATGGGTTTCTAGGCCAACAATAATAGATATCTACAATGAAGCCGGATTCCATACAAACAGTATATAATTTAGTGATTGTTCATTCTAATTTATACCAATGTACAAGTAATATAAAAAACAATGATTGTTCACATTCTAGGCCAACAAACACATGTGATGTCATTCTTATATATAATAAATGTGTACCACCTATCCCATCCTTGAACACCTAATCTCACTAGTAAGTGTATAATGTGTATTGGGTTTTTGAGAAAATTTCGGCAGCATTTCCCCGCTGTTCTCTAAGTACATATGTACTTAGAGAACAAACGGGGAAATGCTACCAAAATTTTCTCGAAAACCCAATACACATTATACACTTACATCCTAAGTGAGATTAGGTGTTCAAGAACAGTCCCAAACCGGGGACTATCCAAGATTTACTCCTAATGAGTCAATCTTGGACGGGTTTCTAGGCCAACAAACACATTTGATGTCATTCTTATATATAATAAATGTGTACCACCTATCCCATCCTTGAACACCTAATCTCACTAGTAAGTGTATAATGCGTAATTGGTTTTCAAGAAAATTTCGGCAGCATTTCCCCGCTGTTCTCTAAGTACATATGTACTTAGAGAACAAACAGGGAAATGCTACTGAAAGTTTCTCAAAAACCCAATACACATTATACACTTACATCCTAAGTGAGATTAGGTGTTCAAGAACAGTCCCAAACCGGGGACTATCCAAGATTTACTCCTAATGAGTAAATCTTGGACGGGTTTCTAGGCCAACAAATACATGTGTTGCATTCTTATATATAATAATTGTCTATAAACTACATGCAACATGGTTAATCCTAATCAACAGAGCATTATTAAATAATAAATCAAGAAATCAATAGTTTCAAACAAAAGGTCTAGGAATCTTTACTAGACATTATATGTATCCCTAATCATCATATTTAACATACTACATTATTTTGAACATCCAGATCAGATTAAGATCATACTATGTTATAACATATTATCGAAGGAAACATATTCTTCATGTAGTGTTGATTCTAGAAGTCTAAGAAGGGAATCTGAGAATTTTAGATGCTTACAGTCTCTAAGGGATAGAAGTAAGGAATAATTTATACCTTTTCTAGTTAAGGATTTTGTAGATACTTGGACTAGTCCTAAATGAAGAAAGTTGTATCTTAGATTATTTTTTATCATGTTTAGATCTCTTTCAGATAGAAGTTGTATGCATTCCTATGAAGGTGTAACTCATATAGTTTTTTCAGTATCCTTAATGTAATAATTAGATATCAAATGAAAACTACCTTTTGAGTAAATGGTGGCGTAGGAAGGTCCAGTTTTGCATTGGAATGAATGGTGACATAGTAAGGGGCAATTTACATTTGGATAATCGATAGAAGTGAGTGACTAGAGGTGAATTAGGGTTTGTAATTAAAGGGTGTATAATTTTCTTAGGATTTAAAGGAGAATATCTACATAAAATTGCAATAAAAAACAACAACATGATGAACATGATGAATATGATATCAAATGAAAACTACCTTAGTCAGAGATAAAGATGTGTCTAAGAACAGTTATCAAAATTTCTAGTATATAGTTCTTTTTTTATAATTGTCTAAGAACACTGACTCCAAAACCAGTTGGCGCATACCTGTTGGCGCGGGAGGCAGCGGGAGTCAGGTGGAAGCTGATGGCGTGGCGGCGAGCTCCAGGTGTCAAGCAGGCGTCGGCGGCGAGCTCCAGTCAGGCAGGCCGCGGCGGCGATCAGCTCCAGGCGTCAGGCAGGCTGAGGCGGCGAGCTCCAGGCTCGTCAGGCGTCGGCGGCGAGCTCCAGCAGCAGTGGCGGCGGAGAAGGGGGCGCCGGAGTAGCAGTGGCGGCACGACGGCGCTGTCGTGGAGAAGAAGGAGAAGAGAATCGACGGCGACAGGGTGGGAAATCGACGGAGAAGCAGAAAAAGGGCTCGCAATGAAACAGAAGAAGAGGAAGAGTCGGGCATCGCGGGTTATAAAGTCCCAACTAGCGTCGGTTTTTTACAACAACCGACGCCTAAACGTCTTTAGCGTCGGTTGTCTGAGAAAACCGACGTCCAACTGGGCGATAATTTCATGAAATTGTTTGGCGGGAACCACCTTCAGCGTCGGTTATCCTTTAATCACCGACGCTGAAGGTGACACTTTTCGCGCAAATTTTCATCAGACATAGGCGTCGGTTTCTACCTAAATAACCGACGCTGAAAAGGACACTATTTTTCGCGGGCCACTTTAAGCGTCGGTTTGTTATAAACAACCGACACTGAAGACAAAGCGGTACCCGTGTCTGGCTGGTCTTCGAATATAGACGTCGGTTTTCGTAAACAACCGACGCCTAACATAGAAGGCGTCGGTTTTTCTTAATAACCGACGCCCAGAAAAGTGTCACTGAATGCTATTTCTGTAGTAGTGATATCTCGCGCCAAAAAGATTTTTCTGCATCCCATGGCTAAATTTAATGCAGAAGGATGTCTTGGAAAGAAAATTGAATGATCTACATGAAAAATATATATTTGAAGGCTTTCTAGCTGGTTGTATGGTCTTATCGATTGTTTTGTAGTTTTAGTAATCAATCATAATGGGAGTCACATGATCAAATATTAAAGAAGACAACTCAACAATTCCCTCCATTTATGGGGAAACAAAATTTTACTCCTTTGCCTAGGAAAGTTGGCCAATTCCATATGTTTTATATGGTGGAAATAATTCAAATATAGACAAGTCAAATGTTGAAACAATAAAATCATAAATATATTCAAGGTTTGACAGAGTGACTTTAGGCTCAAGAAAGTGCTTAAATACAGTTCATCGACCGACATCAAAGAGAAGGAAAACTAGACACCTTCAACAACCATTGTTATAGGGTTTTCCCCCTCCTTTCCACCTATAAAAGGAAGGGGGTCTCCAAAGTAAAAGTCCATTCTGTGTTATCTAGTTTTTTGTTCTATTCTTTAGACTATCTTCTAGTAGTTCCACTCTAGGGTATGGGGACTAGCCCTATAGATAACTTTGTTTCAATGTAACCAATTCAAATTAATTCAATATAAAAATGTTTCGCATCTGTTCCATATGATTCTTGCACGAGTTGATATACTCTGGTGGAGTGATGTGACCATGGATCTCCATAAGAAGGAAACTGTAGTCCCTTGAGTGTGATTGTCATCATTTCATCCATCTAATCTTGTACTTATTCTTCAATTAAAAGGAATATACTCTTGTGTGGGGTGACGAGACCCTGGGTTCCTAAAAGGAAGAACTCACGATTTCATGATGAGATTTGTTGGTAGATTTTTTTATCCTTTTGGTTGTTTAACTTATTTGTTATAGTCTATGGAAACATTAACATTTGATCGATTAACTTGAATTCCAGTTTGGAATTCATGTATTTCTTGATGAGAGCTCAGATAGAGATATGTCGCATGATTGGATGATGGTCTACAAATGCCAGGACTAACCAGTTTGTTGGAAGTCCAATCTTTGTTAGTCTGGTACAAGCCCACATAGTCCTAATTTGGTTATTGATTTCCAGGAGTCAAGTTTTTTAAAAGAAGGAAGGTGGGTGTTGGTGATCCCCTTTACCCCCAATTATTTTCATTATTTGATCTTGATTTATTATTCCTGCACTTTAGTTTTTGTTCTTAGCATAAATCAACCTTCACAAACCACATTTTACTTCACTATGATCTCAAGATCGATTTGGAGTTCAACCTTTTTTTCTACCCTTTGGGATTTGATACCTTATTACCATAAAATTAAACTCTAGGACTTTTCCTAGTGTTTGGTGTGCAAAACAACACGCATCAAATTGACCACACATTGTTTTTTTAATAAAATCACTTGTATATATAGTATTTCAATTATTTTTTCATAATTTAGTTTGGTTTTATAATTTTTAGTTTGTTTCATAAATTCTATATTATTTTGTAATATTTCAGTTTGTTCCATAATTTTTAGACTTGTTCTATAATTTTTTTATTAATTCTATTTTATTTTATTTTGTAACTTTAGTTTCTCAGTAATATTTGGTTCTGTTATATTCTCTTAGTTTACTTTCATAATTTTTGGTCTTGTTTCATAACTTCTTTTTTAGATTGTCGTAAATTATTTTACCTATTGAGATCCATTTCAGTAGTGTATCTCCTCCTTTTTCTAAGTTTCCATTGCAATAGTTTTCCTTTTTGGTTTATTTTTATAATTTTTGTTCCATGTTTTTGTGGTATTATATCTGTAATTTTTATCTCTTTTCTAAATTCTCAACTTGTGTCAATTTATTTTATAGATTTTTGTTTTTGAAATTCTTCTAGTTTAATTTTTTCTTTCTATCTTAGATTCCTTTTTGTAATTTATTTATTTAGAAAACATCTTTTAAAATGGATTGGTCAACACATTATGGTTCACAATGTCTTGTGTGGTTATTACAACCATACATCATAAGATTGTGCAAATGTATTCCCTCACTTTTGGTGGCACATTGTAATATCAAATCTTCCTACCAAGGTGGATATAATGAAAATTATAATACACAAACTTCTCAAGTCTATGATGGGAATTATGACGTATCCTTATCAAGCAAATTGTTACCCGCCAGATTGAGATGAGGGGATAGAGGCCTTCTGAGAGATATTAGCCGATGGAGTAGCTATTAGAGAAAGATTGGAGGAACAACATGAATATTTGATAGAATGACTCTCTCTCCAGTCATGCCTCTTGAGTGTCAATCAGAAAACTCCCTAAGAAGTGTGGAGCGGCCAAGATGATTTTAATTAACAATGATGACGATGACTACATCATCTTCAATCCAGTAGAACCAATCTCGGTTCCCAAAGCTACACCAATCACTATGGTAGTAGCACATATAGTCATGAGGCTCCTTATCTTAATGGATACAATGAAAATCCACAATTTTATGAAATCTATTATGAGGAATCAAGCTACTCTAATCAATATCGTAATGTTGGATATTATGACCAACAAACTCATGATGGGTATGGTGAGGATGATCAAACCTTTGGGACGCCGGGGGGGGGGGGGGTTATGATCCCATTTATGAAACTAAGCTTACCCCCCAACAAGAGGAATGTACTAAGGCCATAGAAAGAGTAGTAGTGAATCAAAAAGATGTACTAGAAAGGCAACATACCACTCCAGAAAAATGATAAATCTTTTTATCTATCCTACTAGAGGATCAGAATAAAAATCCCCTGAGAAAGTTGGAGAAACCCAAAAATATTATTGACAAGGATGATGATGATGATGGTGGTGATTATTATACCATCCTTATGTCATTTATAGTAGCTCAAGAAACACAGGGGATTCCAACCTTCTTATGAGGAGTACCCAACTTCTTCGTTAGAGGATTTGATACGTTAGTATGAAAAGTTGCTACATGAAGGTCATCCCTCTATAACTGCAACACATGAAGCCTCCAAACCGCTCCTTCTGATGAAAGTCACCCATATCATGAACCCAACACTCCTCCTCAACCATCCCTTATTCTATAATAGGTTGAACACGATGAGAAAATTTTACCTTTAAAAGAAGCCCATATTCCTCCTCTGTCAAATTATGAGGTTGTTTCCAAATCCATGGAGTTGATCATATGCTCTGTGTAGAATCTAAATCTACTTTTTGACATGATAGAGGACCCCAATGACTCCATATACATCCATATTGATGTTGTTTTTCATGAAGTAGAGATGGATAAATCCCCAACAAAGATGTAACAACATGGGGTAACCATTTTTGATAATTATGATGAATACTACATCATCTGTGAGTTATCAATGCCAAATCCACCAACTTCCATCAATGGTGCAAAGGATCTGGATGCACATTATTGTGTAATCCTCCAGGAAGACATAAGGATCCATGTGATTTTTTACCCGGCTAAAAAATATATTCTTCCAATACTTGTGACCTCCACCTTACATGTAGATCTAGGTGACAAAAAGATACTCAAGACGGATCCTCAGCCTGATGTTCCACATCCAAAACTATATGTGTAATCCTATGGGCACCCACCAATCTCCCCCAATCCACATTCATCTCCAACACTTCCTTCATTGTTGAAGGAAGATATGTGCATCCTATTAGAAGGATTGTGAGGCAAAATGAAATATGAACCCCCGTTGAGCTTCAATGACTACCCAATCATTGGGTACACTATGAAGCTTCACCAATCAAGGTCCCATCCCAAATACACATTCCTTTCAATTGGATGCTCTTCTAGCAACTAGGGCCCCTGGTGATCTATGTGCATTTCTTCCTTCAGCTCTGGATCTAAGTTCTGCACGAGATGAGAAATATATTACATCTGGGTGGGTGGGTAGTAAGTACCGATTCCACCCCGTATCTTCCTTGTAACATATGTACTTTGCCATTTTATTTATTTGCATATACTTTTATTTTTAAAAAGTAGTTTCTTTTATTCCTTTATTATGCAAAATGACCCTAATCTAGTAGGTCAGAATAATAGACCTTGTATCATTGCACTCTCTTGAATGTAATAAATCTTCCTTGCAAATCATTTAACAAATTACCATGACTAAAACTCATTATGTCACCTCTGATCTCAACTTATCTTTACTCCTTGGAAAAGTTGGCAAGTATTATTGAATTGATGGGAATTAAGCACAATTTTTTTCTATTTTTAAAGATTAAGTAACTTATAAGATCTCTTGGACAATGTTGTGACAGGAAGAGTTGAACCAATATAATGACACTCCCTGAGAAAAAAAGAAAAGGATGAAAAAATAGGAGAAACACAGGACCTGACTTTTCCACCCTTCACCTCACAAATATCAAAACCATTATATGCCCAACCCCAAGTCTGGGGTGGCATGATCCTCCCATTCAAAAAATTCTCTCATACCCCTCATAAATATAATAGGGGTGTACCATGAAAAGATGCCAAACTGCACACCAAAAAAATGTGGTCATTGTAACTACAATGCATGAATAAAAAAATCTCGACTTGAATAGAGGAGGGATCATCTTCTTCCATACCTTATTCATCCTTGTTCTTGTTCAAATCATTCAAATAAATATGAAAGGGTTAAAGTAGAAGGGAGATATAGCCATTTTACTTACAATGTATTGAGATAGAAATAAGTTATACATTTTGTTTTAATAGAGAATGTTGAATTTTGTGTTTTGTGAATCTAGGAGTTGGGTTGCTTGGCCACGAAATGAGGTAAGGAACAAAGTAATACTATTAGGGTGAGGATAGATATGTTGTTGGTACAAATTGGAATAATTTTTTGTTCTTTTTTTCTTGAGGACAAGTAACAAATTTAACTCCTGGGTATTTTGATAAATGTGCAGTTATCCATTTTATTTACATCTTTACGATATCTTTTTAGGATTATTTTGTTGATTACTTTTATAGTTTAAAAATTAATTGTCTTCGTTTAGATTTTCACTCTTTAGTTGTACTTTTAATTATATGTGCTTGGATTTTATAGAAAAATTGTCCAATCACTCTAATGATTAAATACTCTTAGAATATATTCACAAAATTTCCATCTCTCCTGTGATATATACTCCCTGCAAAAAATCTGATAACTTCTTCATTCCATAGTGGAATTTAATGCACAAGTATACTTCAGAAAGGAAATTGAATGTTTTACATGAAAAATATATATTTGACAGATTTCTAGTGGGTTTTCTAGACTTATGAACCGATTGTTTCATCTTTTTGGGAATAAAAAAATGAGAGTCACATGGTGAAATATTAAAGAAGACAACTCAATAAATCCCTCCTTTTGTGGGAAAGCAATTAATATTTCAAAATTTTACTCCTTTTACTGGGAAAGTTGTCCAATTCTATATGCTTTTATGTTGTGGAAAGCAAATAAATATTGGTAAAATGTTGAAATAATAAAATTGTCAATGTAGTCAAGGTTTGGGAATGTGACTTTGGGCTGAAGCAAGTGATTAAATGTAGTGGATTGATCAACACCAAACAGAAGGCAATCTATCCACCACCAGCAACCATTCCTATATGTGTTCCCCCTCCTCCCCCTAAAAAATAAGGGGGCTCCAAAGTAAAAGGGAATTCCTTGCTATCTAGTTTTTCCTTTTGTTTTGTACAATATGTCTGAGTAGTTTTATACTGGGGCATGTGGCTTGACCCCATAGTCAGTCTTTGTTGGATGTAATTGACACCTTTTTTATTAAAAAATTATTTCTTCATCTGTTTCTTCTTGATCAATAAATGATTTTGTAAATTTTTATGGGTTGATATGGTTGTAGATCTCTACAAAGAAGAACTCATAGTCCCTTAATTGTGATTACTATCCTTTCAATTTTGATCTATACTTATTTCTATAGTAGTAAGATTATGTATTTGAGTGGGTGTTGAGACCTTGGGCCTTTGAAATCTTTTTAATGCGAGCAACCAAAATTAGATTATGATCTTTATACTCATTTGATTTGTTTGTTACTCTCCATGGTGACCCAACCACCTTATCCTTAGAATCGAACGCCAAATAAGAATCACATGTATTTTATATGAGAACTCAAAGAAATATAAGTCATATGGACGGATGAGGATCCACAAACACTGAGACCAATTGGTTTGTGAGAAGTCCAACCCTTGTGCAATTGTGTTCCGTAAGGGTACAACCACATGGTCCTAATTTGACTATTGAGATTCAAGAGTTGATTCCTTGAGTAAAGGCATGGATATTGGTGGTTATCCTCCAAACCCCCTACACCTTTTATTATGATCTTGATTTGTTATTTCCACAATTTATTTCTATCCTTAGCATAAATCAAACCTTCACGAATCAGATTTTACTTTCCTATTTTCTCGCAATCGATTCAGATTTCAACCTTTTTCCACAGTCCTTTGGGAATTGATACCTTAATACCATAAGGTTAAACTCTTGGACTTTTCCTAGTGTCTGGTGCCCAAAATGACACACGTCAGTACCAACCGACCATGTCATGCATATGATCCTAATTTTGTATGCGAAGGTAAATTCATAATTGCCTAATGTTTGTAATTTTGATATATCCTCAATATCTGGTATTAGAAAATTACACAAAAATAATCATTGGAATTAGAAAAAGATTCTCTACCTAGATAAGTGTATTTCATAACCTAAATCAAATATTAATAAAAGTTTAAATTTTAATATATTTATTAATTAATGGTTTTAAATTCAATATGAGGTAAAGAAGAACCTTGGCTTGGATCTAGGTTTTGGACTTTCATAAGTTCAAACATATGTCACATGCTAGTAATCACATTGAACAATTTATATGAATTTTTTGTCTCTTAATGTGTGTTACATATCCTAAATCATATATTGAGAAATTCTTTCTATTATTCTGTCTCATGGACCTCTTTGAGGTATTTTGTTAATGGAATTCCTCTTCTGGACTCTATGACCTATTTGGGTATAATTTTAATGAATATGAGTCTATAATATTCTTGAACTATATATATTCTTTTTGGAATCTAAAATTATACCTTGCTTCATGATGAAACTCTAAGTGTAGAATTGAACGAAGTTGATCCTTAATGTGAGATGTAACCCTAATTCTCCCACTTTTATGGTGGATGTTTCATTTAAGTGATGTAAGTCTTATTAATTCTATATTTTTGAACATACCTTCACTTGCCTCTACATTTATGCATGCTTTGTGATTCAGTTGTATAAGTGCTTTAGGTTTATGGGACACATGGTTTTTATGTTTTGGGAAAGATTTTATGTTCCACGTGCCCTAGTTTTGTCTCGAATATTATATATTGGGGTGCTTGGTTATGTGCCCTTCTCGATCAGGTTTTGGGTTATGTGCTCTAACTACCATTGTTTATTTATATTTCACTAGTTCTATGTTTATCTCACTTACAAGCAGGTTGATTATCAATATTGATGGGTTATGTGCCCTATAATCTTATTCAAGTGTAACTATTGATTATCATCTTATTCAAATTTATATCCACTTGGATAACACCTTTATCTTGGATGGGAGGCCATGTTATATTCGTGGTCCTTTTTCCTTATGCACTCAATCCCTATTAATATGCTCGTATCAACATTTCACTAAAAAATTGGTGTTTAACTAAAGAATAAAGGTGTAATCAAAATACAATTTTTTGATTCATATTATATAGTGAAAGGCTCTATTAACATATTTACTTTCCCCACTAAATACATTGGAATTTTGATCTCTGGTCGTCGGGGCATGGGTCATGAATCTGGCACCCTAATTAATGAGCTCTGGCATGCAATGGATAGATGGGAAGTGAATTCCATTTCCATGGTTGGTTTTGGGCCCTCATAAAGACTGTTGTTCTTACTAAATCCAGTTTCTGGTGTTAGTAGGCTGAATTACACCTCTTCATCAGTGACACAATTAGGAGTATCATGGGTGGTTTCCTTTAGGGTGGTAGATCCCACAGTGTTGGGTGTCCCACCATCACTAGACCTATTTACCAGGGTGGATTAGGGGTGTTTGACCCCCTCACCCTTGCAGAGAGTGTAAGGGCCCTGACCCTCATTTTGGGCTTACCCTATTTGCTTTGGCTAAACATGATGTTTAGATGTTTGCTAATCACCTGAAGTTGTAATTAGGGTTTGTTTGTGCTTTGTTGAGAGGTTGAGGTGCAACTTGCAAATTACCCATGTTCTAGGGTTGGTGTGCAAGTTTGTCACCTTAAGAGATGTCTTTCTCTCTCCTTGCATCATCTAGGGTTGAGAGGATGGGTTGGGCTCTTTGCTTGAGTAACCTAGGGCTTTGTTGATCCTTATTGGAGCTTTTTATTGGGCTGGACCTTGGTGTGTCAGCCAGAGGAGTGCCTGGTTGTATCGGGCAAGAGGTGTATCAGCCATGGTTTTTCGGGTTGCCATGTTGCGTGATACACACACCCTCCACCTAGCCTCATTTGTGTCACCATCTTTGGACAAGTGTTTTTTCTTTGCTACGTGGGTGGCAAGTCGTGAACATATGGTTTTGGGGGTGTTAGCATGTGGCATGACCCGAGGACAAGTGAGCTAGGGTCGGGTGCCACCTTACCTTGCTCTCTCCCTTCACCCCTTAGTATATAAGCAACCCTTCTTGCTTGCTATAAGCCTCTTTAGTACCCTTAGTTGCTCTCTTTCCTTTGGTGGCTAAGCTAGGAGTGGAGAAGAGGAAGTGGTGGCTGATACAGCTGGTGTCTTGGCCGATACATCTTTCTCCCTTGCTCCTTTCCTTCTCTCATGGTGATTATCCTTCTCTCTTTCCTTCGAACCTTCTCTTTCTTGCTTGTTTTTCAGCCATGGTGGTTATAAGTTGTTCTTCTCTTCTCGTGGTGGCCGAAGGTGGTGTCTTGGAGTTTGGAGCTTGGTGCTTGGAGCTTTAGATCTTGAGGAGTGTGCTTGAGGCGGGTTATATAACTCCTAACCCTAAATAAACTACTTCCTTACCATGTTGCTTTGTTATATGTTATCTTGATCAGCCATGTTATCTTTCTAGATATGTTTCTTGCTTTAATGGTCATGTTGTTTCCCTAGATGTACCATGGACCTTGTTGGCCAAACCTTGGATGTGGGTTCCTTGGGAAAAACCCCTCTCTCTTAGTTGTTGAGAGGTGAGCCTAGGGTCTCCTAATTCAATGGTGTGTTGTGGCGTGTTCTTGGGGAAAAACCCCTTTCTCTCTTTGGTCTTGAGAGGTGAGCTTAAGCTCTAGTTGTGTGGGAAAAACCCCTCTCTCCCTTAGTTGTTGAGAGGTGAGTCTACACTCTAGTTGCTTGAGAAACACCCCTCTCTCTCACCATGGATTTGAAAGAGTGAGCCTTTGGTTGGGTGTTGACCTAGTTGTTGGTTGGTTGGTTGGCCGATATGGTGATGATCTACCTTGCTGCCCAATATGTGATAGAGGTTGTGCAAGACCCCTCTCACTTAGTTTTTGAGAGGTGAGCCAAAACTCTTGATCTTTTAGGGTTTGGTGATTGTCTTGAGGTTGGAGATGACCAACCCGATAGGTGGTGTAACCCGATATCCCTTGATTCCCGATATCATTTTGTGGAGAGGTGAAACTCGATATCCCTCCTCTAGGGTTGATCTTGGATGATATGTTAGATGGGTGTCTTGTTGACCTCTTTGACCGATATGGGTCCATACCCAAGATGTGTTGTTGGACGATATGCTCTTGGGCGATATAGTGTTTGCCCAATATGCTCTCTTGAGTACCCTAGACGACATGGATAGGCCATGCCTTGATGATGAGTGTTGAGAAACACCCCTCCTTCCTTGATTTGTGAGGTGAGCTCTAGCACTTGGTCCATATGATGATGGGTATGTTAGTAGGATGATATGGGTCTCTAAAACCCTAGCTGTTGGGCGTTATGTCCCTTGGCTGATAGGGAGCCCTAACCCTAGATGGGTGATGTACTGGTGCCTTGAACGATATGGAAGTTCTTGGGCGATATGGTGTGATGACCAAGGTGTTGGTTGATGATTGACAGGGATGTGTCGTGGGCGATAAAGACATGGTGGTTGGGCAACATGGAAACCCTAACTCTATCTTGGGCGGCATGGGGTTTTGGTCGATAAGGTTGTAGTGCTTCCTGATACCCTCTTATTCATGGCTACCCGATACCCTCTTGTTCATGGCTGCCCGATATGCTTGTTGACTGATATGTGGCTTGGCGCCCTAGGGTTTGGTAGTGGCCAATACCTTTGGGTGAAGGATAGTGCCCTACTCAATATCCTTTTAGTGAGGGTTGTGCTCTACCCGATATACCTATGATGAGGAATATGATACCTTTAGTGAGGGACGATGTGCTTTTGGTGAGGGTTATCCCTTACCCGATGTATTTAGGGTAATTGTTATGTTAATAATTGCTTTGGTTACATGAGAATGCTTTGTATTGATATGCTTACCAATGATGCATGGTTGTTCCTCATAATGGAGTAAAGGGTTATAGATGTTCCTTATACAAGTACCATTGTTTCACTATTATTATGCTAACCATGTAGGTTCCGTGTGTATGGATATGAAATCAGGTAATAGCCATGGTGATGGTATGATAGTGATATGATATGGAACATCAAGGGTTATGATGAACCGAGTGATATATGATGGTGTTACCCATGCAATGGCAATGTGTGCCTTGATGACAGGATTGAGTCCCTGTGATATTGATCCTTGAGATAGATCTTGATGATTGGCAACAAGCCATGTGGTAACATGTAATGTTGATCCTTGTAATGGATTTGGATGATGTTCATGGCATTGAGAATAAGAATGACAATGTAACATTTGATAATGAAATTTATGTTGTTTACTTTTGTTTACATGTTGCATAACATGGTTGATCCCAACAATCCACTTAAAATATACTAATTAATTACAGAAGAACCTTTCATGTAGTTTGCCCTGGCCATAGATCCATCATCGTCAGTAGTTGGTGATGGTGAAATGGGTTCTCTTGTGGGTTAACCCAGAGCACATATTGTTGAATATGTGGGGTTTCTCCTAGCCAAAAATAGGAGGATTAGAGTGCAACTGCGGTTGTAGACTCAAGATGTGTGATAGAGCATGGTGAATAGGCCCATGGCTCAGTGTGATGGAGCATGAATACATTCATGGCTCGAGAGCACGGTGAATAGGCCCGTGGCTCAAGATATACTAGCATCGTAACCTGTACCAAGGTGGGCTAGAGAAAAGGGTAGAGTGTGTGAGCTAACCCTGTGATTGAGGTCACATAAGCAAGAGACTACGGTCCTTCTTTGGTTCTCATGCACTGACCACGAGGATAGAGGTCGTGGATTACTGCTCTTCCATTAACCTTGTATGGCACCGACTTTGGGTTTCATAACTAAAGGTTGGATTTGAGCGGTACGACTCATTTTCATAGGGCATAATAAATGGTAATCCAGCTATATAGTATATCTACTTAGGGAAAACATGAAACATTGGTTGATGCCTTGTTTGTATAGTTGCCCTAGTTTTATCTTGTAGCTAATTACATGTTCCTCAGATGTTATGATAAGATCCTATAAGACTTATCTTGTCAATCATGTTCCATATATTATCTATTTATATGCCTCTTAGATATCCTGGTAAGATGTTATAGAGGTACTTCTGCTCAGTATGTTGCATATATGATATGCTTATATCAGTTACCTGCTTTATCTGTTATAGCTCTCCCAAGGTTTTATAGTTTTGGCAGGGGATATGTTTCTCACTAGGATTATGTGTCTCACCCTATTAGTTTAAACCTTTTTAGTTGATCGAGCTAGACATGGTGGTAGTAGTGAGGTTACAGCCGAGCAGCAGGAAGATCAGTAGAAGGCAAGGTTGGATATGTTGATGTTGTTGTTGGGTGTTTTGTAGTAGAGTCCTAGAGTCATCCCTGTACTCTCAGGTCCTTGGAGGTGTTTTGATGAGGTTTCACGATGTATAGTTGATATGGTTTTCTTATCCTATTGTTGACCTGGCTAGGTCTGTTATGTACATAAATAGGTGGTGAACTCTTTGTACTTATGGGACAACTAGCTCCTATGAGTTGTGGACATCTATCAAGTTATGTATATTTATATAACATGTTTCTTTATAGGATGTGGATCTGGTTCAAATAGTTCCTTTCTTATCTGCTTTCCGCAATCAGTTTTAATTAACCTGTGTTTTTGGTAATACAATGTTTATGATGATTCTGTACGTTTTCGCGTGGTGTTTCTCTATCTTTGTGATGGAGAGATATCACAAGTAAGTTGGTATCAGAGCTCTAGGTTTGGTGAGTCTACAGGGATCTAGGAGTAGGTTTGTGTCTGTTCTTGTAATTTTTCAAGATTTTCTTATAATGACTTCTGCCCCCAGCCGAAGATAAAGCTAAAAGATGTCAGGAAATCACAAAGAGAATGCTGCCGAGAGTAGTGCTGCTGCATCAGTTGATGGAGCAAATGTGCATGCACAAGAAGATCGGGTGCCTGAGGTCCCCCAGATCGACCCAGCCATTCTTGAAAATCCTATCTACCAGCACCTCATGGGATAGGTAATGGCAACGATGAATCTCATAGTGGAGGGATTACATGTGCCTCTGCCAAGAGCACCAGTTCCCCATGAGGAATCATCAGGTATTGGGAAGACCTTTGAGTGGCTTCGCAGATCTGTGGCTAACAGGTCTTGAGAAGACCTTCTGGATCCTCAACAACCCCGAGGTAGAAAAAGTCAAGCATGTTGTCTACCTTTTGAAAGGCAGTGCTGGCCACTGGTGGGACATCAAAGAGGAGAAGTGACCCGGTGAGGTGATCTGTTGGGACGTCTTTCGACGAGCATTCGTGAGTCGATACTTCCCGAACATGTACCTGGATGAGAAGATCAATCAGTTCGAGCATTTGCGCTAAGGGTCTCTGAACATCACCGAGTATGAAGCCAAGTTTATGGAGCTACTGAGGTTTTGTCCTCACATGGCGACAACGGATGATGAGAGGATCATATGGTTTGAGAAAGGTTTGAGTGCCGAGCTGACAACACCTGTTGCTGCTTTAGAGAACCAGGAATAGTTTGCCACATTTGTGGAGTCTATCCGAAGGATTGAATAGTCAGTCAAGGAGAAGAGAGATGCCATGTCCAAGAAAAGGCCTGCTCAGTTTCAGAAACAGAGATTTGACAACCACAAGAAACCGAGGTTTTTTGCACCTTCTGTGATGCAAGGTTCTAGTGCACCATCTCAGTGGTCACCAAGTAAAGGAAGAGGATATGGTTGTTCGACATCCAGAGCATACAATACATCTTTAGTAGCAGTGACAGGGCCATCTAAGCCTCAATTAGAGGACATGTCATGCTATCTTTGTGGGCAGATAGGGCATATGAAGTCAAATTGCCCAAGGAGAGATGTCGAAGTGATGCAACAACTAAGACAGAGTCAACAAGGTTCAGTTAGGAAATAGTTTAGTGGCGCCAGAGGGTGAGGACGTGGTCAAGCGTCACAAGCTGGATCGTCTGTTCAAGGAAGCAGAGGGCGTGGAAAAAATCAAGCAACAACTCAATTCTATGCGATGAGTCAACCTGAGGCGATAGTCAACCCACGAGTGGTGGCAGGTCAGATGGAGTTATTTCATTCTGATTTATCTTCTTCTTGCTTTTTATCTATTTTGGTTGACCCGGGTGCTACACACTCTTTTATCGTTCATAGTATGCTTGATATCTGTCTTATACCTATTAGTTGTAAGAAAGATAGCTTGTTGTTAGAAACCCCTCTTGATGGTTCCTCGATGCTTCGAGAGGTGTGTCCATCTTGTGTTCTATCCTTTTCAGGACACAACATACAAGTGGACCTCATACCACTTAATATGCATGGATTCGATGTAATCCTTGGAATGGATACCTTTGAGAGGTATAAGGTTGTGATTTACTATGGTTCCAAGCAAGAGGTGTTTGCTGATGATGGCGAGAAGTGGATCTTCTAGGGAGATAGGAAGATTCTTCCAACGTATTTGGTATCAACTTTGCTGGCAGAGAAATTATTGTGGCAAGGTTGTAGAGTGTTCTTGGCTCATGTTGTGGATACCGAGGCTAGAGGTCTAAGTCTTTAGAATGTGACAGTTATCATAGAGTTTGAGGATGTGTTTCCCGATGAGTTTCCCGGTGTTCCCCTACCTCGAGATATTGACTTTGAGATCAATTTAGTGACAGGGACACAACCAGTTGCTCAGACATCATATAGGATGGCTCCAGTTGAGATGGCAGAGCTAAAGAAGCAATTACATGGGTTGTTGGATAAATGTTTCATCAGACCAAACATATCGTCGTGGGTTGCTCCAGTTTTGTTCGTAAAGAAGAAGGATGGATCGATGTGTCTGTGCATAGATTTCCGGCAGTTGAACAAAGTTACGATAAAAAACAAGTATCCTTTGTCGAGGATAGACGGTCTATTTGATCAGTTGCGTGGTGCTACAATGTTCTCGAAGATCGACCTATGGTCTGGATATCATCAGTTGAGGATCAAGGATGAGGAAATACCAAAGTCATCTTTTAGGACAAGGTATGGTCATTTTGAGTTTGTGGTTAAGCCGTTTGGGCTAACCAATGCACCTGCTTCTTTCATGGATCTGATGAACTGGGTGTTCCTTCTATTTTTAGATTAGTTTGTTGTGGTTTTCATAGATGACATCTTGATCTATAGTCGGGGCAGTTAATAGCATGAACAACTTCTTCGACAAGCTTTGACTCTCCTTCACCAACACTAGTTGTATGCCAAGTTTAGTATGTGTGAGTTCTGGTTGGAGGAAGTGACTTTCTTGGGTCATGTGATATCGGCGGAATGAGTTAGAGTGGATCCCAAGAAGGTGGAGTCAACTTCCGAATGGGAGCAACCGAAGATGTCGACTAAAGTACATAGTTTTCTGGGTTTAGCAGGATACTACCCGAGGTTTATTAAAAACTTCAATGTGATTGTGTTGCCATTGACGAAGTTGAACAGGAAGAATGTACCTTTTGTTTGGGATGATCGTTGTCAGTGAGCTTTTCAGAGCTTGAAGGAGAAGCTGACTAGTGCTCCAGTGTTGGTGCTGCCAGAGCCTGAGCTATGTTGTTTTTTGCGATGCTTCCAAGAAAGGCTTAGGATGTGTGATACTGTAGGAAAATCATGTGGTTTCTTTTACTTCACGACATCTTGAGAAACATGAGGAGAGTAATCCGACACATGATTTAGAACTGGCAGCAGTTGTCCATGCATTAAAGATTTGAGACACTATCTTTATGGGGAGGTGTGTCAGATCTTTACAGATCATAAGAACCTGAAGTATATCTTCTTTCATAGTGAGTTGAACATGCGACAACATCGCTGGATGGAGTTGATCAGTGATTATGATTGCACCATTGAGTATCATCCTGGTAAGGCGAACGTGGTATCTGATGCGCTTAGTAGGAAGTCATCTTCTCTTCCTACGAAGAAGGTATAGTTGAGTTCTTTGATATGTCATAGGCGGGATATGTTCGTCTCTTTGCGGAAGATGAATGTACAGTTGGAAGTATCTTTGTTGGCAGGACTATTGGCACAGATACAAGTGAAGCCTACATTGAGGTAGAAGATCAAATAAGCACAGTAGGCAGATGATATAGTTCAGTTGATCATGACATAATTTGGCAGCGAGAAGTGTGATGGCTTCCATGAGTCTGAGGATGGACTAGTTTATTATCATATCAAGATGATGGTTCCCGATATTGACGATCTGAGGAAGTTAGTGGTCAAGAAAGCTCACACATCGATGTATTCTATGCATCCTGGTGTCACCAAGATGTATCATAATCTGAAGGACTTGTATTGGTGGCCTGGCTTGAAGAGAGACGTGGCCGAGTTTGTGGCTAGGTGTGCGATATGCCAGCCGGTTAAGGCTGAGCATCAGAAACTGGTAGGTACGTTGCAACCCATGTCGATACTACAGTGGAAATGGGATCAAGTGACCATGGATTTTGTAGTTGGTCTTCCAAGGACAGCTAGAAATCATGATTCCATTTGGGTGATAGTGGACAGATTGACGAAGTCTGCCCATTTCATACCTATGAAAATGACATATACAACAAAGAAGCTTTCTCAGGTGTATGTGGATGATATAGTGCATTTGCATAGTGTGTCGGCAACGATAGTCTCTGAAAGAGGTCCTCAGTTCACGAGTCATTTTTGGGAACAGTTGCACAGAGCGTTGGGAACGCATTTGAGGTTCAGTACCGCTTTCCACCCGCAGATAGATGGACAGTCTAAAAGGACTATTAAGACTTTGGTGGACCATCTCAGAGCTTGTGTTTTGCAGTTCCTAGGTAGTTGGGATGTGCATCTCAGTTTGATAGAGTTTTCCTACAACAACAGTTACCAACAGAGTATCGACATGGCACCTTATGAGGCTTTATATGGCAGGAAGTGTAGATCTCATTTATGTTGGTATGAGTCTGGCGAGTATCAGGTTTTGGGTCCTGAGTTAGTGCAGTAGACAACATAGAAGATCAAGGTGATATATCAACAATTGAAAGTGGCATAGGATATTCATAAGTTGTATGCATATAACCACCGACGACCTCTAGAGTTCCAAGTGGGAGATAAGGTGTATCTCAAGGTCTCTCCATGGAAGGGCATGTTGAGGTTTGGCCGAAAAGGCAAGTTGGCTCCCAGGTATATGGGACCATATCCAGTGATAGCACATGTTGGCAAAGTTTCTTACAAGTTATAGCTACCGCCAGAGTTGCACAGGTTGCATCCAGTGTTCCGTGTCAATATGCAGAAGAAAAGTCATCTAGGCACAAAGATAGTGATACTGCCAGTTGAGGTTGAGCTTGATGAAGATGTGACCTACGAGGAAGGTCTGGTGTTGATCCTTAATAGAAGAGTCAATAAGCTGAAGAGGAAGGACCTGGTTCTTGTGAATGTTCTTTGGCATCATCATGGCATTGAAGAAGCCATGTGGGAGCTTGAGGAAGAGATGAGGAGGAAGTATCACTTGCTTTTCTCTCCAGATTTTGGGGGTGAAATCCTTTTGTAGGGGTTTATGGCTTGTAAGAACCCTGACCCTCATTTTGGGATTACCCTATTTGCTTTGGATAAACATGATGTTTAGATGTTAGCTAATCACCTAAAGTTGTGATTAGTGTTTGATTGTGCTTTGTTGAGAGGTTGAGGTGCAACTTCCAAATTACCCAACTTCTAGGGTTGGTATGAAAGTTTGTCACCTTGAGAGATGTCTTTCTCTCTCCTTGCATCCTCTAGGGTTGAGAGGATGGGTTGGGCTCTTTGCTTGAGTAGCCTAGGGATTTGTTGAGCCTTGTTGATTTGTGTTGAGCCTTGTTGGAGCTTGTTATCGGTCTTGAACTTGGTGTGTCAGCCAGAGGAGTGCCTGGTTGTATCGGGGAAGACGTGTATCGGCCATGGTGTGTCGGGTTGCCATATTGGGAAACACACACACCCTCCACCTAGCCTCGTTTGTGTCACTGTCTTTGGACAAGTGGCTATTGCTTTTCTATGTGGGTGGCAAGTCGTGGACATGTGGTTTTGGGGGTGTTAGCATGTGGCATGACCCGAGGACAAGTGTGCTAGGGTTGGGTGCCACCTTGCCTTGCTCTCTCCCTTCACCCCTTAGTATATAAGCAACCCTTCTTGCTTGCTAGGCCTCTTTAGTACCCTTACTTTCTCTCTTTCCTTTGGTGGCCGATCTAGGAGTGGAGAAGAGGAAGTGGTGGCTGATATAGATGGTGTCTTGGTCAATACAACTTGCTCCCTTGCTCCTTTCCTTCTCTCATGATGAGTATCCTTCTCTCTTTCTTTGGCACCTTCTCTTTCTTGCTTGTTTTTCAGCCATGGTGGTTATGAGTTGTTATTCTCTTCTCGTGGTGGTCGAAGGTGGTGTCTTGGAGCTTGGAGGTTGGTGTTTGGAGCTTTAGAGATTGAGGAGCATGCTTGAGGCAGGTTACATAACTCCTAACCCTAACTATACTACTTCCTTACCATGTTTCTTTGTTATATCCTATCTTGATTGGCCATGTTATCTTGCTAGATATGTTTCTTTCTTTAATGGTCATGTTGTTGCTCTAGATGTTCCATGGACCTTGTTGGCCGAACCTTGTATATGGGTTCCTTGGGCAAAACCCCTCTCTCTTAGTTGTTGAGAGGTGAGCCTAGGGTCTCCTAATTCAATGGTGTGTTGTGGCATGTTCTTGGGGCAAAACCCCTTTCTCTCTTTGGTCTTGAGAGGTGAGCTTAAGCTCTAGTTATGTGGGAAAAACCCCTCTCTCCCTTAGTTGTTGAGAGATGAGTCTACACTCTTAGTTGCTTGAGCAACACCCCCCTCTCACCATGGATTTGAAAGAGTGAGCCTTTGGTTGGGTGTTGACCTAGTTGTTGGTTGGTTGGCCAATATGGTGATGATCTACCTTGCTGCCCGATATGTGATAGAGGTTGTGCATGAGCCCTCTCACTTAGTTGTTAATAGGTGATCCAACACTCTTGATCTTTTAGGGTTTGGTGGTTGTCTTGAGGTTGGAGATGACCAACCCGATAGGTGGTGTAACTTGATATCCCTTGATGCCCGATATCATTTTGTGGAGAGGTGAAACCCGATATCCCTCCTCTAGGGTTGATCTTGGATGATATGTTAGATGGGTGTCTTGTTGACCTCTTTGACCGATATGGGTTCACACGTAATATGTGTTGTTGGACAATATTTTCTTGGGCAATGTAGTGTTTTCCCGATATGCTCTCTTGAGTACCCTGGACGACATGGATAGGCCATGCCTTGATGATGATTGTTGAGTAACACCCCTCCTTCCTTGAGTTGTGAGGTGAGCTCTAGCACTTGGTCCATATGATGATGGGTATGTTAGTTGTACGATATGGGTCCCTCAAACCCTAGCTGTTGGGTGATATGTCCCTTAGCCGATAGGGAGCCCTAACCCTAGATGGGTGATATACGGGTGCCTTGAACGATATCAAAGTTCTTGGGCAATATGGTGTGATGACCAATGTGTTGGTTGATGATCGACCGGGATGTGTCTTGGGCAATAAATACATGGTGGTTGGGAAACATGGAAACCCTAACTCTAGCTTGGGCAACTTGGGGTTTTGGATGATAAGGTTGTAGTGTTGCCTGATACCCTCTTATTCATGGCTGCCCGATACCCTCTTGTTCATGGCTTCCTGATATGCTTGTTGACCGATATGTGGCTTGGCGCTCTAGGGTTTGGTAGTGGCTGATACCTTTGGGTAAAGGATAGTGCCCTACCCGATATCCTTTTAGTAAGGGTTGTTCTCTACCCGATATACCTATGATGAGGAATATGATACCTTTAGTGAGGGATGATGAGCTTTTGGTGAGGGTTATCCCTTACCCGAAATACTTAGGGTAATTGTTATGTTATTACTTGCTTTGGTTACATGAGAATGTTTTGTATTGATACACTTACCTATGTTGCATGGTTGTTCCTCATAATGGAGTAAAGGGTTATAGATGTTCCTTGTACAAGTACCATTGTTTCTCTATGATTATGCTAACCATGCATGTTTTATGTGTATGGATATGAAATCAGGTAATAGCCATGGTGATGGTATGATAGTTATATGATATGGAACATCTAGGGTTATGATGAACCCAGTGATATATTATGGGTGTTACCCATGGAATGGCAATGTGTGCCTTGATGACGGGATTGAGTCCCTGTGATGTTGATCCTTGAGATGGATCTTGATGATTGGCAAGAGGCCAAGTAGTAACATGTAATGTTGATCCTTGTGATGGATTAGGATGATGTTGATGGCTTTGAGAATAAGAATGACAATGTAACACATGATAATGAGATCTATGTTGTTTACTTTTTTTTACATGTTACATAACTTGATTGATCCCAACAATCCACTAATTAATTACAGAAGAACCATTCATGTAGTTTTCCATGGCCATAGATCCATCATCGTCAGTAGCTGGTGATGGTGAAATGTGTTCTCCTATGGGTTAACCCAGAACGCATATTGTTGAATATGCGGGGTTTCTCCTAGCCAAAAATAGGAGTATTAGAGTGCAACTACGGTTTTAGACTCAAGATGTGTGATAGATCATGGTGATCAAGCCCATGGCTTAGTGTGATGGAGCATAAATGTGTTCATGTCTTGGGAGCACGGTGAATAGGCCTGTGGCTCAAGATATACTAGCATTGTAACTTGTACCAAGGTGGGCTAGAGAAAAGGGTAGAGTGCATGAGATAACCCTGTGACTGAGGTCATGTAAGCAAGAGACTGTAGTCTTGCTTTGGTTCTCGTGTACTGACCACGAGGGTAGAGGTCGTGGATTCCATCTCTTCCATTGACCTTAAATGGCACTGGCATTGGGTCTCACAATCGAAGAATGGATTTGAGCGGTACAACTCATTTCCTCATGGCATAATAAATGGTAATCCATTCGTATAATATATCTACTTAGGGAAAACATAGAACAATGGTTGAGGCCTTATTTATATAGTTGACCTAGTTATATCTTGTAGCTAGTTACATGTTCCTCAGATGTTATGATACAATCCTATAAGACTAGTGTTGTCAATCATGTTCCATATATTATCTGTTTATATGCCTCTTAGATATCCCGGTAATATGTTATAGAGGTAGTTCTGCTGAATATGTTGCATATATGATCTACTTATATTAGTTACCTGCTTTATCTGTTATACCTCTCCCGAGGTTTTATAGTTTCAGCGGGGGTTATGTTTCTCGCTGGGACTATGTGTCTCACCCTGTTGGTTTAAAACCTTTTTAGGTGATCGAGCTAGAAGTGGTGGTGGTCATGAGGTTGCGGCTGAGCAGTAAGAAGATCAGTAGAAGGCAAGGCTAGATATGTTTCTGCTGTTGTTCGGTGTTTTGTAGTAGAGTCCTAGAGTCATATAGGTACTCTCAGGTCCTTGGAGGTGTTTTGATGAGGTTTCACAATATATAGTTGACATGTATTAAGTTATGTATATTTATATAACATGTTTCTTTGCAGGATGTGGATCTTATGGAACAACTTGTTCCTATGAGCTGTGGACATGTATCAAGTTATGTATATTTATATAACATGTTTCTTTGCAGGATGTGGATCTGGTTGTAATATTTCCTTTCTTATCTGCTTTCTGCAATCAGTTTTAATTAACCCGTGTTTTTGGTAATACAATATTTATGATGTTTCTACACATTTTTGTGTGGTGTTTTGCTATCTTTGTGATGGTGGGATGTCGAAGAGAGAGCCACTTTCCAGAGAATAGACAACTTCTTGATGACTTCATCTTCTTTGTGGAGTAGCTGGTTTATATAGCAATAGGTTTTTTGATGGATCTACCTATGCAGTTTGGGTTCTCTAGAGATTGAAGAATCATGTTGTAAAGGTGGAAACATGTGAGGAGGGCCTATGACATGATGGGTGGTACCTTATGGGTTAGAGTAGTGGACAAACCCAGTGCTACTCAAATGACATATTTGCCTATTCCTTGGGTGCCTCTTCTATGGATCAAGATGAACATATCTAAATGGATTTGCTACCTCAATATGTGTGTTATGGTCTGCCTTCCTACCTTTGGTGTGTTAAGGAGTTGGGTTTCAGATATAAATGTCACCTGCCTCCTCTACAAAATAGATGATGAGTCTCATGAACATCTATTTTTTGAGTACCCCTTCACTAAATATCTTTGGTACTGCATGTTCCTCTAATGTGTTTTGGGGGACTATCCCCCACCAACTTGATGAAGTGTTGGAGTGGATCCTTAATCATAAATCCAAGAACCATACTTTGCGATGTTTTGTTGGCCTGGGTATTGCTACTACTTCCTTCCGGGATTGGTAAGAGAGAAATAGTAGGACCCATGGTAAGGTTGAAAAGGACATGTACATATGTTTTAATTCACTAGTTGAGAATCTCATATATGTTTCTATGGCCAAACCTTCCCTTTATATGGGTTTGGACGTACAATTGAAGTTGCAATGGGTTTTTTGTAATTGTACCCACCCTCTGTATAGTATATGGTTCACCTTATATGCCTTTCTTGAGATATTAATAACATTTTACCTTATCCAACTAATGTGGTACAACCATATCAATGTTTATAGTAATAGATAAAAGTATAAGATGACATCATTTTTGCTTATGCATGTATTTCTTTAGACTATTGAACAGTAGATGAAATTCATACAACAAGAAGTTTTTAATAGTGTTTTGAAAAGAGGTCCAAGTGCCATCTAGAGTGCACAAGAGGCCCAGCAGCCTGGTTAAGGCATTGAGTGGCCTCTCAGGCGGCAACACACTAAAAGACTGCCTGAGACTGCTTAGCCTGGCAATGCACCCGCATGATTATCTTTTTTCTACGTCATCTTTTGGCCTCCTGGTTTTTGGGAGCTAGATTTTTGTATTGTTCCTTTCTTTTATTCATTTTTCTAATCTAATGTTGTTGCGTCTACTATATGTTTCCCTTCCTAGTATCTAGGTACTACGGTTGTAAATGGGTAGGGTATTACCTATTTACCCACCACCCATACCTTGTAGGGTAGGGTAAGGGCAAGAACATCTATTACCCATCACCCATTTACCCTTTATCGACTTTACCCACATCTAAAGAGGGTAGGATAAGGGAGAATCTTTATCCTCCCCATTTTATACATTTAGCCATTAGCATAAGTTTGAATCAATAATTTCAGATTTTAATATATGTATTAAGGTCTACTAAAAAACACCAAAAGCAACATCACTACTTTTTATATTTGTACTTTTATGAATCCCAAGATATTAATAAATGATGAGTAGCATTTCACACCTTTTATATCCATATATTATATGGAAAAATGAATTCATCAATATTATTAAAAAGTTTAGGCCTTTTTCTAGAAAAATGTTGGGTTAAATATTTGCCATTTTTGTTGTATATCACTAGAAATATAATTATTACTATCTAAAACTAATTTTGAAAGTGTATTGTGTTTGGTATAGGGAATATCAAATGTGATCATTGTTGAAAATATTTTATATCTATCTTCATGTTCCTTTACCCATTTCACATGTTACCCTACCCATTTACCATGTGGGTATAAGGGTGTGGGTAAGGGTAGGATAAAGTTTTTGGGAAAAGATTAATTATCCTACCCGCTACCCACAACTTTGACGTGGGTCAGGGTAAGAGTAATCCTTTACCCTACCCTACCCTACCCATTTACAGCCCTACTAGGTACGTGTATGACTGACTACATGTGTATGAAATATAGCATACAATACTATAAGTCTATAATAGTTAATGCATTGTTGTTGTATGTTGTATAATGTGAAACATTCATATATAATACATTATATAATACATTGATACATATACTATGAATCTAGTTATCTACTACATATTGTAATTTCTTTTGGTCAGTCAAAACTCACCTTGATTTTTTTATTATTTTTTAAAGTTCAACACTATACAATGTGTGAGGAAAGAAATAGAATACTTTACAAGTAAATTCTATGACTGTATTGTACAGAAAATAAGAGCATCAGAACTATGTATAGATCCAACAACAAAACTTCTTCACATCCCCAAGGAACATCTTTGAAGAGCATTGCAGAGAAGAAGAGAATGTGTAAAACTATAAAGTCAAAAAAGATTTCCAGAAAAAAAACCCAGGAAAGACCCCAAAGTCCAGATATCATAGAAGCATGAGACAACCTATTTGTGCAAAGAACATATCTCTTACAAATGCCAACAAAAGATCAAAACTTTACTAGCTAGAACAACTCATTAAAAAACACCTCCAATATATGAGTGAAGCAAATCAACACCTCAAGTTCAGATGGAAAGAACACAGAGGAGTAGACATCAAGAAACATGAAATTAGTGTTGGTATGTATGCCCTGAGAGACAATCATGGGATGATTGGTGGGATACATTAAGATTGATTTGATAAACATCAAAGGCAAGCTTCCAAATCTTTCTGGTTCAATCATATGAGATAGTGATAGAACAGATTGAATGTCTAGATAATGACAGTACTCAATGACGTATGCCTTCAGGTTCAGGACCTGAACGATGAGATCATATGGATGTTAAGAGTTTGTACAATCTCATTATGTCCCTAGTCAGATGTCATTGTGGAAGGTAGATAGACAACAATGACACACAAGACTAGATTGTGGTGTTGGTTGATGACAGAATCTCATTAGTCATGATATAAAGATATCAAACCAATCACATAGGTACTTGTTAGAGAACAAGCGTACCAGACAGACCCACCGTGAGTTTGACACATGGAACCATGACATGATAGTCACAGTTAGTACTCACAGTGATGGTGGTGAGTGTGATTCGTTGACCTGAAATCACTACACTCAACACATGTAATTGGGCACACTTTGACATCATCAAACACAGTCCTGAAACATGGGTTGTTATAAAGGTGATGATTGGGTGGCTTTGACACATGGGGATTTTGAGGGGTGAGTGATAGATATGGGATTTGTCCCTCCTAAGGGAGTTTGATATCCATGGCCACTTGATGAGTAGGATTGAGAAAGGCGTGCATGCATGTGTGAATCAGTATGTGATATTGATGTCATACATATCTCTTCCAATCTACTCTGAGATCAAGAAAGTGAATGAACATTGACAGGATGACTGTTCCATGCCTCGAGTTCATTCGGGATATCAGTGATAAAGGAATTATACATTCACTGTAACACCATTCACAGATTGTAGGATTGAAAATTGTTCGCCAACTTTCTATTTCACTTGGGTAGCACTGATGTGTGACTAGGCACCTCTCCTTGCTTGTGAAGTCATAAGTGTTATGGACTTTCACTGCCAACGTGAAATGGACCTACAGGGTCACACACATAGGATTTAACCTGGAAGAGGAGTGTTGTCCACAAACAATGTTTAGATTCATTACTAAAGGAGTTTAGTAGTTCAATTAAACACTCAATCAATTGATAGATCATTATCATAATGTTCAAGGTGTTGGACTGATTGATTAGAGTATCAGATTGATTGAAACTGCAATTGACTATTTCTGCACAATCTGCACTCCCAACTGATCGGATCATGTGATGAACTGATCGGCTGAGCTTGGTGAACCAATCGCCTCAGATGGTGAGTCGATCGGCTGATGGATAGGGTAAAACAATCACTTCAAGTGTTGAAACAATCGGTTCAACTGGTCCAACCAAGAAAGTTGGGAAAGTAGGATTGGTGAGAAATTTTCTTTTCGTTTCACTTGCCCAATTTGATTGGAACAAGGATTGGTATTTGGTACCAATTAGAAACAAAAGAGGAAAGGTCAATCGGGAACTGACCAGGACCACGAACCGATCAGTTTAGAAGGGAACTGAACGTTTCATGGGTCCCAACCGATCGGTTGAGGTGTCAACTGACTGGCTTAGGTCCCCAACCGACCGTTTCAGAAATGAAACGATCGGTTCAGGTGGCGCAGTTGGTTGTTTTGAGGAAAATCTCGAACAGTTCTACTCCTGCTTTAGTCTCGCATTGCCTGGGATAGAGAACCCTATCCCATGACCCTCTTATATATATAGGGGTATTGGGGGCTTCTCAAACAACAACTCAGTGCAACCAGTTGCTCTATAAAGTTGTCGTTCTCTCTGGTTTTAGTAAACAAGAGAGCCCTAGCAAGTGCTGCCAGATAAGGGAGGCACAACAAGGGAAAGACAACTGCAGAAAGTGATTGGTGGCAGGAGAGTGTGTCAGTGACTAGTACACTGACAGGAGGGTGTGACTCCTTCCAATTCCTTATGGGACAAGGAGATTGGAGTTCTAGGTGGTCCGTGTGGACTACTTCAGAGGTAGGAGATTTCTACCGCTCGGAGGACAGCTGTCAATCCCAATAGTCCCGGTGAGACCAGGAGTCGTCAATCTCGATGCGACTAGGAGCTACACAGACACTGTCCAAGACCGGAGGTGAAGACCATGCAAGCCGTGAGGTATTGTCGCCGAGCAAGCCTCGAGACAAGGTATGATTCCACAAACCATAATTTCCTATTGTATAGACGTTGACGCGTTTCCTTGTTCTGGGTTTGGGGAGGAGAAAATTTTTGTTTCCGCTGCCTTCTCTACCTCCCCTAAAACCCAATAGTGGTATCAGAGCCATGTCAACTGCTCTATGCTTTAGGATTATCGATATGATCGATTTTTGTTTGTCACCTTTATTTATTGCATATGATGCGAATAAAATTGGCTTTATGCATGTCCAATCCTAAATCCAAAAATCCCAATTTACATATATGATATGTATTATGAATCCACTCGATACACGTCACCCTTAAATGAGTTTTGTGGTGGATGTATAGTGTGGTTATGGCCAATAAACCCTATCTGTGTATGGTTATATGTGATTTCTTGCAACTCGGTCTGCGCATCGATCTTCCTTCTCCTATTCCTGATGTAACTCGAAATAATTCGAGATTTCTTTCCTACCTTTGCTCCCCTTGAATGTAACTCGAGGTTTCTTATTTTACAATGTAAAATAGGATAGAATTTTATTTCTTATTATGTCAAAGAACGAAGGACGTCCTGACGACATCTGAGACAATAAGTTCAAGGAATGAACCGATCGATTAACGTTCGAGACGATCATTTCAAGGAGTAAGCCGATCGGTTGATGACCGGTTCGAGGAGCGAGATGAGCAGGTGACGGCCATGATGAGATGCACGATGACCAAGAGAATCTATCTGTTGGAGGAGCCAACCGATCGGCTGGTGGCACCCAACTGACCGACCTGATGGCGAGCCGATTAGTCATGTGATGAGTTGATCAAACCCAGAAAGGCAAAGCACAGAGTTCATATTGTACATGTTGCATGTGATGTAGACCTAGATGACCGTGATTCCTCTTGGCTCGAGGAATCACATTAGGATGGCCATAATCATCGCTTTTATCATTTTGCATGTTTTCAGTGGGATATAGCATGTATATGATATGTACTATGTATTGTGGTGATTGGATATGTATATGTATATAAAAACCAAATCCCTCATTAAATATTAATGTTTTAGATGCCTTCCAAATGCGACACACGTGAAAAGCTTGATCGACCAAGTGTGGGTACGCCCAAGCGTGGTGCACCGTCTATCTCGTGCAAGCGTGAAGGATGGATATGTGGGTCTGCCCAAGCAGGGTGCATATTCATCGTGTTGGCTTTGGGTCAGACTTAACAAGGTGACCTAGATAGGATCTAGCACCTTGAGGCATGGAGATGATCATGGAAAGGAGTTGCATATGATATCTTATCAAGATTTGCATATGATGCAATTGGCAAGAGTTGCCTACCTGAGAGATCTAAGTTGTGGGTGATCAAAGAAAAGGTAATTATTACGGGCAAGGACAAGGGCAGAGCAAAGAAGTGTTCTGATGCTAGCCAACAATCCAAGCCATCTTCAGCCTCAAGGAACATGGGGAAAGGGTGTATGAGGGATTGCCCTCTATATCTGGAAGAACAAAATAAGAAGGAGGCGACATACGTATCTACTTAAAGGTGTCATGAAAGTAAACTTGTAACACTTTTGAGGTATATGATACCAAGATGTAAAGTGTAAAGCACTCAATAAATGGGGCAAGTGTTGCTGCCATAGATAGGAGTACCTTACAGTTTATTTCAGCCTAAAGGGCACGAAATAGAGTTGAGAACTGCTATTTCATATTTTCCAATAGATACAAACACTTTATTTTTACATATTGTATGACAATGATGGCAATCAATAAAGAGATGTTTCAATTTCTAAAGATATGATCTTTGTGGAAATGCCTTGTTTATCTTGTGGTATTTGATATGCATAAGATAAAATGGTACCTAAAAGTTGTAGATAACTCAAACAATCAAATTAGCATCGATCATGAGAAATTCATTTCTAGTTTCCATGTGATGGATAAATCTAGACTCATTTGGTTAGAGAACCAGTAAGAGACATGAATATCTTGGACATGATTAATCAATCTTCACTAAAGGTAGTGGGAGAATGATTATCCCATTAGGTATGATACATGTGATGTATTTACATACCTATTGGAACAAATGCTAATACTTCAAACGGTGTTTAGAGAAATACCAATATGAATATCTTGTAGGGTTCAAGAATATCATAGATGAAGTACAAATTTGGTAAAGTGTTAATTCTTGATGAGATCAATGAATGAAATACTTGGACCAAATGTTTGAGATCCTTATGAGTGATTATGATAGTGTATCATAGTGAACTCATGATTAAGGCATGGTGATGTCTAAATCAAGAAGGAATCATACTCTAAGGAGTTAGAGAATGATTATCAAATAACCGAATTCTTCTTAATAAAAGAATATCCCACACTAATAAAGGACATTAAGAATCATAAGGAGTTGTAAGTTCTTATATCCTTGACGGATACACCTCGTTTATCATGTGATGAGTTGTTCATGTGATGAGTCAACTAACTAGATGAATATGAGGAACCGAATTTTGAGTTATGGTTTATGACCATTACATCCTAAATGACATCCATGTGAACCATAAGGTATGACCTTGATGGTAGCACCCATTGGATGAAATACATAAGTGCAAATGAATCTTAAGTGTTAAGACACATGGATAACATTTTGAGAAGGATGATGCTTGTTGATTGCAACTTAATGACTAAGACATTTGGCATATGGATACTAAAACCGCATTCCTATGAGTATTAAAACAAGGATGTGTACGTGACACAACCTATAAGGTTTATGAATCCACTAATGCAAATGAAGTCTATAAGTTACAATGGACTAATCAATGTGATTGATTGAGTACAAGCAACTCAGAATTGGATCTTTACTTTGATGATATAGTCAAAGGGTTTGACTGATATGTCAAAGATAAAGAAGGGATCTGTGATTTAGTGGGAGCGTGTTCACATTCCACTTGTTGATGTGAAATGGAAATGTTCTAGAATGGAAATCCAAAAGTGAAAATATATTTAAGGAAGATAGAGATGTTTCCTATGTGATAGGAATAGAGATCTATAGAGATAGTTCTCGAAAACCTCTTGACCTGAAAAGAGAAAACATACATTGGCAATTTGTACTAAAGGGTTTAGTATGCATAGATTCAGTGGGAAAACACTTGTCCATGTTACATGGAGTTAGTATCCCAAGGCCAAGTGTCCAATTCTTATGAAGAATGGAAACACTAAGAATAGATATGGATTTATCATGTATGTAATCATCCCATTATCTTGCATGTATCGACATGACAAGAACAAAATGCATTCATCATCTTGTATGTAGGACATGGAAATATGATGTGCTCATCCTGATAACTCGTATGTGGGACATGACGAGTGGATGTATGTCTACTTCCAGTAAGAGTTACTAGAATACCATGAGAACTTGATAAGTACTTGAGAAGTACTAGTTCTATGGAGATAAGGAAGAGTTCAATGTAAAGAGTTACATTGACATGAACTTCCGAAAGGACAGAAAATTAATCGCAAATTATATATAAGATATATAAAAGTGAAAGTTTGTTGATAATTGGAAGTGTTCCAATAAAACCATTTAAAAGGAAATGTCGAGCATCTATGTGTTGGAGAACATCAGTGGATACTATATGGATCTGTAAGTTCATGAGATGAACTTATAGATATTCCTCTCATTGATGACAAATATGGAATCCTTGATCATGCAATCTGGCTAAAGGTTAGCAAAGGAATACTAGATCACATATTACGACAACTCCATCTCATATGTATGACGTACAACAGAGAGATGAGAGACATGCAATTTTATATTGACTTTGGCAAGGTGTTGCCATTACTCACTATGATCACACTAGAGCAGAGTAACATGTGGGACATGTTTGAAGATCACTATGAATATGATTCAAGGGTGATTGGCTCGCAGTGCAAGTGGGAGTCTGTTGGTATGTATGCCCTGAGAGGCAATCATGGGATGATTGGTGGGATACATTAAGATTGATTTGATAAACATCAAAGTCAAGCTTCCAAATCTTTCTGGTTCAATCATATGAGATAGTGATAGAACAAATTGAATGTCTAGAGAATGACAGTACTCAATGACATATGCCTTCAGGTTCAGGACCTGAACGATGAGATCATACAGATGCTAAGAGTTTGTACATTCTCATTATGTCCCTAGTCGGATGTCATTGTAGAAGGTAGATTGATAGCAATGACACACAAAACTAGATTGTGGTGTTGGTTGATGACAAAATCTCATTAGTCATGATATAGAGATATCAAACCAAACACATAGGTACTTGTTTGAGAACAAGTGTACCAGACAGACCCACCGTGAGTTTGACACATGGAACCATGACATGGTAGTCATAGTCAGTACTCACAGTGATGGGGTGAGCGTGATTCTATGACCTGAAATCACTACACTCAACACATGTCGTTGGGCACACTTTGACATCATCAAGCGCAGTCCTGAAACATGGGTTGTTATAAAGGTGATGATTGGGTGGCTTTGACACATGGGGCTTTTGAGGGGTGAGTGATAGATATGGGATTTGTCCCTCCTAAGGGAGTTTGATATCCATGGCCACTTGATGAGTAGGATTGAGAAAGGCATGGACGTATGTGTGAATCAATATGTGATATTGATGTCATACATATCTCTTCCAATCTACTCTGAGATCAAGAAAGTGAATGAATGTTGACAGGATG
Organism: Alisma plantago-aquatica; assembly: GCA_963693085.1. Lineage (NCBI taxonomy): Eukaryota > Viridiplantae > Streptophyta > Magnoliopsida > Alismatales > Alismataceae > Alisma > Alisma plantago-aquatica. The sequence continues at coordinate 1,624,173,169 of OY856409.1, read as the reverse complement.
ACTGTTCCATGCCTTGAGTTCATTCAGGATATCAATTATAAAGGAATTATACATTCACTGTAACACCATTCACGGATTGTAGGATTGAAAGTTGTTCTCCAACTTTCTATTTCACTTGGGTAGCACTGATGTGGGACTAGGAACCGCTCTTTTCTTGTGAAGTCATAAGTGTTATGGACTTTCACTGCCAACGTGAAATGGACCTGCAGGGTCACACACATAGGATTCAACCTGGAAGAGGAGTTTTGTCCACAAACAATGTTTAGATTGATTACTAAAGGAGTTTAGTAGTTCAATTAAACACTCAATCAATTGATAGCTCAATATCATAATGTTCAAGGTGTTGGACTGATTGATTAGAGTATCAGATTGATTGAAACTACAATTGACTGTTTCTGCACAATCTACACTCCCAACTGATCGTCTCATGTGATGAACCAATCGGATGAGCTTGGTGAACCGATCGGCTCAGATGGTGAGTTGATCGGTTGATGGACAGGGTAAAACAATCGCTTCATGTGTTGAAACGATCGGTTCAACTGGTCCAACCGAGCAAGTTGGGAAAGTAGGATTGGTGAGAAATTTTCTTTTCGTTTCACTTGCCCAATTCGATTGGAACAAGGATTGGTATTTGCTACCAATTATAAACAAAAGAGGAAAAGTCAATCGGGAACTGCCCAGGACAACGAACCGACCGGTTTAGAAGTGAATTGACCATTTCATGGGTCCCAACCGATCGGTTGAGGTGTCAACCGACTGGCTCAGGTCCCCAACCGACCATTTCAGAAATGAAACGATCGGTTCAAGTTGCGCAGTTGGTTGTTTTGTGGAAAATCTTGAACCCTTCTACTCTTACTTTAGTCTCGCATTGCCCGGGATAGAGAACCCTATCACATGACCCTCCTATATATAGGGGTATTGGGGGCTTCTCAAACAACAACTCCGTGCAACCAGTTCCTCTGTAAAGTTGTCGTTCTCTCTGGTTTTGGTAACCGAGAGAGCCTGAGCAAGTGCTACCTGATAAGGGATGCACAATAAGGGAAAGACAATTGCAGAAAGCGACTGGTGGTAGGAGAGTGTGTCAGTGACTAGTACGCTGATAGGAGGGTGTGACTCCTTCCAATTCCTTTAGGACAAGGAGATTGGAGTTCTAGGTGGTCCGTGTGGACTACTTCAGAGGCGAGAGATTTCTGCCACTCGGAGGACAATTGTCAATCCCGACAGTCCCGGTGAGACCAGGAGTCGTCAGTCCCAGTGCGACCAGGAGCTGCACAGACACCGTCTAAGACCGGAGGTGAAGACCGTGCAAGCCGTGAGGTATTGTCACCGAGCAAGCCTCGGGACAAGGTATGATTCCACAAACCATCCTTTCCTATTGTATAGACGTTGACGCGTTTCCTTGTTCTGGGTTTGGGGAGGAGAAAATTTTTGTTTATGCTGCCTTCTCTGCCTCCCCTAAAACCCAACAATTAGGTACTCAAATTTGATAATTATCCAAATAGATCTGAAGCTCATTAGATTATCATCATGTACACTAATGTCAGTAAAAGATAAACTTCACTGACATCAAAAGAACATCCCATAGAGAAAACACCTCCAAAAAATTGAGTGAATCAAGCCAACACCTCAAGTTCAGAAGGAAAGAACGAAGAGGACCAGACATCACGAATCATGAACTTAGGTACTAAGGATATCAAACTCAGATTTAATGATTTTCCAGATAGCATCAGATCTCATCAGCTTATCATCATGTACCTTTCTATTTCTTTCAAGCCAACTATTGTAAATAATGAGGGATCTAATGATCTTTGACTTCTTATTCTTCTTCTCATTGAGATAATTCCAGCTCTTTGGTAAATAAACGCAAAGGCCTTCAGAACATTCTCAAATCCACAAATCAGAAACAAATTTGTAGTCAAAGAAGATGTGATGTGTATCTTCATAAGCATTAAAACGTAAAAAGAAAATAAAATATATAGCAATCCTCCTTGTTTTATAATAGTCCTATGAAGGAAATTTATTGTGTCTTAACTCCCAAAGATGAATCTTGTTGTTCATATGCCTTTTAGAACTCCAGATTCATGAAAAAATATCATCTTCAACCCCTAGTTCTCATTTCTTCCCAAACACTCTAAATACAAGCAATCTTTCTTCCTTTTAATTCAATGTGATCAGAAAAATCACCAGGAATTGTGATTGAACTCAACTTTTTGTAGATAACATGAGCACATCTAGAAGAAGAAATAGACCATGTCCATTCTTGATAATAACATTCAGAAAAGATTCTCTATGAATCTTAGATCTAATAACCATGTCTTAAGCTAAAACATCCTTCAAGAACTTATTATTATACCATGGACTGAGCAATGTCAAAAATTTATGTCCATAAACAATAATGAAGTCAATGTGTTGTAATAATGCTCCTCTGACTCTCTGACCCAAAGAATATTGTTGTACATCCATGAAAAATTGGGATATTAAACAATGCTCCAGAAATACTCCTTTTTAAAATATTTCTCACCAATCCACTTTACCCACAAAGTATATTTGTTGTTGGCAACATCCCAAGCACTAAACATTAAACAAGAATAAGCAATTTTCTTGCTTTTTCTAATCCCAAGACCTCCTTCCTTCTTGGGAAGGGTATCAAAATCCCATTTGATCAGATGTAAATTTCTTTTGTTCTCATATTGATCCCAAAGGAAATCCCCAAGTCAATCTATCTCCTCTAGAGTATAAGCACGAATAGAAAATAAGAAGACCCAATTAATGTGCATAGATGAAAGAGTAGATTTCACCAATTCTAATCTACCTATGAAAAAAGTGTTTTCGATTTCCAACTATTTAGCTTTCTCTTGGTTCTATCAATGTGTCTAGTACAAAGCTTCTTATTAAGATTTCCTATAAACAAGGGCTGACTAAGGTACTTGAAATTATCCAAATCTCAATATCCATGTTCAATGCATTAGAGAGTAAGTCTTTATCAGAATGCTTCCCCAAAATGGTAGCACTCTTAGAAAAGTTAAATTTGAGATCTAGCATAGATCCAAAGCTTTCTAACAACTCCTTAATATTCTTAGCATTGTTGTAATCAGCTTTTGCAAATATCATCAGATCGTATGCAATGACTATATGAGAAAGTGAAAAATTCTTTGGAGCAGGAATAGGTTGAATGAGATTGCCATCACATCTATCTTTCATCAATTCAAAAAAAACATGCATGGCAATAACAAATAGATAAGGAGCTATATTATCCTCTTATCTAACACCAGTAGAAGGAAAGATATTATCTATGATATCTCCATTAACCAGTACTTGATAGTACATAGTTTGGAATGTAACATCAATCCACTTGATCCATTAAGAGGAAAACTCCATTTTATAAAGAATAGAAAAAAGAAACTTCCAACACACAGAGTCATAGGCCTTAGAGATATCAACCTGAACACACATATATGGATATTTGTTCTTCTTGAAATATCTTAGGATTTCATTGGTTAATAAAATGGAATCCTTGATGCTCCTTCCCTTAAAAAATGCACACAATTAGGATCACTAATATTAGGAAGAACCTTTTGAAGCCTATTCACCAAAACCCTAGAAATTGTCTTGTAAAAAAGGTTGCATAAAGATATTGGTCTCCAATTAGCAATATTAGAATAATCATTTCCTTTTGGGAGTGAAGTGATGTAAGTTATATTAGTCTCCTTCAAAATGCATCTGCTGCAAAACAAATAATTGATAACATAAATTAGATCATCTCCAATTATTTGCCAAGCTTTCTTGTATAAATGCCTGCGCGCCCAGAACTCTTATCACCATTCAGGTCATTTACTATCTCATCCACTTCTTTTGTTGAGCCATGCTTGGTAAGCATGATATTCTCCCAGTTTGAAACACTAGGACCATTCCATTCACCTGCCCACACATGACCCAAACCATCTCTACAAAATAGATCTTTATAGAACTTGCCAATAAAGGCTTTGATATCATCAATATTACTGGTAAGCTTGCCTTCAATCAACAAGTTTCTAATAAAATTTCTAATCCTTCTGGTTCTCAAGGAAGCATAAAACAATATTGTATTAAAGTTACCTTCCTTCAACCACTGAACACATGATTTTTGATGATACAAAGATTCTTCATTATCAACAACAATCTTAGCCTATTTTCTAAGGTCCTTGGCAATGACCTTCAAGGAATTATTAGTTGGAATCAAATCGGCATTCTTCTAAGCATCTATAGATTTAAACTTAGCCACAACAACCTTTTCATCTATAGATTTTGTTTGATCATAACTTTGTCTCATTCAAAATGATAATAGTTGACCTCACCCTTCTCAATCCCTCTTAAATGCTTAGTTTCTTATTACTAATCCCCTTGACATTTCAAGAGGTGATAGAAATCAGTGTCTTCATTTGATAATTGGGGCTATTGAACTGCCAGGCTCAGTTTCCTCATTAATGATTCCTAATCCATCTGGTTTATTTGACACTGGTGAGAACACAATATTGATGACTCTATAGTAAATTCTGGAGCTTGGTTTGGATTGGCATTTAGGTGGAGACTTTGATTGATTAAGAACTAGACTACACTGAACATTGTTCACATTTACGTGAATTATGTCTTTACTCTGAAGAGGATCAAGGAACATGAGAACATGAGTAGTGTGAATATGATCTACTACCTTCCTTAGTGAGAAATCCCTCTTGTCTAACTAACTCATCATGTTTCTATCTTGCAAATTCATTTAGAACAAAGCCCTATGTTACTTCAGAAGTAGAACTATCAATCTCGGAAGCAAAGTTGGAAAATGCAACATGATTTTGGTTCATAGTCATTTTTCTCTTCTTTTCTAATACTTTCTTTTTCTCAGGCATTCTTACTTTCTCCTATTGTTTATCTTCCAATAGAGCATTAGAAAAATAGTCATCATGACCCAAGAGTCCACACATACCGCACCTATAGGGGTTCCATTCGTATTCGATATACACAATATGTTCGAAACCATCACTATTGCTTATAGGTATTGATTTAGAAAATTGACTTCAGCTAACATCAAGATCTGAATCCTGGCATATGCGATGTGCATACATAATTTATTTTGTTCATCCATCTACATAGGTTTACCCAAAAAGAACCCAATCCAACCAAACATTTGGCTAACCCAGAGTTTGAGAGGTAGGATTTGAATGTGAATCCATAGAGGAACTTCTTTGAGTTTTTATTTAATCAGGTATCCTTGATTGTCCATTTCTTTAGAATCATAGGGCTGCTCTTAACATACCAATCACCATTCAAGACAAAATCAAGATCTGCCGTACTAAAGAATTTGATGATGAAGAAACCTTAACTCCTATCAAGGATCTCAAACTCTCCCTCAATATCCTAGATCCCATCAAAATAGTTCACCAATGTCAGAATATGAGGTATGAAATCCAGCACATAACCAATTAAGCATTGCTTCCATCGTTCTATGTTCTCCTACACCTCTTCTTTCAGATATATCAATTTACCATCTAGAACTTTGATATCCACAACTTATAGCAATAGAGGGTTCACCTCCTATCTTTTCCTTAGACTTTCCCATTCCACCAGATCTTGTTGTAACAATGGTGAAGAGGACTTGACTGAGAAATATGGCATTTTGTGAAGCTCTTGGTCCTCATGTGTCATGAAGAATTCCAGGGACGTGTCTGATGATGAAAAATTGCCCCGTCTGTCGCCTTTCGGGTCGTTGATTCATGCGAGACACTCATCATAGATCCCCTACCTTTACATACTGTATTTTTTTTACCTTTATACCTTATATATTACATTAATATATGCTATAGTACATCATATATTCTATTGTTTACTAGATATTAATAAATTATATAAAATAGTTTATATATTCTATTGTTTACCTCATAATTCATATTTTAACATTATATATATTATATACTTACTACACTTTAGTATATAAATCTGTAGATATATCTACTACAATAATAGTAATTATTTGGGTATTAATCTATATAAAAAACTATTTGGGTGCTTTATTTTGTTGTATACGGTGTCTAGTTAAGTATAGAAGTTCCTTATAAATATATTAATTATTACAAATATATATATATATATATATATATATATATATATATATATTAAAATATATAAACATTTAGGTGCCCACTTTTAAAAAAATCACATGCTTGATGCTCAAGCGTCTACAAAGTATTTGCACATCTCCCTTCCCAACCTTTTCAAGAATTGGTTGTTGGATTTTTGGTACTAAATATCTCTAGGATTTTACCAGTTAAGTTGTATACTATACTTATCTGGGATGTTTCTTATATTAATATCCATGTTTAATGTATAAAGTACGACTTGTATCTCGCCACTACGACTTGATTAAAACAAAAAAAATTGCTTTCTTAGGAGAAAAAGTAGATTCAGCTTTATATTCTTGCTTTTTCCCCAATTAGAAAAGTCGTATTCAAAATATAGTAAGGAGTTCCTTGTTAGATATCATTTTAGATGTATTGGATTATATATAAATCTTACCAATGCCACTATAAAGAAGGTATAATGGTTTTAAGAGGATTAGAGTGGTAAATAAGAGAAATAGGAGTGTGAAGATCATCTGACACTAACTTCTCCAAATCTGATATGAACTTATTAATACAGTTCTTGATTCTAGTTTGTATGGAATTAGAAAGTCATTTTCAATTTTCTTATGTTAAGAACTCCTTGTAATCAATAAGGTTTCAAGACCATAAGAAGATGACATAAGAGAATAAGATGTAAACCTATTGTTAATTAGTTAGTGATTTTCTTAGTACCTAGTAAATGTGTCATAGAAGTTCAGATGCAATTTCAAGATGTTGCATGTCTATGCTAACAAAACTATTATGCAACTGGTAGCATGTCCTTCTTTCTTCACAAGTAGCACATCTACGCAATCTCATTCTCATGATGAAGGAAAATAAGATCCATTCCTCCTCCATGTCCATCAAAATCATATCTCAAACAAAAAGTGCTCATGTCACTAGATTCAATATTCCATATTGGTCTACCTAGTCCCCACAGGCTAATCTGATATGGTTCTCATGGTTTTTGGGACTGACCATGTAAACTGTGTTCAATAGTTTTGAGTCTGAATTGAAAATTGGAAAATATACAATCAAATGGGCTAATTTTCCACAATGCAAACCAACATGGTTACATTTTTTGAACTATTTCTACTCACTTTAATGAACAATTATATTCTATTTTTTGTCCAGATAGTTGGCCTTATGATGGTAACTTGTCAACATAGTTGACATCAGCCTCTATTGCATAAGCAAAACCACCACAAATACTATATGAAAGATGGATAGTCTGGAGAACTGATTAAAGCTATGAAACTCTTTACACATAATAAAATAAGGATATCTTTAGAATTCTCAAAAGAAAGTAAAACTAAGTTTCATGTGATCATAATTGTGTGTTAATGAATACTAAAAAACTACTTATGTGCCACTCATTTGTCCTATCATAATCTCATTTCTCAATGAATGTTGAAGACATTTGAGATTATAATATATAAGTCTAATGGGGAATAGTTAAACTCTTGTAGAACCAGTAAAATATGGATATTCTTTTTCATGTGAATAATATAGATTATAAACCTTTCTATAGGACCATGTAGAAGTCAGGAAGTGTTTACAAAATTTGTTTAATCATCCATACAATAATATCTTTTATTTGGCTTCTAGAAAATGTTGACTATTAAACTACATGGTATGGCTTATACAAATAGATATCATTGAATAATAGTTCTTTCATTTACAAACTTATTAATTTTCTATATCAGTTCATTTCTCCTTTAACCTTTCTTTTGTAAAAAGGTATCCTCAGGCTTCTAGTATTTCTTAGATGTCCTTAAAATCCAAGTCAAATTTCTTTTAATACCTAATATGATGTTTAAACTTCTAGGTGGAATTTAAATATAACTGACATATAAGTTGGAACGTTGTTGTCATGGACTCATGGGAAGATCCCAATTTATCCTTATATAGAGTAAGGATTCAACATTTCCTTTCATACCTTCATACAAGTAGTTTTGTGTGGATCAAAAGGAAAATCATAATTTAGTGGTAAGGGTGCACAACTCCCTATAGAAGGAGTTTGTAATTCTAATGAATGTAGAAGAACATGCCAATGTTTAACAAATAACAAACATGACTAGTAAATCACATTTTATACATTAATAAACCAAACCAATGTGTATAAAAGTCTCCTATTAAAACAACTATGACTATCGTAATAGCACATCCACTATATCAAGCATGGGAAAAACATATAGTGCTAAGTACAGATCCATTGTGAGTGACAAGAGTGCTTGCGAAAACATGTACTAGCCCTCTGATAATATGTATTAGTGATGTTATTTTGTTCATGCATTTCAATGTTCAAGGAAGGTGTCTCTTCCTGACTTGTGGTAAATTAGTCTACATTTTCTCAATCTAAACATTACTCTTTCTCGTGTCTCTCATGATGCCCATTTGTCACCGGATTTCTAACAAAATCTCTTTATTTGTTTGATTTCTCATAATACAAGAACTAAGGTAAAAAAGACAATCCAATGGAATATGATTGGATTTCTCACTTGTTTGACCATGGGGATGTTTTATACCTGGAGAAGTGCAATGAGTGTGAGACCTTAATGAGTAGATTTTTTGGGTGCCCATATCTACTGAGTAGTGGTGTTGAGGAGATGCCACCCTCGCAATTCGATTATGCAATTGGGGTTGAGTGGCTGAGAGATGCCAACCAGTGGGATATCAGGGACCGAAGGAACCCTTGCGGCAAAGAGGAGGAATAATTTATTCTTGAAGGTGGCAAAGAGATGGAGTGGGTTAGTGACATTGTGCAGTTAGAGAACCCAACGACCTTACCCGATAGAGACATGCATGAAAAGTGGGGTGAGCAACACGAGACTGGGAGAGAGGGGAAAGTTTTGCACGGGTAAGGGGAGGATATGTGCAACCACAGATGAAAATGTGAGGCATGAGTGGAAATAAAGCATGTAATATTTTTTTTTTGGCAAAGTCAGGAGATCATCTATTCATCCCGCTCTCCTCGCGCAGGCAAATATTCAAAAGGAAAGGTACATGAGTTGCTATCAGAATTAAATGTGGTAGTACTACTACCATTACATCTATCTATGATGTACCAATCAATAATCGCCTCCGGTGGCCTAGTATAAGAACAATGACCAGATCTATTCCTTAGATGGAACTTAGCTCGGCCATCAGTAGCTACATTTATTTCCTAATTAACTATTATACATTTGACATAGGGACGGGACAAGTGTATTTACATCTAATCAATTTGGATGGCTACACTTATTTTTTAAACTTTTTTATTTTGTAAGTATTAATTTTTTTAACTATATATATTATGTACAAGTAGAATAATTGTAGTTAAATCATGCATTTTTATATTTTATGCTGATAATTTCCACTTTGCATCATCTGTAGGGGCATCTTGCAGTCCCTTAGGTAGAGAGAAATAAGGATAGAACAAGAGTAGAGCTGGACATATTCCAGTTTAAATAATCCTTCTTCGGAGATAGATTTGAGGTGGTTAGACAACCCTTTGGTAGTCATATGTTATAGATGTAAGATCCTTGACCTCGGTTTTGGGCTAACCCTATTTGTTTTGGCTTGATTAAGTACTTCGAACTTTTCTCTAATCCTTTGAGATGCTTTAAGAGTTTGTGGAGAGCTTAAGTCTCCAGTTTGAGCTTGTTTAGATGATGTTTGTGCTTTATGTCCTTGATTGGGGTAAAATTGCAATTTACCTAATTGAGAGGGCTATCTTGCAATTTTCCACATATAGAGTGTACCTTCCCTTCCTTGGCATCATGAGAGAGAGTTTGATGCTTTGGTATGCCTTGGTTGGGCCTTGGATGAGTTGTGGCATCACTAGATGTTATTAGGGTTTCTAGGGTTTTGAGTGTCTTGACCATGTGTGCTTTGTTGAGTGCCTTAACCCTTATCTCGAACTTGAGGGGGTGACTTGTGAGTGACTCAAACAAGAATCCTTCTCTATATGGTTTTATCTTGACCATGATGGTCTTGGAGTGGTTGGTTCGAGATAGTTTGTCCTTTTTTGGTGTGTCTCAACCTTATGTTCTTGGTGGTCCCTTTGTCTCGACCATGTTGTTTATGGTGCTTTGTTTTGACCTCCTTGAGGTGTTACGACTGAAACCAATGTGTTGGGGACCTATGTGGTTGGGAACCAACATTGGTTGTATCACCATCTTGTGCATACATGGTTTAAGTGGTTGCATGTGTGTTTCGAGGTTGGACAAGTGTCCCTTTGTGCGTTTAGGTGTTGACACCTAATCTCCACCTTACCTCCCTCCTCCTCAAGTATATGAACCCTCTTCTCTCCATGCAAGTTAACCTTTTGTCCTTCCTTCTTCCTCCCTCTCTTTCTCTCTTCCTTGCATCTTGGTGGATCAAGGAGGTTTGATCCTTGAACCTTTGGTGACTAAGACCCCTTGCATGTGGTGACTTTTGGTCATATTCAACCTTGGTAAGTATATATTTTTCTTTGGTGGTATTTTCCTTTCAGATTCTACCCCATCTTATTCTTAAATTTTTGGCCATATATCATGGATCATCCATGGTGGTCATTTTGGACAGAAACTCCTCATCACAAGGGTCATAGTTCATGTTTTGACATTGTGATACCCAGATGTGAAAAAGTTTCTTCTCTCTAACTCCCTTCTTCTTTTGGTTTGGCCTAGGGTTTCTTACCCTCTTTTCTTGTGCAATATTTGACCTTGGTGTCTTCTCTTGAGGTGATCTTGTGGCCGCAATTGGAGCTTTTGGTGGAGCTTCATCATCCTTGGTGATCGTGTGCTTGGAGCTTGTGAACCTTGGAGTTGATGTTCCTTAAGGCGGGTTATATAACTCTCTACCCTCTCTACTATAGCACTTTTATTTGCATGAATTTGTTTTTTCTCTCTCTAAAATTTTTGTCTAATATTATAGTAGATGATATCATGATCTAGAGTTTGAATGATGGGGGTTATCATGCTTGATTTGCTTAAAATCCAAAACCCTAATGTTAGGTACTCGATTTTAGAGATGGTTGTGTAATGATGATTTTCTTCTTCTGTGTTGACCTTGGTTTTGATTACATGCATGATTCTAGTGTACCTTCAAGTATAATGAAGTTTAGGTTATGTTTTTGAGGTGTTAAACATGATTTCATTTCTCTTGCATGAGGTTCTTTCATGGTGGTTTCATGACCGACATTTTAGGGTTTTGGTGACTGATTTTGTGTGAAGTTTCTCTTCTTGAAGATGGTGGTTTTCCTTGTTGTTATCTCCTATTTTGGTCGTGATTATCTTCTATTTTGTTCTTAGTTAATCCCCATTTCAAATAAGGTCCTTTTCCTTGGTGGTAGCATGACCTTAGTGATCGATACCCCATGTTTTCCCCTTGGGTCGAGACACTTAGATGCTTAGTATTTGGTCAAGATGTTGTTCTTGTTTTGGGTCGAGACGAGTGTCTTAGTTTTGGTCGAGACAAATACCTTGTGTTGGTCATGAGATTGCTTTGGTTTGAGGTCAAGACATATCTTGTTTTGAGGTCGAGTCATACTTCTAGTTTTGGGGTCGAGACAGGTTTTGTTTTGGGTCGAGACAAGTATTTTGAGGGTGGTCAAAACCATAATCCTTATGGTGATCAAGACACCTAGTAAGCAAGTAATAATTCATGTATAGTGTTTTTTGAAGGATTGCTTGGATAACCCTAATCATTTTCCTTAACCCTAATATGCTCCAATAAAGTGGGAGATGGTGTACCTAGGGATGGTGATTGAATAAAGCTATAAAACCCTAATTAGCTATGTATGGAGCCCTAACCCTAATTTTAGGTTATACAATATGCTTGCTTCTTTCTCATGTAATGGTTATCATAGTATGATGTTTTCTCTCTCTTTTTTATAAATCCCTAACCTTGTAGGTAGTATGAATTCAAATATCATATCTAGTGCATGTTACGGTGAATTTGATGTGATATAGGATGATGGTTATGAGACTTTATGAGGCATGTTGAGACATATGAAATATAGGAGTAATGTGTATGGTTCCTATGACCAGGAAGAGGCTTAGTGCATAGTTTGAGGTGTTAAACTCCAGTGATGGGATTGAGGGATTGATGTCCCATGGGATTTGTGTTAGTCAGGAATGGCAGTGGTATCATATGATGTCATGACAAGCTTATGTTCCAAACATTTTATATCATTAGAAGTTGTACTATTCCCTTACTTTTGTTGGATTTGTCTGTGGATTGTATGTTGACACTTGATTGATGCTAAAAGATTCCTAATTAGAATAACTAATCAAGTGGAACCTAATCATGTAGTTTCCCTGTGCCAAATTTCCAGGTTGCTCAGTGAAGAGGTGGAGATTGTTCAATTGAGGAAGAGTAGTAGCAAGAGAAGTAGCTGATAAGGTTGGATGTGTTGCTAGTCTCTTGGTGATAGAGTCCTAGATTTTGTCCCTTACACTCAAGTCTTTGTGGGTGTAAGGAGGCGATATCACCCCCTTACTTAAATTTAATGGAAAATACAATACATCCATCAGATTATTAAAAACATTGTGATGGAAGGATGTATGCATAATAAATCCATTTAAATAAGCACGGACAAAATACAACCATTGTCAATAGTAGCAGTGGAAGAAAGTAAGATGAGAAAACTAAACTATTACATAGATTTTTCCAAAAGAAGAATTAGATGAGAACTCTAGGCTATTACAAAGCTTTTATTTCTGGAGTTCATAACATAAAATTGAGCAAGGTCTTAGCAACATCAACCTTGCCATGATGGGGGTGCTATTCCTACCCTGGGTTTCCTTGTGCTTGGTCTAGCCCCTGTCCTAGTTCTGGGTGGTTGGGAAGCACCCAGCAAGAGAAAGATAAAGGTATGTGTCATAAAATGATAAGGTACTAGAAGCATTTTAAGGAATGGAAACATCAAGATTCTCTATACTAAGAATGTTCAAGAGTATGAGGCATATAATTCAAATGGGATTTCTGCCAAGCATATAAGTCAAATATAAAACAAGCATGATTCATTATGACTAAGATAAACTAACATAGGGTGAGGCACCTACCAACCTCAACCAGGAGGAGAGGGGAAATAACATCGCAAACCTCAAAATATATATAAAGTGGCTGGGGGACTAAAACCCCAGTGCCTATGGCAGGGGGACTAAAACCCCAGTGCCCTATGGGTAACTTGTACTCATGTAGACTACATCAGTTAACTAGTCAAACTATCATTATCATGCTTACAATTTACATTGGTAGGTAAAGCAAATAGCAAAAATACAAGTGGGGCCCAATGACCCAAACATTTCCAAGAGATAACCATATAGGATGTTCATAGATCAAGATTTCATGTTGGATGCTCACGTGAATAGTTTAAGGGCAACATTTACATGAAAAAATTTAAATCATATCAACAAGGTAGGTGGGGTCCAATGACCCAAATTTTATGAAGTAAAGCAAGTTTATGCATCAGGTTACAAATTGCATGTACAAGTGGATGAGGGAGAATAATATCATAACTAAGCCTCATTTGAGAAAATATAGTTTTAGCATGATTAGAAGCCCAACTAAGGTGTTAGAATGCACATACCTATTCTTTCTTTCTTGATTATCCCTTATCCACTAAGATGTTAGGTCCAAACTCACTTTAACCTAGGTACAAAGGTTAATACATGTATTAGGTTACTTAAAGGTACTTTAAGTGTACAATGTCCACATTTATAATCCATGGATTAAAACTTCAGATTTTGGGTATGGAAACAGGGCCAAATGATTCCTAATATTTTTCTAATCGAGAAAAAAATAGAGTTAAAACACTTTAATTATCTTTTTAAAACAGTTTTTACATTTAAATTGAGGTTCGAATTAATTATCAAAGTTGGGATGGAAAATAAGACTCAAGACTTGGAAATTCGGATTCTAAATAATTTTAGCTTTCTAACAAGTATTTAATTTTATTTTTCCGATATTCGAGTGATTTTCTACGAATTAAACAAAACTGACTAATCAGAAATTAGATAAATGCCACATGGGTCGGACCGCGTCGAGAACCAAAGAAATCGGATGACCAAAATGCCCTTTGCAAAAGAACAGGAAAAGAAGGGCGCGCGGGGGGAAATCGGTCATTTGGCAACCAAGATTCTTCTCTGAAGCTCCTCGCCATGACGACAGGGCTGGAGCTTGGATTTTGGGCATTTTCACGATACTCGATCAATCTTCGACCTAAGGTATGGAAAATGAAGGGAAAAGGAAGACGAACTCACCGGTCCAAGGAATTTTGATGCACAAGCCACATAGAACCAAGGAGGAGCATCGCAAGAACAGAATGGAAAGCTCCATGTCATCCTCTACACATGCATCCTTGGATAAAGTTGAGTGGATAGGCAGGTTTCTAGGGGGCCGACGCAACTGGGTAGGGTGTTATTTATAGGTGGGGATGTTTGTGGAGCTGAAATGGATCTGGAGGTGAGGAGCCATGGCTGGCCAAGTATGGTGTTTCATCTACATTTCACGGGAGTTGATGAGGTTTGGCTCGATCAATGTGGGAGGTCTCCATGAACTCGTAGGAGAAGAAATTTCTAGAAATGATGAAGAGACGAGGGAGAACGGCGGAGAGGAAGCGAGCGACGACTTCTCAATTCTGTTTCGGTTGTCCGGAGGTGGAAGATGAGGAACTGACCCTCGGATGAGATCCACATCTAGTCAAGACCATTGGATCTCGATCCACGATGGTCCGGGCACGCGTGACATTGACTTTGGCTTAAATGTGCATGTTACATTGATCTCTTAATGTTATAATGTCACTCTTTATAAGGAAATTGATTAATGCATTTGGGAGGTCAAACAAACTCCAACTGACTTCAAATTTTAACCCTAGGTTGCTAATGACGTCTAGTTTCATTCTATATAATTATATTTTCGTTTCACCCAACCTTTGGCCTTCACAAATTATGTTGGTTATTAAAGCATATATTAATGTGATTTTTGGGAAACTAATTATATGTAGCTTTTATATGCAACACTTGGTTCCCAAATCTGATTCATGGAATCCAAGAGTCCTCCACTCACTTATTACATGCATTCTCAAGTTTAATTATCCCATAATAAGAGTGAGGTATGAAGGTGGGTCATTTTTCACCATTTTAATTTACACTTGCATATTAATTCACTTCTTAACCATTAATATTTATTTTTGAGCTCCAACATTATCCATTAGTCAACTAATTCGTTCTTTAGTGGAGATTTCCATAATTACCTCATCAATTCAAAAATTTGTGGTATATGTGCATCTAACCCTCAAATTGGCACAAAATTGATCTTCAACCATCAATTTCTCAAATATTTGATATTAAGGACACAAAATGGAGAAGAAAGAAATTTACATAAAAATTGAGGTGGAAAATGATAATTTTATTGAAACTTAGGACATTACAACACTCCACCCATTAGAAAGGATTTTGTCCCCAAAATCTCATAAAAAAAAGAGAAGGGTGATATCGGAGCATTTCTTATGTCAGCTCCCAAGTGGTTTCTTCTAGCCCATTATACTTCCACAACACCTTCACTAACTCAATCTTTTTATTCTTCAATTGTTTCACCTGATTGTCTATTATTTTTATAGGTAGCTCCTCATTGGTTAGGTTTTCATGAATCTTCAAGGGTTCTATTGTGAGCACATGAGAAGGGTCCTTCACATACTTTCTCAACACGGACACATGAAAGACATTGTGTATCTTATCATAAACAGGAGGAAGAGCTAGGCGGTATGCATAGTCCCCAATCTTTGCCAAGATGTCAATAGGTCCCACATAATGCGGGCTAAGATTGCCTTTCACTTTGGATCGGGCAATAGAGTGTATTGGCTTGACCTTCAAGAACACATGGTCGTGAACAAGAAAACTCACATTAGACCTATGCTTGTCAGCATACATCTTCTGTCGGTCTTAAGTATCTTTCATACGCTTCTTAATCAGCTGAACCTTCTCTATCATCATCTGCATATTGTCAGTCTTCACTAAGGAACGCTCACCCACATCATCCCAATGCAACGGGGAATGACAGGGTCTTTTGTACAATGCTTCATACGGAGGCATACCTATGCTGGCTTGGTAGCTGTTATTGTACGCAAACTCAGCCAGAGGTAGATATCTATCCCATGCTCCTCCCCAGTCCATCAAACAAGCACAAAGCATGTCTTCTAAGATTTGTACAGTTATTTCAGACTGACCATCGGTCTGGGGGTGATAAGCAGTGCTAAACCATAGGTCAGTCCCCATTTCTTCTTGTATATGACTCCATAAATGAGAGGTGAGCTTGGGATCACGATTAGAAACTATCATTTCCGGTACACCATGCAGACGAACTATCCACTCCAGATATAACTATGCCATATCCTCCACTTTGTAGTTGGACTTGATAGGCAGAAAGTGAGAAGAAATAGTGAGGTGAACAATGACAACCCACACAACGTCATAGCCTTTCTTGGTCTTGGGGAAACCAGTGACAAAGTCCATCATGATCTTCTCCCACTTCCGTTCCGAAATTCAAGCAGATGGAGGAGACCACCAGGTCGTTGATGTTCTATCTTAACTTGTTGACAGGTCAAACACTTTGACACAAACAGATCTATATCCATCTTCATGTTCTTCCACCAGAAACTGCACTACAAGTCCTTGTACATCTTGGTCATGCTGGGGTGAATTGTGTACTTGGACCCATGATCTTTCACAGAGAATTTTCTGTCGCAGTTCGTCAACATCAGGAACCCACAATCTTTGTCAGAAACAGAGTGCACCATCAACTCCAATAGAGAAATCAGATTGTGGTTTCAAGGTTAAGTCTTTCATTCCTTCTAGCTCAGGACTCTCCAACTGGGAAGCAACAATATCGAAAATCTAGCTTGAAGTGATTGACAGACTAGCCATGTGAACACATAGCTTATCGTCAACTTCATCATCTGGGATTTCTGTCGGTTGTGGTCACCATCCAAAAACATACTCCATGTTCTTCTAAATGGAACATGTTATAGGAGCACATGTCCCAGACTTCTTCCGACTCAAGGCATCAACAACTACTTTGGCTTTATCGGGATGATAAGTGATGGTAAAGTCATAGTCCTTGAGATACTCCATCCATCTACGTTGTCTCAGGTTCAAGTCTTTTTGTGTCAGGAGGTACTTTAAGCTTTTATGATCAGAGAAGACCTCAAACTGAACCCCATAGATGTAATGTCTCTAGATCTTTAGAGCATGAACAATAGCTATGAGCTCTAATTCATGTGTAGGTCAGTTTGCTTCATTCTGCTTCAACTGGCGAGAGGTGTAGGCGATCACCTTGCCTTCTTGCATTAGAATGCATCCCAGTCCTTGCTTGGAGGCATCAGTGTAAATGACGTAGGGTTTGCCTTCAACAGGTAGCACAAGCACAGGAGCAGATGTCAAGCATTGCTTTAGCTTTTGGAAACTGTCCTCACACTCAGGCGACCAAACAAACTTGACATCCTTTCGTGTCAACTTTTTCATAAGAAGAGCGAGCTCTAAGAAATTTTTGATAAACTTCCTATAGTAACCTACTAGGCTGAGGAAACTACGAATTTCAGATGGATTCTTTGGAGCCTTCCACTTGGTCACCGACTCAACCTTCATAGGGTCAACAACAATGTGTCCTCTAGAAATGACGTGACCCAGAAACATAACTTCTTTAATCCAAAACTCACACTTGGAGAATTTAACATAAATTTGATTTTCTCGCATTGTATTGAGCACCAGTCTCAAGTGCTCATGATGTTTCTCTTCTGACTCTGAATATATCAAGACATCATCAATAAAAACCATGACGGATCGATTGAGGTAGAGGTGGAAAACTCAATTCATAAGGTCCATGAAAGCAGCTGGGGCATTAGTCAAACCAAATGGCATTACCAGAAATTCATAATGCCCATATATGATTCTGAAAGTTGTCTTTGGGATGTCGTCAACCTTCATCCACATTTGATAGTAGCCACCCCACAAGTCCATCTTTGAGAAGATAGTGGCGGACTTGAGTTGGTCGAAGAGATCATCAATTCGAGGCAATGAATAGTGATTCTTCATCGTGGCCTGATTAAGCACGCGATAATCCATGCACATTCACATAGATCCATCCTTCTTCTTTACAAATAGGATGGGGGCTTCCCAAGGAGAAACACTTGGGTGAATGAACCCCATATTGAGAAGTTCTTGAAGCTACTTCTTTAACTCAATGAGTTCAGCAGGTGCTAAGCGGTAAGGCGGCTACATGATGGGTGAAGTCCCAAGTGCAAGCTCGATGTAGAATTCCACTTCATGAGTAGGAGGCAACCCGGGTAGTTCTTCAGGAAAGACATCGGGGAAGTCCCTCACCACTTCTATATGGTCGAGAACATGGGGTGTAACATCAAGAACTATAGATGCGAGAAATGCCCTACACCCTTGCGAGATAAGATTTTCGGCTTTGATGGCTGAGATGATGAATTGTCATTCTTCTCATTTCTTGCCTTTTACACAGATTCGACCTTCTACATGGTGCAACAAGATAACCTTTGACTCATCACAGAAGAGGACTGCCTTGTAACTTTTTAGCCAGTCCATGCCCAGAATAATGTCAAAAATAGACATTTTGAGCAAGATAATGTCGGATGGAAACATCTTTCCCGAAATACACAGATCTAGGGTTGGGAGCTTAAGATAAGAGGAGCATATTCTACCACTAGGGGTTTTGACATCTAGCACATGGTCCATGAATTTGGACTCTATCTCTAGCATAGCAGCAAACTGAGTAGATATGAAGGTATTTGATGAGCCAGAATCAAAAATTGCTTTGGCATGGTACATATTAAGGTGTAGAGTACCTTCAATCACATTATTCTCATCATCAACCTCTTCAGCATCTAGAGTAAAGACCCTTCCATTGTGCCTCTCCATAGGCAGACGACGTCCTTGTTGGTTATTGTTATGGTTGTTGTTATTGTTGTGCTGATTGTTGTCATTGTTCCTCGGGGGTGGATTTTGTCGTTGTTGTTGCTGTTGAGCTGAGGCCTGTCCTCAGTTGAACCTAGGATAGTTTGCCTGATGTGACCGACTTGGTCACACTCATGGCAGGTAGGGGTAGGCAGATCATTTCTATGGTGTGGTGAATTGCTAGCTGGACATCTCCTGGGAGGATGAAATCGGGAGCAGGAGTTGCACCTGTTGCGCCCTTGTGGACCACCATGGTTTTCTCGCTTGTTGTTGTTGTTGTTCGAACTAGAAGCTTGGAATCCAGGGTATGCCTCCACAGCCAGAGCTTTGTTTATCATTTGTTGGAGGTGAGCAGGAGCTGGGGCACCAGGTGACACCCTATGATGTAGTTGAACTCTTCAAGGAAGATGGTCGCCCTTTGCTCTTCAGCTAGACCCACAACATAACATTCCAGCACCAGGAAACATTATACATACTTTGAGACTGTCATATTCCCTTGTCGTAGACTGTAGAACTTGGCCTCCTTCTTCTTCAGGTAGGCCGTGTAGATATACTTTGCCCAGAATATCTGAAGGAACTCATCCCAGGTAATAGCTGTTGTGTCTCGTGTGCGGGTTATCCCATTCCACCAGACACATGTCGGGCCATCCATGACATAAGATGCGAAGCGAACTTTAAGATGTGAGGGACACACCATGCCATTGAATGTGCGTTCTTGGGCTACCACCCAATCATCTTCCTTGTCCACCATGTTGTTCTCAGTTTCCCCCTTGAAGTAGGGAGGCTGCATCTTGATGAATTCATTCAGGGTTGGCTCCTTAGGCTTGTTGGCATGGGCAGCAGCTGCAGTAAGCAGCCCCACCAAGGTAGTGGAGAGGCATATAATACCATGCTGTAAGGAGGTGAGATCACCCCCTTACTTAAATTTAACGGAAAATACAATACATCCCTCATATTATTTAAAACATTGTGATGGAACGATGTATGCATAATAAATCCATTTAAATAAGCATGGACCAAATACAACCATTGTCAATACTAGTAGCGGAAGAAAGTAAGATGAGAAAACTAAACTATTACATAGATTGTTCTAAAAGAAGAAGTATATGAGAATCTCGGCGATTACAAATCTTTTATTTCTGGAGTTCATAACATAAAATTGAGCAAGGTCTTACCAGCATCAACCTTGCCATGATGGGGGCGCTATTCCTTCCCTGGGTTTCCTTGTGCTTGGTCTAGCCCTTGTCCTGATTCTGGGAGGTTGAGGAGCACCCAACAAGAGAAAGATAAAGGTATGTGTCACAAAATGATAAGGTACGAGAAGCATTTTAAGGAATGGAAACATCAAGATTCTCTATACTAAGAATGTTCAAGAGTATGATGCATATAATTCAAATGGGATTTCTTCCAAGCATTTAAGTCAAATATAGAACAATCATGATTCATTATGACTAAGCTAAACTAACATTGGGTGAGGCGCCTACCAACCTCAACTAAGAGGAGAGGGGAAATAACATCCCAAACCTCAAAATATATATAAAGTGGCAGGGGGACTAAAACCTCAGTGCCCTATGGGTGACTTGTACTCATGTACACTACATCAATTAACTAGTCAAACTATCATTATCATGCTTACAATTTACATTGGTAGGGAAAGCAAATAGCAATAATTCAAGTGGGGCCCAATGACCCAAACATTTCCAAGAGATAACCATATAGGATATGTTCATACATCAAGATTTCAGGTTGGATGCTCAAGTGAATAGTTTAAGGGAAACATTTACATGACAAGATTTAAATCATATCAACAAGGTAGGTGGGGTCCTAACACGCCCCAATTTTATCGGATGTCTCCGAAGAGACATCCGATAAAATTGGGGCGTGTTA